>MQTX01000053.1:750021-1013768 GCA_009735665.1 Angiostrongylus cantonensis
AGTCGTTTTCGTTTTATGAATTTCGGAACGACTTGATGTTTAAGGCAGCGGCGGAGAAAGTGTGTCGCCTGTCGGGCTAAGACGATCTTTTGCCTTAGTGACAGGGATTCTTTTGTAAGTCGGAAGTTTCTTGTTGGAACATGTTTTAGTAACTCCCACGTCCGACTTTCTATTAACCTAGAAACTGATGGAATAATTCTTTTTATTTCTGTTTAGCAAACACGAGGTATTATTTTATTTCTTTATTTACGTACAAGCTGACGTTTCGGCGGATTTCGCCTTCTTCAGAGCCTGGAAAGGTCACGTTGACTGCAATCTACATAGCCAAACACCTCCATAACCAAACAGAGAAAATGCTAAACCAAAATTTCAATCACATTGAGCACAGAGACTTTGCACACTCACCGTTTCTATGAGCCTTCCACTTAATATGTTATGTGGAGACCAACCGCGCAGTGTTCACATGGAAACGTAATGTGCCCGTCCCATCAAAATAGCAGTCTTATATACTGCCCAATATCACGCGTGATAATGAGGCATTCCTTCCTTTTTGTGATTGAAATTTTGGTTTAGCGTTTTCTCTGTTTGGTTATGGAGGTGTTTGGCCATGTAGATTGCAGTCAACGTGACCTTTCCAGGCTCTGAAGAAGGCGAAATCCTTTCAAAGTCCTTAATCACTATCGCGCGAAGAGATACTGCTCCAACCTCACTGAAATGCAAAAACGTGGTGTGCGGGAGGTACGAGAGCTGATAAGATCGAAAAAAATAAGGCTATCCGTTAGTGATAAGGGTAGAGAGTTTGCTGTGATTTCCTATCAGTTGGATGTTGAGATAACCGAAAAGCACCTGGAAAATGCTTCCCTTTATCGTCCGTCGTCTGAGAAGGAATTTTAAAGTCAGTACCGAAAGTTAAACAACGAATAGGTTAAAATGGCAGGAGCGGCTGGGTTGAAGCCATTAGTTATCTCTCATCTCAAAATTAATCTACCAACATGTCCAATCCTGTACTTACTTATCAAAACCCATAAGTTAGCATGCAGCGATGATCTCGTGTCCACCGATCCATCGTTAATTTAAGGTCAGACCTATCATTAGTTGCGTGGACGGACCAACGGATAGAATAACGTGGTTAATAACCCTAGTACTTACCAAGTTTTTAAAGTACATTCCAGCCCATCTAACGAACACCCAAATGTTCCTGGATCGTCTACGTAACGCGCAACCCAACAACGCGTACGTAATGGAGTCCTTAGACGTCACCGCCCTCTACACAAATGTGTCGAATGACTCCGCTATGCAAGGCATTCGCGAGCTCCTTATACAACATGAAGGAGCAACAAACATGTATGGCTTCTCGATTCAGCAGCTGATGACACTCTTAAAGGAGTGCCTAAACCGCCCAATCTTCAGATGGTCCGGGAGGTATTACGCACAAATGAGAGGGTTGACAATGGGACAACGACTGGCACCAAGCCTTGCCATTGCACGTATGTCTAAGGTGGAAGCACCAGTGATCGACCTCGGGCCGTTACTCTACTGCAGGTATAGACGTAGACTTGTTTAGGAAGATTTCAGCACTGGTTGGATACATCGGTAGGTCACCGCGAGTCATTATAGAGGCCAGATATGCATTCAATCCTCTCCAGCGATACTTAGTGAAGGCGAATACACGGGGCATCCCTCAGGAATTGATCAACGCCGAGAGATTTATTTCTTATCGTTTTTATCCTTTTTGAAATATAAATTCTACTTCATCAACAGTGAAAGTCGCAAAACACCTTCTTACCTGTGAAAAGGTCAAATTGAGATGCGATCTACTTAGCCAAACACTTTCATAACCCTAGCATATAAAACTTAGCAAATAAATTTGCATACGCATAAGAAACAGCATTTAAACACCCACCGTTTATTCGCTATAAGTATTCAAATTAGCTGGTGGAGAGCAGCTGCACAGAGCAATACATGAGCGAGGACTATGCCTGTGCCAGGTCATTGGATCAGCCTGAGGTATGGCGCTAGGTCACGCGTGATGACAAGACATTTCTCTTCGGGGCTTATTTTTAAATTTTTGGAAATAATCCAAAACGCTTCAAGAGTTTTACGCACTGATGCTTTCGATTATATTGGGTATACTTTGATAATTTTCATCTATAGCGATACCGATAATCGGATGACCACAAGGATGTTGAGATATGAAAAAACTTGGGTCGTCAAATAAGCCTCGAACACGCG
This sequence comes from Angiostrongylus cantonensis, assembly GCA_009735665.1. Lineage (NCBI taxonomy): Eukaryota > Metazoa > Nematoda > Chromadorea > Rhabditida > Metastrongylidae > Angiostrongylus > Angiostrongylus cantonensis. The sequence goes on from MQTX01000053.1 coordinate 752,254, forward strand.
ATTACCCTCACCCGGTGCTCATGAGCTGTTCACCACCCAACAGAGGCCTTCGTGTTGCTTTTCTCTCAGCCGTAATACCGGGCTGTGTAGAAAGGATAGGCAGTAAATAAAACTTAAGAGATTAGTAATCGAACACTTTAGAAAAAAGGATATTATGTCTTACGTAATGAATGATGATGGTTTTTTGGTAGCTTGTAATAATTGTTTAGCTGAAGTTATTTGGTATCCAGAACGGACAGATGTTTCTGAATTATTTATGTTCGAGATATAGTAGGTAATAAAGATCGGCTTGAAGAAATAAGAGTACAAAATGTATTGTAGAGAGTAGCTAGCACCGACATGCTGAGAAGATCCATCAGTCTTTGCTTTGAGAGTGGACTTGTTAGACTTGTTGACAACTAATGACCTAACACCCTCTATTTCCTATGTCATTCGGTATTCCAGTTGGCAATGAATTAGTGGAATTTAGCACAAAGCACAATACGTAAAACGTTCACCCTCAATCAGTCCTTGAGGAAAGAGTCATGAATTCGTCTCGGAAGATAGGTGTGTTTTGACAAAACACTGGTACTGATAGACTCAGCTTCCAATCGTGCAAACCACATTAGAGGGAGTGTTCTACATTGCTGACTCTTCATTTTCTTAGAGAAAGCAGCAACAGTGGGCCGATAATGAGGACACGATGCCAGGATGATTAGTAAAAAGGTAAACAGTATAGTTTTAGATGTTGTTCAAACTAAAAAATAACCCATGCCTCAAACTTCGTCAAACATGTTTGCATCAACTCAGTGTTACTATCCTCTCAGATAAGTCTGACACCATTTTACTGACGTCGGAGCGATGGAAAACGTGGTGAGTCAGTGCGCGGAATCAAACCAATGCCAACCTGTTTATTGCAAGACATCAAACCACTGCGATACACGTGTCCCATCTTTCTAGGCTACACCGTGGCACCTTTATTGCAAATTCTCTACGATGAAAAACAGAGTGGCATTAGAGACAGCCGTTCTAGGAAGAATCATTTCTAAAAGCTTTTATATCGCTTGTACAAATTTCTTCATTGTCACTAATTGCAATTTCAAAGCAGGGCATTTGAAGTTTTGCATGAAAAACTTTTGAACCAGATAAGAACTCATAGTTGTAAGTAAAGATTGCCAGTTTCGCATAATGGATGAACCATAAGCGCTCAGCGTTGATTAATCCCATAGAGAATGTGTTATACAACAAACGAAAAAAACCTTACCTGCGTCATAGAGGTAATTGAACGCATAGTTCGTCTATGGAACACCTTACAGTTGTTAAGCAATGTATTACCCAAGTGTTTTTATCTATTCAGACAGGTCCTACTGAACCTGGAGGGACGCAAAGTTTGATGATCTGGTGGCGTGGAAACGAACCATGAACCTTTTCTGGGTGTATATCACAGAGCACCTCCAATCACTGCGCTACACATGCCCCGTTAATTTCATGTGGGCTAAATAAACTTTAGAATACAAATTTAGTGTGTTTGTGCCCAAACTTTGAAAAGTCTTTAAAATGTTGTGGAATAGGACTTGAACAAGGTTGTTTTGAAAGATAACGTGTATTTGCAAAGGTAACTAGTGCATTCAGTGCACGCCTTAGCGATCTCCACGCATGAATTGCGTACAGCTCATCTCGAACGTTACTTCTCAACCAGCAGAATTGCAAAGATTGAACACAACAGCTATCCCAACCAGTACATTGTGATCTACGAAAGCCTATAACCTTTTCCACTAAATGTTTCTTCATTCTTTTGGATCATCACACGGCGAAACATATAGAATTGCAATGAAAACTTTCACTTTTCGTAGTAGTATTTAGTGCAAACGCAGCTGTCGAATTGCCTTTTTGTTGCTCTGGAGTTGGAAATAATTGGAGAAAGCGTAAAGAGAATGAAACCAAAGGTCTCCTGAACACGAAAAATTTCCAGCAACTTGCTACATGATGGTATCGATCGAGTAAATCGAGCAATTTACAAAAATTTAAAATAAACAGTTGTACGATGAAAAAATATTTGTCAACAGACTTCGTCGTTTCTAACTGCATTATTGATTATTGAAGATTGAATTTCAAAATTCCTCTATACGTGACCAGACATCACACACTGTGTGGTCCCACGATAATCTCGGGCCCGATTAAGCTTCGACATTTCGTGAAAGCCTTCAGATTTTCCGTATAGGCTCGACTCTAGTTTAAGCAATTATAATTCTCTGGATGTTGCTGATTGCTGGTTGAATTGCCTCTATTCAAAAGGTAAAGGATAGAGCTCTCGGCGTTGATCAATTTCTGAGGGCTACGCCATGCATTCGACTCCATCAAGCATAGTTCGGAGGTGATTGAATGCATATCCGAATTATACATGAACTATACAATGACTCACGGTGGACGACCGATGTATCGAGCCAGTGCTGCTACCCTCCAAGACAAGTCTGGTACCAATTTGCCGACACCTGAGAGATGGAAGACTTGGTGGACCATGGGCACGGTCAATTCCACGTGTATGCTGCAGGGTGCCTCCGACCACTGTGCCATACGCTCCCCTATTCTTCTTTGAGAGCTATAATAGCGGCTTTGGGGGAAGCTTTCTGAAAAAGTCTTGTACTCGTTCTTTCTCGGAAAGATTAGGCGATCGAACTATGGGCTTGTACTTATTCACCACAACCAATGCCGCTACGCTAGCCTGTCCATGAATGTCGTCAGTCATTTCAAAATGACGAGTTCTACGTAGGAACACCATTGCAGGTTGCAAACCACAAATGTGAAATTTAGGCACTTTAGATCGTTTCGGGATCCTTAGCAGGAATGCTAGCAGGTGGTCTTCATATAGAAAAATAAACATCAACTTAAATCATCATCCGATGTTTGGCATTTCATTAAGAAGAACAGACCTACTAATGCGAAGTCTTCAGCATCGGTAAGCTTATCACTCACATATCGTTAATTTCACGAACTCTGACAAATTTGACTAAGTCTTAGTTTGTAATGTCCAAACCTTAGAGGTGAGGTTAGCTTGCGCCCAATTTTAATAGAGTAATAAACTTGATAAGAAGGTTTATTTCGATTAAAGTTTCGACATCTTCTTTTTCATTAGAGCCGATAATCAGTGGAAGCGATCCAGAGCTGTTTTGTTCTCGATGTGGAGCTTTCGTTATCACACCGAAATGGATCTTCTCGTCAGTGGAACACCGCACGTATGAGGCATGTTCTTCCGACGATGCTCTTATAAACAAGGCGATTTTGCTACAGGGGTTAAATGACGTTTTGAAAATTGTTTTGCTATTCGCATTGTGCCAGCTAACATAGTACCCACTGCTGCAGGTTGGATTTATCTGTTGAAAAACAAATTATTATCAATGGATAATCATATCTACAACAACCGCCCTATATGAAAGAGCATGGCCGAGTGAGCATGCCTCATTCGTGCGGTGTTCCAGTGCCGAGATCCGTCTCGGTGCGATAACGAAAACGCCACATCGAGAGCAAAACCAGCTGTGGAACATCGACTCGGAGCATCGGCTCTGATGAAGACGAAGACTTCGAATCGTTAGCCGAAATGAGCGCTTTTATCAACCTCGTTTAACTTCAACAATTTAAAAACATGTAGTGTAAAGATTTTTAATACAGAAGGAGCTCGAAGCTCTGATGAAATTCTGGATAAATTAAATTCAAAGTAATCCTATATTTGTAGAAAAAGTTGAGCATAAGGGAAATAATCTTTGTGCAAATAAACAGTAACGCGAATCTATTGAATTATGAGGTAGTCTGTCTGCAAACCTACTAATCAGCTAAGAAAGGAATGCAATCAAAGCAGTTGAGTGAGCACACGACACGACGTCCTTTTTTTATTTCAAGACTATTTCGATTGTACTCCATTATGCTCGGACGGAGTGAATTGTAGCCAATGCTATCTTGTTACCGTCATTCCTTGGAAACGAAATGGACTGGTAAAAAATCAACTAATAGTCAGCAACAAAGAAAAACCTCACGATAGAACCAAGTCATTTTGAAACCGAGTGTGTGGATTTTAGACATTTTTCGCTCTTTTGGTTAGTCCCACCCTCATTCATAGAGAAATGTCAGAATTTAGTGTGGATTCGGTTGCAACATATGAATCTATGGAGATCTCTTCATTGATATCCTCCTGCATTCGATTCGCTTCCACACATCCAATATCTACAAAAAGCTTGGAAATTTTTTTCCATATGGTTTCAGCAGCAGCTTGAAGATTTTTTTCTTCGCCCCAAATTCGTCGAATTCTGTTCGAGTCGATTATTTCTGGAATCTTAGGATAGCCGTGCTTATCGTGCTCATGTGAATTAAATGGAGTAGGCTGCTCCAGACAAGTCTGGTGGCAATTTCCCGACACCAGAAAAATGAATGGTTTGGTGGAGCAGAGGCTACGTCTCACAAGCCACCAGATAGTTTGGAGTAAAATTTCTCGAATAATTAAATTCAAACGAGTGGCTGAGTTTACTCTAGCTATTATCTGAAATGAATGGGCGGATAACAGGGTGGTAATGATGCGATCATCACGAGCACAGTTGTGGCTCGATTCCGCTCTAGGCCAACCAAGCCTCTCATCACTCCGAGGTCGGGAAATTGGCACAGAACTTGTCCTGAAAAGAAAACCACTCGCTACAATCTAAATGGGAACGCTCTAGCCCGGTCATCTTAGGACTCCAGAGAGAATCGATTCGACCAGCATTCTACGACATTCAAGATGAAATGAAAGTTTTCAAGTAGTAGCCGAAGCCACATGTAAAAGTTGGAAGATGTTTGCGGATAAAGGATGCGAGGAAACGGTTCAAAAGTGAGAAGTGCTGGGATCCGTACAAAAAGCGTAAAGAAGGGTCATATCAAATAAAATTTTAAAAAAGCTTGAGATATGCTGGTTAGTAAATTGATTGACAAGTTTTAGAGATAAATTGAAAGCTGCCATTACTTTAGCACCGTACAGCACTAGTAAAGGTTACTTTGTCGACTTAGGGTTAAAATAATAATGGGATTGGCGTTCACTGTGGGGAGGTGGAGCAAATCAAGGGTAGGAACAATAAAATGCATTCATTTTTACAGTGTACTAATCGACTGGTGGCAGTCGTAATTTATATGGTACCACATGTGGTTTCTTAGTGAAGTACATTTATTCCTTGTTAAATAATACCAAGTGATGATTGAATGCGAGTAAACAAAAGCAGTACTATTAAGTGAAAATGTAAGGTTACTCTTAAATAAAAGACATTACGGTGAAAAAAGTAGAAGGATAAAGCTCTCGGCGTTAATCAATCCCTGAGGGATGCGCTATGCATTCGACTTCACTAGATATCGTTGGAGGTAAAGGTGATTTGATGCATTTACCTGGCTTTTACAATTACTCGTGTTGGCCTGCCGATGTATCCAGCCAGTGCTGCTATCCTCCCAGACAAGTCTGGTACCACGGAGGGATGGAAGGCTTGGTCAGTCATTGGCGCAAGGATCAATTCCACTTATGTTGCAGTGGTGCGTCCAACCACTGCGTCATACGCACCCTTTTATTACTGTGAAAATGGTGGAAATGGAGAAAGAATATTACGAAAATTCATTTTAACAGCGACACTTTTATAGTCGTTTTCAATAAAGTAGCTGCAATACAGCAAGAAATTATTCAGATCATGCCAACGACTAGAGGAAAATGAAACACCAAAACATCTTCTGAAGCACAATTTCCAATTGAAACAAGTTTCGATGTGTCTGGGGTCTGCAGATGCAATCATCAACCAGAACGTCCTCAATGATTGCGAAACTACAAGATTATTGCCATGAAATCGATGAATCGAACTAGGCCGGCAGTGGTAATGTTTTTCAGTAACAACTCCAGTAGTGTATTTTCACACACTATACCAATAAATCAAGAACTCACCTCCACTGTAAGGACAAAAAATTAAAGCTCTCGGCGTTGGTCAATTTCTGAGGAATGCGCTGTGCATTCGTCTTCATTAAGCATCGTTGTAGGTAAGTGAATGCATATCTGGCCTTTATAATAACTCGCAGTGGCCTACCATTGTACCCATCCAGTGCTGTTAACCTTCCAGACAAGTCTGGTACCAATTTTCCGACCCCGAAGGAATGGAAGCTTGGTGGGCCATGAGCACCAGAGATCAATTCCACTAGTGTGTTGCAGGGCGCTTCTGACTACTGCACCAGCTGTAAGGAACAGCTGTAAGGAACAGAACCACAATGTGGAAAAAACGAGTAGAGGACAGTGGTGTATTGGTTACACAAAAAAGCACTAACCTTTATATACTGTTCAGAGTTTGTTCGCTTTGTTGCTCCAACAGCTGATGGTGTGTGTAGCGCAGTGGTCTGGAGTGCCCTGCGATACAGACGGACTCGATCATGGGTCGTGGGAGCTCCCTGCGCCCATGAACCACGAAGCCCTCCATCCGCCCGGGGTCGGCAAATTGGTACCATATTTGGCTGCTAGGATAGCAGTACTGACTGGCTCGAATTCATCGGTAGGCCACCGAGAGTCATTGTAAAGGCTAGAAATTTATTAATAACTTTAGCCGTTCACAACAGAATTATTATTTATTAGAGACTAAATTCTGAAATTTCTATACGTGACCTGGCATCACATACTGCGTGTTTCCACGCTGATCTTGCTTCCGAATAAGCATCCACATTCCATTCCATCCACATTCAATCACTTTCAAAGATGCTTAAGGAAGTCGAATGTGTGGCGCATAACCCAGTTATAGATCAACGCCGAGAGCTTTATCCTTTACCCTTCATATTTTGCGGCTCTCATGAAAAAGAACAATAAGGCTTATAGGACTTGGCATTGGTTAAACCAATACCATAAGCAAAAAAATCCGTTGGCTGGACATAATTAATGCAAAGAAAATGCAATTCAAAATATTACCAGGTACTACTTAGCTAAAACGATGTGGTGAGTGGAACGGTTAACGGTGCTGGTTCGAATGGTCAACCAAGCCCCCTTTTCTTTCGGAATCTGGAGGAATATACCACAGTTATCCACGATCAGCTCATTTCCTCCAGTTTACGTGGAAACTCTGTAGTACTACTCTCTCAGAACTTAAAAAAGAATCGACTTGATCAGCACTTAACGAAGGCAGAAATCTTCAAGAAACAGCCGAATCGACGCGCAGAAGTTCGAATATCTTCGTGCTTGAGGGGTGGGAGAAGCTGAATGGAAAAGATGCTAGGATCCGCACAACAGATGTGTGAAAAAGTCATGCTAAAATAATTAGTAAGAATAGTAGTCATTCTGGAACAGACACTATTGCAACAATTGTAATGTTGTCCCATAATATTGCCTCAAACGTCACTATGTTCAAAGCAGACCACCACCACGGGCGGCGATTGCAAGAGAGAACCGAATGAAAATTAGGCTGGCGCTCGCACTCCTACTGAAGACGGAGCTTCCAAGTGTCCAAGCAAGTGGGTGTAACACCACCTTACCAACTCACCTGAAATAATGTTAACTTTTGAATGAATGAACTACCCGAGAGACAGGCGAAGCAAAAGACCCGCATGGTGTTTTGGTGAATGCGTTTGTCCCCTCAAAGGGTAATAGCGTGCTCGGTCCCCTCTACGAACACCTATTGTGCGTAGTTTTGCAAATATATCAGCATCTTTGTGGTTGCATTACATGCAACTCTCTGTCTTGAAAAATTATAATAGGCACTAAATAAAAAAGTTAGCGTTGTGATTTCGACTACAGCTTCAGCTTAACTGGATTCATTGCCGATTTGGGCACCTCAGATCAATCCTGTTGAAGAATGATTGCTAATGGCATTGATCGATAGAACTAGCTGAAAGACAACTAAACGAAGAACCTGCATGGTACGGTGGTAAAGGCGTTATCCTCCGGAAAGGATAATAGCGCGTTCGTTCCCCATCGCAAGCACCTGGGATCTGGAGTTTTGCAAATATCTCAGCATCTTTGGGGTTGCATCACCAAAAATACTTTTCTCACATGGTTTTGTATATTTTGCGAACTCTAATAAGAATTTTCTTAACATACAAAAACCATTATTCCTATCGCAATAAGTTAGATTAGAAATAGAATGAATCCACTTTAATGGAACGGTGAAGCAATGAACTCACATACCAACATCGCCTGCAACCTTCTCTCTAAAATGATGAGAGTTCGGATTTCTTTAGGTGGTATATGTGTACCAGAGAGTAATTTTCTACAGAGTGGCAATACGATAAATTTATAGACTAGCAACTTTGAAAAGATAATGAAGGTCTGTTCTTAAGAAAACAGTACCTGGGAATTAAAAAAACGAAACTGAAGGATGAAGCTCTGGACGCTGTTCAATCCCTAAGGAATGCTTCATGCGTTCGACTATAGCAAACATCGTTAGAACTGATTGAATACATACCTAGACTATGCAATGACCTACCGATGTATCGAGGCAGTGCTGCCGTCCTCCCAGACAAGTCTGGTACCAGCTCACAGCCGTCGGAGGTATAGAAGGTTTGCTGAGCCTGGGGAGCGGGTTCGATCCCATGTGTATTGCAGGAAGCCTCCGACCACTGTGTTACCCGCACTACTTCTGCAAGCACAATATATAATCCTATAAAATTTAGAAAGTGGAACTGTTGCAAAATGTGTGACATTCTATAAAGGCCGAAGTTTCCTCACAGCGAAGTCGTTACCATTTCAGGTCAGAGACTCCAGAACCTTACTAGTCGAGCTATCTGACAAACGAAGAAATTCGTAATAGTGAAGGTTTCCTATTAACTGAAGCTACTTTTCATATAATTAGAGGTCTGGCGTTTTTTCTCGATCTGGGCGACCATGTTGGAGAATAATCTATTCTGTTCATTGCATCTCAACAGGTGGCAATACTTCTCGATGACATTTTAACAACAAAAGTTTGATTCTACCGCTATCAATTCTCCAAATTCTCTCTCGTATTTCTGCTTTGTTCTTGTTCTCTTTTTGTTTCTGGTTTTCTATACACTTCCTCATCAACGGCTGTTACTCGTTGTTATACAATCCATCGTAGGATTCCAAGATAAGAGAAAAAAAATCGCTTAGGATGCTTCATTACCTTGCTGATTTCGACTTCAAAAATCGGAAACATTTAAAAAGGTGTGTAGTTTTTTTCTGTGAGATTCGTATTTCAGCTTTGTACTCCAATACTGGTCATAAAAAGTTTTTCTGCTATTCTTTCAGACATTGAAGCTTGACAGAGATTCTAAACATCAACCATCTATGATGAGAAAGTATGCTGCACTTCAGCAATTAAGCAATAGATTAATGATATTCAGAATATCTTGGCCGTGCCATGAAAGATGACATTTCGTTTGAATGGCAGTCATTCATATCTTGGTCATTGTTTCCTACTGCGCTATTAATCCTGAGGGATTAAGCGTTGATTGAAAAAAAAACGTCATAGCAACAAATATAATCACTTTTTTGCTTTGCTCTATTCATATTGAAACCTTTAGCCTGAACGATAAAAGGGTAATGTTTTACTCCTTTATTTTCTCCATAGTACAATTTTCACGGCAGGGTACTAAGCGAAATACAATCTCAACGTTGCTGAGATATTTGCAAAACACTGGACCGCAGGTGTCTATGGTGGGGAACGAACGCGCTATTGTTCTTTCCGGGGAGTAACGCGTTCACCACCACACCATGCGGGTCCTTCGTTTCGTCTGTCTGTCTTCTAGTTTTATCGAACAGCTCCAGATCACTACCGTTGACGGGTGATTGCTGATGGCGCTGATGGTGGTGAACGCGAAACTCCACTAAAAGGACATTTACTTGGCAAATGCGCAAATCTCATTAACAATCAACCGTAGAGCCTGTTTATTCAAATTGTATTCATTGCGAACCCAGTAGTGTATTTTCACACACTATACCAATAAATTAAGAAGTCAATCCTACTGTATGGATAAAGAAATTTAACGCTCTCGGCGTTGATCGATCCCTGAGAGATGCGCCATGCATTCTACTTCATTATGAATCGCTGGAGATAACTGAATGCGCATTTGGTCTTTACAATGACCAGCGGAGACCGACCAATGTGTCGATTCAGTGCTGCTTTTCTCCCAGACAAGTCTGGTACCAATTTGCCGACACCGGAGTGACGGACGGCTTGGTGAGCCATGGGCACGAGGTCGTTTCCACGTGTGTGTTGCAGGGTTCTTCCGACCACTGTGCCATACGAGCCTTTGAAAAAATATACGGATATGTAATATACTATGTATGTATGTATGTATGTAATGTATGTATGTATGTATGTATGTATGTATGTATGTATGTATGTATGTATGTATGTATGTATGTATGTATGTATGTATGTATGTATGTATGTATGTATGTATGTATGTATGTGTGTATGTATGTATGTATGATGTATGTATGCTATTTGATATATATCACTCATGAAAAACGGAAGTCGTTTTCTATATTAATGCCTCTCTTTAGATTTATTGACTTATTTACTCATTTACATTTGTATTTATGTATGTATATATATCATATATAAAAAATGAAAGGACGTTTTTTTGTTAGAAACGCCTTCAAGGTACTTTTCAGTGATTTTCACTTTAAAGATGTTACATGGCACAAGAAGATTTAGGCTAAATCGAAATAATATTTTGCGAAGAGGCTTTAAGTAACTGGACAACTATAAAGCTCAAAGATAAATCTCTCGGCGTTGATCAATCCCTGAGGGATGCGCTATGCATTCGACTTCATTAAGTATCGTTGAAGGTGATTGAATGCATATCTGGCCTTTACAATGACTCGCGGTGGCCTGCCGATGTATCGAGCCAGTGCTTCTATCCTCTCAGAAGTCTGGTACCAATTTGCCGACCCCGGAGGGATGGAAGGCTTGGTGGGCCATGGGCGCACTTCACGTGCGCGTCGCAGTGGCGCCTCCAACCACTGCGCCACACGCGCCCTTATTCATTAGGTATGGTTGCATAATTTTCATGCGCAACAATTTCAGTCCAAACGATGAAGGAGGACTTCTCTGCATTTGGTGACTTTAGCATCAATTCGGTAATCACATGTGAATTCCTCAGGAGCTTCAACGGGCATCGAACATGGTGAGACCATTTTTTGTAGTGTTTGGAATTTTACGGTCTTTAGGAACGATATAGCAAAATGCTTTACAAATATGAAAACTTGTCAGGTTCCTAAAATGTTATTGTACATTTCACTTTGTTTAAACGGATCGCGAGTCCAGTAAGTTGTTGGGCTATGCAGAGTGAAAAGGAGTTAAATGTGGAACATAAGCAACCTTGTATTAGGTCTACATGAAATCAACTTCGGATTCTAACCTACAATTTTAAATCAACAAATCTCAGCCTACAGGAATTTTAGAACTGTTGATAAGACATGTACAAAAAGTTGATTTACAAATTGGACTTAAATTCTTTCAAGATCTAACGCTTTCTCTAAGTTTCATTGATTGGGAGGCTCTTCGCTAGCAGCGATCAATTGGGTTATATCCTACATGTACACATAGCCATATTTATGCATACGTGAAGAGCTTGGAATGAAAAGCCTTACACCTTTGATTCCGACGGAATAGCTGGTACGCGTGCTGCATGCGATAGGAAAGAATGGCTAAAATAGTCTCAGTCTTTTAAAAATCATTCGTTTGAGATACCAATAGCCCAATTACCAAGAAGACTAAATCAACATTTTTGGACTGGTTAATAGGAGATCATAGATGCTGTTTACGATAGAAGAAGTATTCATGGAAACACGTGACAGTAAAGGAATTAGTAGGACTGCTGTTGTTATCCAAAGCTTGGCTAAGGATACCAAAAGCTCTGAAAGTTTATTAGGTTGGATCATTCGTTTACGACAAGAAAAATGTGTGCCAATGCCGGAACTGCGATTCTTTGTCGTCCGCCTACGTTCGGCATGAAAGAAGAAACCTCATGAGAGGTTCAATCTGTGATTTCAGCACAAGGCTTGTCACAGAAGAATGTCGGAAGTACTTCACAACAGTCTTACATACGAATCGTAAAAGGAAGAAACATGGTGTGAGGTTGTACAAGGTAATTTCACTGTTTGTTAGATATGGAAGACTCTCATTGTAGGGCATCATACCGAAAACAACGATGTTAAAACAACAACATCGTCAATGGAAGGCTGAGTGCCTTAAAATTTAACGTGGCATTGGGCCATTGCCTAGGCGGTTTGTTTCCTTGGCATAGGACAGGAAGGTTCGCAAATTTCAAAAGACAAAACCACGAAATCCAATTTGTTAATAACATTCTTAAACTCTTTGGCTGGGCTTTGGCGAGATACCATCAATGAGAATATCAATGAGAAAGCACGATTGGCTCGTTCAACATTTTTATAACAAGAGATGGATGCGGGCTGAGAGAATTACCGTAAGATCCTTGTGTTCAGAAACTTTTGCACCAATAAAGCAGCATAGTTAGTGCTTTCGAACCACCAGCAACTAAATAGTAGCCAACGCCGGTACAAGCTAGACTGTTTAGAAAAATGGTACCAAAGAGCTGAGAGGAAGGGAACAGCAGGTTTAAGTGGAGCTGTTGGACTGGGAAGAGCATTGCTAAAGTTTGTTTTCTTTGTTAATTAGAAAATCAAGTAGACATTATAATTGAACGTTTTCTTTCTCAGCAAGGTGCGGTCGTCAACCACATGCGACACTGATCAGCGGCTCTTCCTCAGTGGAAGGAACGTAAGGAACCGCTCTGGAGAAGGGGATTCTGCCGAAACGTCTGCTACGATTGCGTTGTACGTCTGTTATTGTATGGAAATAAACCTATGCTATTCAACAATCTCGCGATTGCTGAGAAAGAAAGCAACGCATTTATAATCCAATGCCGAGGTTAATAGAAAGTCGATCTTGGGAAAGTAGGCATTCTTACGTGCCTTGGACAAAGCAATCAATGTGCTTAAAACGATAACCAGGAAGAATATTCTTGTTTTGTCCTACAATATCTTCAAAAATTCCTAAGAGTTCTCCTAAAGCCGCATGTCTTCGTTTTCTCTAAAAAAAAGTTTTATGTGCTCTCCGATGAGCTCCCATTGAAAAGCCGGACATGTCATCTCCTTGGAGATGGATTGCCGCAATAGGTCTCCACTATGTGAGAACTTCCTCGTTATAGGTGTTTCATAAGCGCACAGATGAAGTACGGTAAGTGAATGGTCAGCACCCATTAACACACTAAATTCGTTTTCCACACGTTGTGTCGTATAGTTAAAGAGGAGTGGTTGATCGATTAGCACTCATTTTCAAGATTCAAATTTTGCGTCCTTGATTACTTAAAACGACTAGATTTTGATCTGAACTTGTTTATGTAAATGGGGAAAATGCCTTGCCTTGTTCTCTAAAAAAATGAACAAGCCTAGCCGTAATAGTTACATCGTCCCAGAGGGTTGCGTCAACTAATCCCAGGGCCCCCGATTATCAAAAGAATCATTTCTTGCCTCGAATAACACGAATTGCAAAGCAGCAAACCTTTCTTTCATCAAAAGAGCCAGTGGTCGCTTTTGGTGACGGTCTAGGAACGCTATAATGCTACTCTTTCTTGTTTCTGTCGAAAATCACAATCGAGAACCTCTGTAAGTAAGAAAGCGAAATGGTTGGGAAACTCATGGGATGTGAGCAACTTGCGGGTCAATAGATAGAAAACAACAACTCACGCAGTCAATATTTCAATAAACAGTTTTGGTCTAAACATATAACCCAACCAATGAGCTTGTTACCAGTCAATCACGAATTCTATAATGGTAGCCTGCACTTTGACTGTGCTGCAAAAACTGCCATGGTTCTTGGTATGTTCAGAAACTACGAGGCTATCTGGGAAAAAAAAAAACCTCAACGACCGTTTAAGCTCCACCGATATTAAGAATCACAAAGGTATAAATGCAGTTTTTCTGATCACTCTCCTCGATAGAAACAGGAGTCTCGGCATGATAAAACGCACGAATGAATACAATGATTAGTTGAACTAACTCTAACTTCAATCGATTTGTGAAATGTAGCACAGAAATCATAAATATAAAGACAGCTCTCGGCGTTGATCAATCCCTGAGGGATGCGCCATGTATTCGACTTCATTAAGTATCGTTGGAGGTGATTGAATGTATATCTGGCCTTTACAATGATTCGCGGTGGCCTGCCGATGTATCGAGCCATCCTCTCAGACAAGTCTGGTACCAATTCGCCGACCCCGGAGGGATGGAAGGCAGGTGGACCATGGGCGTAGGAACGATTCCACTTGCGTGTTGCAGTGGCGCCTCCAACCACTGCGCCACACGCGCTCCTGTGAAGATAAGTAGTAAAGAATAATAAATAATAGTATTAATAAAAATAATAAGGAAAAATATAACGACAAAGTGATGAAAACTGGATAACACATGGTTGAATTGGGCGCGCTATTGAACAGTACACTATTGAGAATAGCAACACTAGTAGTAGTAACATCTGTTGTATAACAAACAAAGTAAAAGTAGTACCGTATTCTTGAAATTACCTTAGGCTTACTACTCTTAGTACAAAAGACACCGGATTTTACAAACGTTGCACGAACACCTCACTAGAAGAACAACACCAGTGCTTCGATCGTTTGTTGAATTTTATTGAATCCATCCATCAATAATAATACAATTGAATTTCCTCTTGCGTTTTCTTGTGAAACAAATCATACGTAAAAGTTTTTCTTCACTTACTTACTTACTTGAACTTGATGCTTGAATGGCCCATCCTCGCTGGTTGTGCGGGGCTCAGTATAATCTTCATTTTTTGGGGATTTGTTGGTTAAGCCATTGTAATTCTCTGGAATCCTGATGCCAGCCTGGCCAAAGTCTGCCCCAGGTCTTCACTACCACGTAGAGTCACAGCCCTTGTGGATCAGTGGGAGATTTGCCACGATGCGACTAGTTTGATACCAGAACGGAATCTCGGCTTCCTAATGGAAAGGCCGAACTCCTGCTCAGCATGGGAGACCTTGCCAGTGGAATGAGTCCCTCCACTGTATATCGCAGCATGACGCCTAAAAACACTTTCCAGCCACGATGAGGCGGTAAAGCGCTGGGAGGTTTTCACTCGCTATGATAAACAAGGCGATAAGAAACTTCGTTTGAGCTAAGTTAACTTATGTTGGTGCATAGTTTTTTTCTTTGTTCAAACGGTTTAACGTGGTTGAAAACATCAATTACCCAGCAAAAAAACAATATCACTTTTCAGAAACAATCCATACAACGAAAATTTTTTGATAACTGCTGGCTTTTCTTTCCCCACATGTTCTTCACTCAGAAACTTTAGGAGTGGCGTACAACACAGTGCCAGCTGCTCGACTTAAAACTGGCCAGATGATGTACTCCGGTGAAGTCAACGTACGTGTTCTACATGGAACTCGTCAACGAAATTGCCACAGATGTGAACTGCTACATAAACGTGAACGAGGCAAAGGTGAAAACAGAAACATGTGAAAATGCTGTTAAAGTAAACTATCACCTGCAAAATCTGTAACCTGTGTTCCATTAATCGCCGAGTGACTCAAGTAAGAGCCAGTAAGGCCTCAATTTTTCCCTGACCCGTGTGAGAGTAGTCCAATGGCTTCCGCTCGCTTTACGGGGTCTTTAAGCATTATACCATTCTTCTAGGGTTTTCGTGAAGAACTCCAACCAGTGATCTTCCTGCATTAGGTTCGACACCCCGAGAAATCCATTCTCTAACGGCTCTTGTCTATCGGTTGTCATTCATACGCATTACGTGTCCGGCCCACCTTATCTTCGACTATTTGGCATACAAAACAGCATCTATGATTTTTGATCGTTGACGCAGGTCGGAGCTTCGGATCGTTTCTCTCATTCGTGTGACACGGGATTCTCCTGGCATCACCCTTTCGACTGCGCGTTGAATAACGCTGAGAGACCTTTCATCCTGCTTACGAGTAACCAATTTTCGGACACATACGTCAAAGCAAGAAGAATTGTGGAGTTCAAAAAGTAGATATGGTGTAGGATGCTCTTTGTCTTCGTCATTGTACTGTTTACTGTCTTCAAAGCTTTCTCCTGCTTAATTCTAAAGCTAAAGCGACCCCAATGCGTTTTTCATAGACATCATTTTTGTGAGAATTGATCGAAGACCAATTTTTCAACAGGCGTCATTAAAGTCAGCAGCAACCATTCGTTCCTCCTTGACAATATTTGGTTATAAGAGCGATGTCATCAGGTAAGCGAACAAGGTGTAATTTGCGAACATTGATTTTCACTCCAATGTTGTCTCATTCCATCAGTGTTGGCATGACTTTCTCTAAGACCGCGGTGAATAATTTTGGCGAGGTTGTATTGCCTTGCCTGACCCCTCTTTTGCGTCAATGTTAATATCGTTGTATAATGGTGATTTCTTGGCTGTAAAATTTTTGTACAGCTCACGAAGAATATTTATGTACTAAGTAGGGACGAGTTGACCATCAAGGGCCTTCATGACTGCTTCTATCTCAATTGAGTCAAAGGCCTTCTCTAAGTCGATGAAAGTGAGACAGAGCGGTCTTTTGTACTCTCGCCATACTGCAATGAGCCTTGTTATCGTGTGGACGTGGTCTATCGTACTAAATCCTTCTCGAAACCCTGCTTGCCCATATGGCTGCCCTTTGTCCAGTGCTCTCTTAATCTTGTTTAAGATGACTCGAGTGAAAAGTTTGTAGACGACAGAGAGCAAGCAGATGGGGCGATACTTGTTCATATCGTTTAGGTCACCTTTCTTTAACAATAACACGGTCTTGTTAGTCTTCCACTGATTAGGGACCTTGCATTCATAAAGGTAGCGTGTGAAGAGCTGAGCCAGTGTATTGATGAGGACTGGCGGAAAGCTCTTCAGGTGTTCAGATCTTGTCCTGTTCGTCCTGTGTTGGTACTGTGCGAGCTTTCCCCTGGCGAAATAGCATGTCGGATTTCGTAAGTGAGAGCCGGTGGTACGATATATAAATCCTTTCTTCTTTTATATGAGGGAGTGGGG
Source organism: Angiostrongylus cantonensis (assembly GCA_009735665.1). Classification (NCBI taxonomy): domain Eukaryota; kingdom Metazoa; phylum Nematoda; class Chromadorea; order Rhabditida; family Metastrongylidae; genus Angiostrongylus; species Angiostrongylus cantonensis. The sequence goes on from MQTX01000053.1 coordinate 769,254, forward strand.
ACGTAGCTATTGAAGAGATCTGAGTAGTAATCATAAATGATTTTCTCCGTTCCCTTTCTATAGACTGCAGCTGTTCTCTCTGGGTGTCGGAGTGCAATGGTCTTGCAACTGGAGAAGCTTCCTTCGGTGGGCTTTTCGAACGCTCTTTCTAGACTGCAGCTTTGACCATAACTGTTGCTTTTCTGTTTTTAAGATCTTTTTTTATCGCCTCTCTGCATTGTTGTACAAGATCAGACATGTGTTGGCAGTCGCCTGTTGCTCATGCAATTCCACGCTGCGTATCAGCTTTTGGGTTTTTGAAGTCAGACGTCTTGTTGGAAAGATACCGTTCTCTATAACATCCGATAACATCGATGAGGAGTACGATCGACTCAGTCAACATCTTCACGTTAGCGCCATGAAATCTGAGGGTTCGAAAGGAACAGGTGAAAACTGTTTTAAAACAAATTTTAGCAAAATTTTCTCTGAGATTCTTCAGCGATGATGCTAAAGGCATCCCAAGAAATTCTTTTCATCGAAACTGAAAGATAGAGTTTCTTTGCATAGACCTGTAACTTCACATTTCCGTCTATTCATATTATCAGCGGAGAGATCAGATCTGCACGAAATGGAACAAATCTAGTGAGCAATCTGGGTTTTCTTCTTTTTAAGCGAGGTTGCTCCCAGTTCATTGACTACTTGGCCATAGGAAGCCAGGCTGAGTAAAGTTGATATAATTGAGTCTTATCAAGACTGTGCGCCAGTGGTTTATGTGATTGAAATAGTGAAACTTCTTAGTCAAAGAACTGTTTCAAGCTAAATACAACTAGTAAATGAGGGAGTGTTTCAGGACAACGGTTCTAGTCCTCTACTTTACAACGATCTTTCCACTTGTTTGTCCAACACCACCTTACTTTCGGACACCTATTCATGTAAGTGGGTGTATAGTCGAGGGAACAAAAGCGAAACAAAAGAGCTAGGTAATATCCCTTGACGAAGTTGTCTTTAATATTATTAGCGAAATGGCTCCTCAGATGGAAATATGGCTTTTTTGGGTGGTTTTTGAGTTCTTTTTTTGAGCGGATTTATGAACTTTTCGGTGTCATTGGAAAAGAAAATATAGCGGGGAGCCTGGCCAGTGATTAATAAACGGGGTTTGACAAAAACTGACGTAGACAAGACAAGGAAATGAGAAGAGAGATCGTGAAGACATAAAGAATGGCGAAGAAATGACATTGCCGCTTTCCATTTAGAGATCGACCGTATTCGATTTCACTTCAGTTGAGGCGAATTATGTATTGAAAGCCACTTTTTTTAATTTCAAAGTGTTATGAAAAATACAAACGAGGAGCTACTATAGGTGAACACAACACAACTTAATTGAGACTATCACGTTGGTATTCGAATTCACACCGCATTCAGATGGCGGTCTCATTCACGGAGTTCTCAAAACTGGAGTGCGATGAGATGATGCCGGTCTTCCAGGAAGTCGGGAATATTCTCAATGAAGTCAAAAGTGTAGAAAAATTTTGTCTGTGATAATCATAGTGGTTATTTCTTAGTGATTAGGTAAAGAATGAAACTAGGAATAAGGTCTTTCGTTAAAAATGAGTGGTCCATATTTCTGTTTCTATATTCTCTTTAGGCAACGGTTGCCTCTGATTTTTCTTGCGCCTACAAATAGGTTATTAGTAGTGAGGATGTCTTTACGAACTGAATGAATCTCTACTAGGAATCAACCACGACGTTGCAGAGTTACTTTACAAAACTCCGAACGGAAAGTGTCTGCGGTGGCAAACGAGCGCGCTCTCAAGAGATGGCAATTGCATGACTTCGGGTACGTCGTACCTAATCTCTTGCAAAACGTGTGGGAACGAATACGTTTGACGAAACGGGTAGACCAACCTGCGTCCATTTCAAAGAACAGTAAATTTAAATTCAAACCAAACACTCTACTAGACGCTCATAAGACACAGAAGCATAACTGAGAAGATTTTGAAGTAAAAGTCACTATTCCCGCACAGGAATCCAAAACATCAGCGAGTAAAATTTTTAAACGGTTTGGGATTACAAACTTAACCTTTTTATTTTTCGCCTATTCTTTTTAATGGCAGTGTGTGTTGCGAAATATAACTTCTATAATGGTGAAATATTTGCAAAACTCAGGATCGCAGGTGTCTGCGGTGGAGAACGGGCCCGAATGGTGTGGTGGTGAACGCGTTACTCTCGCGTTAAACTTATCTGTTAAGCATTGCCCGCTAGTTATGAAAGTGTTTGGCTCAGATTGCATGTCAACTTGAACTTTCCAGGCGAAGAGAGCGAACCCGCTGAAACATCACCAACGTACTAATAAATTCTGAAGTACCAACCCCGTGTTTGCTCACTGAAGAACGGCTCCTGTCTATCATCGAATATAGAACTATTTTTCAATATTCTGCACTCGGAGATGTACGAAAAAAAAAACTGGTCTCCGAACGTGGTCACTGACCGGAAATTTGAGTGCTTATCAACTGCAACTTCAATTCTAATTGCTATAGTGATTGCTATACGGTGCGTGTGGCGGCAGTGGTCGGAGGTGCCCTGCAACACATATGTGGAATCGATCCCTGCGCCGATGACCCACCAAGTCTTCCATCCCTCCGGGGTCGGAAAATTGGTACCAGACTTGTCTGGAAGGTTAAGAGCACTGGTTCGAAACATTGGCAGGCCACTATGAGTTATTGTAAAAGGCCAGATATGCATTCAATCACCTCCAACGATGCTTAATGAAGTCAAATGCATGGAGCATCCCTCAAGAATCGATCAACGCCGGGAGCTTATCTTTCATTTTTTATAGTGAATAACAGTTATCTTATGAAGGCTGAGAACATAAAACATACTGCAGTATAGAACATGGGTGTAAAACACTTCCAAATGCTGACAGCAATGTGTTTGCATAACAGACCATAGTAGCATAAAGCAAGTAGTATTACGCATCCCATTCATACCCATAGAGCGCTAGAGGAGAGCCTTATCAAAAACACATTTTTGTTCGTAACCAACGAAACCTTCTGGTTATAGAAAAATTGAAAAACCAGCAAGTCCATTACCTGTATCTTCTCTAGTCCCGTTGATGGTAGAGTTACTAAGGCGGGAAGCGCTCAAATTTCCACTGCTCTCTGTTGCAGATAAGAGTTGCCCAGCAGGTTCTTCTCGCTTCAAAAAATCTTTAAGCATTCTATGTTTTTTTCAGGGTTTTCGTGAAGAACTCGGACCATCATGTCGGTGCTCTTCCCATAGTTCGTTTGACATCCTGAGGAACCCAGTTCCTAACGGCTGCTCTCTATCCATTACCGTTCGCATAAACTGTCCGGCTCATAGTTTGAAAACTTGTTATGTAGAATGGCGTCCTTAGTTTTCGATCTTGACGTTGATTGGAGTTGTCGATCTCTTTTTTTACTTGCGTGCGTGACACGGGATTCTCTAGCGTCATCCTTTCGACAGCTTGTTTTGTAATGTTAATGCATCTTCCGTCCCGCCTAGAATGCGACCCGATTTCTGACGCTTAAGTCAAGGCAGAAAGAATTATGGATTCAAAAAGGTAAACGTGGAGTCGGGTGCTTTTTGTTCTTTTCATTACATTCTCTATGGTCTTCGAAGCTCACCATGTCACTGACTTTCTCCTGCTCAACTCTAGAGCTAAGGCGACTCAAATGCTTTCCCATGACGATCATTTTTGTGAGATTGTGTAGAAAACCGATCTTTCCACAAGCGTTTTCAAAGTTGGCCAGCATTTGTTCAGCCTGGCTAATGCTTGGTGTTATAAAAGCGGTGTTATCACTAAAGCGAAGATGGTGAAATTGTCATTCACTCCCATTTTGTCTCAATCCAATGTTCGGGTGATGTTATCGAAGGTATCTTGGACTATCGCAATGCTTCAGTGAGTCTTGTTATCGTGTCGTGTGGATGTGGTCCACCGAGAGTTAACCCTTTTCGAAACCTTGTGCATCGTTGTCGTCCAGCCAGTGTTCTTTCAATCTTATTTAGGATGAATCGAGTGAAAATTTTGTAAACGACAAACGCTAAGGAGACTGGGCAATACTTGCTGATCACGGAGATCACCTTTCTTGAAAAAAGCACAGTTTTACCGGTTTTCCACTAGGTGGTAGGAACGTTGCATCCAGACAGGTAACGTGTGAAGAGCTGAATCAGTGTGTTTACGAGGACTGGCGGAGGGTTCTTCAAGTGTTTTGGTTTTATCCTGTTCGGACCTGCTGCTGTTCGATTTTTCACCGACAAAATGGCATGTCGGATTTCGGAATGAGAACCGGTGGCGCAACATATCACATTCGTCTTCCTTTACTTCATATGAAGAAACGAGGACGTGGCTGCTGGGAAGATACAAATAGCAATCGTAAACGATTTTATCTATTATCTTTCTGGAAGCTGTAACTGATCCGTTTGGGCATCGGAGTGCAATCATCTTGGCTTTACAATTGTATAAGTTTCGATAGGCTTCGCGAATGTATTGCTCAGCCACTGCAGCTTCGGTCATACTGCTGCTCTTCTCTCTTTAAGTTTTTCTTCTATTGTCTCTTTGCTCTGCTTTACAAGTTCGTAGGCGAGATAGCCGTTACTTGCACGACTTCGCGCTGGCGTATTTGCTTGAGTATTTCTGGAGACAGACGTCTCATGGTGGCTGTCGAGTTGCCAGCTTTCATAGGGCTATTCCTTATCAATGTTATAAAGGACGAAATTTTTCTAACAACAGACTAATAAGCCTAATAAACCCCGGTCTCCAAATCTACACAGAATGCTTCGACATCGTCTTCGTCATAGCTTGATGTCGATGCGTAGACGACAAAGGCTGCCAAACCCGGTATTGGCACACGTCTCAGTTCAACTATCTATGCCCAAGTTTATACAAAGTCGGTCTTTTGACACACGTATTTTCAGAGCTACACATCAGAGTCGGGTTATCACTTGTTCGAATGGATCAATGTTCGTGGCCAAACTTGTGTTGATGAGATTGCCCATGCCGCAGACTCCTCTACTGTCGCATGTTCTGAGGAACAGTTCTCCGGTGTCATAGTCGTCGTTGAATGGGTGGCGTCTTTTCGTCTCAGACAGTCCGATGAGGTCTTAGTTTATCCTCTTTGCCTGCTTGATCGCGTCGTCTGTCAACGATTCAGATGCAGTCGAGCGTCCGTTGTAGGCACAAATCGTCATCTTAGCCTTTTGAGATTTAAGCAGAATAGAACAGACTTCTAATTTTAGCGACCTCACCGTAAGCCTCACTTTGCCACGGGACTAACAGACATGAGATCCCTACACCAGAAAATACGTGGAGCAAGTGTGTGAAGGCTGAAAATTGGACGTCGTCTAGTCTACACCAAATCGAGATTTGGCGTCGTAGTGATAATGTTAAAAAACCTGACTTACAACTCGATCAAAACTACAGTAAGAATATTTATATAGCAATGCAATATATTTCCCAGGACTACTCAAAGTGTTTTATTACTTACCCTTTATGCAAACCAATAATAACGTGGTCTAAAAACGCTGCAATATTTTCTAAAGATTTATACGTTTAGATTCATGAGCTTCTCCGTCTTTGTAACATAAATCACACCACTGGACAGGGGTATTAGTAGGTAAATTTTCAAAGGAATAGACTAACAACTACTGTTTTCTTTTTCATCAGCGGTTTTGGTCCAATGTACGTGGAAGTAGCCCTTTTTTGGGTCCATCTTCCACTGTGGTTATCCAAGCTTCGTTGCCATCAGGAGGTTCAGCAAACAATGCAATTATTCCATGTCAGAATTCGGCAAGTTGACATTGACATCAATTCGTCGAAAACGGCACAAAACCACCATTTTAATAGTGTGTTACCATTTTAGTAATGCTGAGATATTTGCAAAACTCCGGACCGCAGCTGTTTTGCGGTTGGGAACGAACACGCTATTGTCCTTTCCGGGGAGTAACGCGTTTACCACCACACCATGCGGGTCCTTCGTTTCGCCTGTCTCTCAGCTAATTCTACCGATCTTTTGCCATCAGCAATCACCTGTCAGTGGGATTGATCTGGTGTGCCCAAATCGGCGAACCCTGTTAAGCTGAGGCTGCAGTTATAATCACAATTTTAACTTATTATTTACTGCCTACACTTTTTAATGGCAGGTTATATATTGCGAAATATAACTTTAATGATGCTGAGATATTTGCAAAACTCCGGATTGCAGGTGCTTGCGGTGGAGAACGAACGCGCTGTTGTCCTTTCCGGGGAGTAACGCGTTTACCACCACACCATGCGGGTCCTTCGTTTCGCCTGTCTGTTCGTTCCCCACCGTAAAACACCTGCGGTCCGAAGTTTTGCAAATATCTCAGCTTCATTAAAGTTATATTTCGCAATATATAACCTGCCATTAAAAAGAGTAGGCAGTAGATAATAAGTTAAAAGTGTGTTACCATTTTTTTTTCTGAATCCCGATTGTAGTGAAGAACAATCATTGCAATAGCGTGGTAATCGTTTTGTCACTGAATAAGCAGAACTCAAAGAAATGTCTGAGGACTTTATTTGTTATGGAAGACAGCCGCATATGGTGCTGTGCCTTTACAATTTTTTTTTCACATGACCCGTTTTCCACATCTATCGTGCTGATCCAAGCAGTTCTTGCACTCGATTCGTTTCCTTGAATTCATCATCCATGAAGGTCTTCCAATTCTTTACGTATGTCATGTGCTGCTAGCTGAAGATTTTTTTTTACCATGAATGTCGTTGCATGGTGGCCGAGTCGGTTCTGTCTGGAGACCTGAGATAGGAAGGTTAGAGCGTTCCCAATTAGGTTGCAGAGAGTGGACTTTCCCCAGACAACTCCGATACTAATTTCTCGACCCAGTCGGATGACAGGTTTGGTGGGACTGGAGCGGGGCAGAACCAGTACCGTGTCCGTGACACCACTCTGCTAGCCGTCCTTGTGTCTTCATTATAATTACTTACTTGGATACTTGGCGGGCCCGTTCTTACTGATTGTGCAGACCGCAGAATAATCTCCATTTCTGCGGAGTTTTTCTTGTTTAGCCATCGTGGTTCCCTGGAGTCTCAAGATCAGTTTAACCATACCCTGCCCCTTGTCGTCACCACCAGAGGCAGTCGCCGCCTTTGTGGATTAGAGGGATATTTGCCACCATGGGATCAATTTAGCACCAGGACGGTGGTGGATTCATGTATTGGTCCACTCTTTGCTGAGCTTCCTGATGAAAACGCCAAACTCCTTCTCAGTTTGGGAGACCCAGGCATGAAATGAATGCCCACTCTACATCGCATTCCGATGCCCAGGAACACCTGGCAGCCACGATGAGGCGGTAAACCGTTGTGAAATGTCTTCATTATTGCTTTCATAGTTATAATAATACTATCGTGATACACGCTCATGTGTGCTTTGCCTTTCAGTATCGAGAAAATTTTATCGAGCCGCCAAAAACAAAGTTTTAAATTTTCGTCTCAATTGTAGCAAGTTGTACCACAATTTGCCGGATAACATTTTTCCACGTTCACTATTGGTATTGACGCTTGAAAGGCACCTTTTAGGTGTGAACAGGTAGACCACTCTGCATCCGTATAAAAGAACACCTAGTCCGCAAACGTAAACTAAATACTCCATTAGGCACGCATAGGACGGAGAGACATAACAAAGATGATTTTGAAGTAGAGGTTACGATCCGCGCGCAAGAATCGAGAACACAAGCGCGTAAAATTCTCGAGGCACTCTGGATTAATTCTAAGAATCCGAAAATGAACCGCAGGGAGGAATGCCTCATTATCACGCGTGATAACATTACGTTTCCATGTGAACACTGCGCGGTTGGTCTCTACATAACACATTAAGTGGAAGGCTCCTAGAAAGCGGTGAGTGTGCAAAAACTCTGTGTTCAATGTGATCGAAATTTTGGTTCAGCATTTTCTCTGTTTGGTTATGGAGGTGTTTGGCCATGTAGATTGCAGTCAACGTGACCTTTCCAGGCTCTGAGGAAGGGGAAATCCGCCGAAACGTCAGCTTGTACGTAAATAAAGAAATAAAATAATACCTCGTGTTTGCTAAACAGAAGTAAAAAGATTTTTTAGGTGTGTTTCATAGATTGGACAATATGTTTGGTGGATGAAGTAAACAGTATATATTTTGGGACTTTAGAGCTCGTTGATCTGATTGGAAAATTTGCATTGTTATACTGAAATGAAGGTAGTAAAAGAAAGATAGAAATATAGGCGAAAAAGATAAAGGGAATCATCTATCGTTTTCCTCAATGAGAAGATGTGAAGTTGGTATCAAAGGATTTATTAGTACACAATAGCTGACGTTTCGGCAGTTTCTTGTTCTTCGGACACTCAAGAGGTTAAGTTGACAGGCAATCTACTTAGCAAAACACTTTCATAACCTCAAAAGACAAAATTTTACAAGTAAATTTTCACTCGCGTAATCAACAGCTTTTTCTAAACACCTACCGTTTTGTTCATTGAAAGTCTTCCAGCTATTCTGCGGAGGGCAGGAGCACAGAGTCTTACATTACATGGGTTTGCAATGTTCTCTGCTCATGTCAGTGTATGAGCCTGAGGTATGGCGCTAGGTCACGCATGATCACCAGGCACTCTTGTTTTTGTTTTAATCTTGAAGTTTTGGTGTTTTTCTAAAACAATTCAAAAGTCTAATATGCGGATGTTTTGGATTCTTGTGCAGGTTCAAAATCTTCACCGTTATGTTTCGATGTCCTATTCGTGTCCAGTGCAGTCTTCTTCTTTCCAGTTTAAGGCTGCTGTCCGTTTATAGGGCCTCAGAGTGGTCTATCAAACGGTCATATAAGGATTACCAACTAAACTTATAGTAGAGTAATGGCTGGAAAATAATTACTGGTGCCTCTACCCTAGAAGTAAAGACAATGGCAAGGGTTGGTGTCAGTCGCTATCCCGATGCCATCCTTTTAATTTGTGCTGAACATTTTCCGGACCATCTGAAGGTCGAGCAGTTTAGGCACACCTTTAGGAGGATAAAACCTGATGCATAGAGAAACAGCACATTTTAATTACTTCTTCGTGTTGTTCAAGAAACTCACGGACGGTTGCATCGCGGAGTCATTCGACAAGTTAGTGTAGAGGACGTAAAGTCGAAGGACTTCATATCGTACGCGCTGTTGGGACGTGCGTTACGCAGACGATCCATAAACATTTGGGTAATGCTGAGGTAGGCTGGTATCTGCTTCAGCAACTGGCTGAGAATCAGATTTATAAACCATGCTACTCTATACGTGTGCTCGCCTACACAACTGGTATTGGATCTAACCTTAAAGGTTGAGGAGTCAGTGGGCGACAGATTAGCAGTGGATACTGGGTTTTAATAAGCAAGTGAAAGATGGAATATGTTTACATTTCGATTTTAAGATGCGGGTTAACTGATTGTTTTAATGCGGCCGCACTTCCCACTTTGGCAGACTCCTTATTCAATTCTTGATATTGACCTTTGAATACCTTTTCAGATGACGAGCGATAAGACAAGCGTTTTCAAGATGTTTTCCTATCCCAACATCTAACTGACTAGGAATTGCTACAAGCTTTTCAAGCTCAGCACTACCTGCTAGTCTAACAGTTTTTGATTTTAGTTCCCGAGCCTGTCGCACACCACATTTTTGCGCTGTGATTAAGTTAGAACTACACTCTCACAAAAGGGGTAAGCAATGTTGAGTTTCTTCGAAAACATGCGAAAATTGATCTCTACTTCGATGTTGGGGTTTTGCCGTCTAAAGGACGTTCGAGGAAAAGGAGGTGGTGGTAACTACTCTACTTCTTGTTGCTCATTCCTATTTAGCGTTTCAATTCCACCTTTTTATACAGTCGATCTTGAAGCTCATGCAGATTGCATGCGTTTCTATGTGAGGTTTCTTTGGAAATAGGTTTCACAGGTGAGAAACTTGTACCCAATTCTAATGGCGAGCGCGTATCGTTGTTAAGAGTCATTGAACCTTTCCAGACTATTAAGATGGCGAAGCCGCCGAAACGTCAGTTATTCTGCAGTAAGTAAACTTTGTAGACAATGGCCCTATCCTTCTTTGGTGATATTTAGTACTTGGGGACCAATTTCGGTTTAATTTGAGGTCCTTGGGACCGCACTGTCTGGCTCACGCATTATTTTTATTGTGATGCGTGTTACCTTGCACACAATCGTAAATTTTGTAGAATTTGAAAATTTGATGGGCGCATGTGGCGCTATGGTAGGAACTGCCACTGCGATACACATGTGGAATAGATCCCCGCGCCCATGGCCCACCAAGCCTTCCTTCTCTCCGGGGTCGGCAAATTGGTACCAGACTTGTCTAGGAGGATAGCAGCATTGGTTCCAAGCATCGATAGGCCACTGCGAGTCACTGTAAAGGTCAAACATGCATTCAGTCACCTCCAACAATGCTTAGTGAAGTCGAATACATGGGGCATCCCTCAGGGATTGATCAACGCCGGCATTTATCCTTTATCCTTTTATCCTAATCTCGTGTTTGTTCATCAAGAAAACGGCGAATTACTGAACAATGTACGGAGCTTTAAAAAAGCCGATCATGGAATTTACTACGGAACGAATGTTATTTGGCAATCCAGAAAGTTTATCTACACGTTTAAATTCGTTAACAAGTGCACTGCAAGGGTTAAATATTAGGTTAACATAAGGTTGATTAGAAAATTGATTCATCGATATAAGAGGTCCTGTCCAAAGCAATCCTACTACTTTGCATTATGGATGTGACAAAATGCTTGTGTGTAAAAAGCTAAGAACAAAATCCTTACAGTTTAACGAGTTCTAGACTTGTTTTCAAGAATCCCTACAACAGCATTATCGAATTTCACAATCCTACGGCGTAGTTGAAATCTTGTGCCCTGCGATCTACGGCAGCAATAAGTCGACCTTTGGGAAGACGTTGACGTATAGCCATTGCAATTCGATCCATATGAGCAAATTTGTCCTGTTTTAGCGGAAAACAACTGATACCTTTCTTTTCCATCTCTTTTAAAAACTTCTGAAAAGTGAACTGAAGTAGATTCAAGATGGGAAACTGAAGCTATATGTAATTTGTAAATATGAAAGGTGGCACAGCTTCGATAAGCTCGCAAGCTTCTCTGTTGCTTTACAATTGAATGTGGCAATTGATGGTTAACGAAGAAGAAATTAGAAAGGAAGCCATAACATTTTTCCAAAGCAAAAAAATATCCCCGGGATCAGCAGATCTTTAGATAGATAGAGAAGTAGTCGAGATAAACGACAGAAGGAGCGCTCAAGTAATCCCATAAACAAATAGGACAATTTTGCACCGAATTTCTAATGGACTGAATAGGGCCCTCGAAAACAGAAGTGGTACGTTTCTTTCATATTCCAACGTCATTTTTGTCATCTATTTCCAAATATGTGCATTTATCTGGTTTTATTATATTTTTAGTAATGAGCTATAGTTCTACGAAGCGCAATGGTTAGAGTTGCGTTGCGATACACAAATGGCCATTGGTTTGACGCCATGACATGGGCTCACCAAGGCTTTCATTTTTCCTGGTTTAGCAGATTAGTTTTAGACGTGTTCTGAAGGAAAAGAACAGAGTTGATACATTGATAGACCACCGTGATTCATTGTATAGTCTAGATTTACACTCAGTCACCGTTAACGATGCTTGATGGAGTCGAATAAGTAGTGGTTCCTTCAATGGTTGATCAAAGTAATAAGCTTTACTTTTATTTTAAATCGTATCCAGTTACAGGCAGAACGATGATCGTAAAGCCTTTATTATTATTTCATTATTGTGTCATTTTATTAGTAGCATACTTATTGTTATAACATTACTATTATTTTGTTATTTTATTTTTCTCCTTTTTTTCTTTATTTCTTATTTTTCTTTTATTTTTACTACTATTATTTTTACTTTTATCACTACTGTTTATCTAGCTGTTGTTTATTATGGAGATGATAGGGGTGCAAGCTCACAGATAAACTTCATTAGAGCAATAACCCTACCGAACATTTCGCGATCCTAATCTGGAATCATTAATGACCCGCTCTTATGTTGAACTTAAATCCCAGAGAAATTGATCGCAAGGATGATTTTCGCCAATGAGAATAAACCAGTTCAGCCTACAGGTTATGGAACGGTGAAGAATGGATACAACATTTTCGTTATCAGTTTCTTATCATAGTAGATAAGATATTATTATTATTATTACATTATACAATTATACAATACTACGCAGTAGTCTGCACCAATGAATATTTGTTCACTAAGGGTTTGTGTACCGCGACTTTCCCAATTATCTTATTTTCCCATTTTCTTGAAGATTAAAGTGACATTAGTTACCTAGCAACCTTAACATCTACCAGAACGGTTGCAATTCCAAAAGGTAATTTGCTCTACGAGCCTAAGCATATCAACATCGAGCGTTTGGAAAGATTGAATGACTGAGAACCTATCTTGCTATAAGTAGGAATAAGACATAAATAAATGACTAAAAGATACCTCGTCATTATTCTCGCAGTAAAATCCTGGATCCTCTGTATCATAGAAGGAAGCGTTCGCGTGTATGGCTGCTCCTGGTTCCTCGTCGAATATCAGCATTCGGAGTATCACAGAAGCAACTGCTTCTACAGTGCGAAGTGAACCAGACGCCGAAGCAACAATGATTGGCTAAACCATTAATCATATCTGAGCAGTATACTAGTCGGTAACAATTCTATGTAGCTCACAGCGTTATTGGCACCCTTATCGATTATCATGAGCCCGGCGGCAGAACTCAACAACTTGGGTACATCACTGAAAGAATGGATTGAATTAACTCATAGATCTATTTATCATAAAGCTCATAAAGGATAAAGCTCTCGGCGTTGATCAATCCCTGAGGGATGCGCCATGCATTCGACTTCATTAAGTATCGTTGGAGGTGATTGAATGCATATCTGGCCTTTACAATGACTCGCGGTGGCCGGCCGATGTATCGAGCCAGTGCTGCTATCCTCCCAGACAAGTCTGGTACCAATTTGCCGACCCCGGAGGGATGGAAGGCTTGGTGAGCCATGGGCGCATTTTCACGTGCGCGCCGCAGTGGCGCCTCCAACCACTGCGCCACACGCGCCCGCGCCTATTTATCATACAAAAAATAAAATCAAAAAAAGCAAAATGAGTACTCACTTTGTGGCATTCATTCCAAGGTTAATCATGAGAATTGTTTCGTAACTTCTCGACTGCCAAATGATTCCAGTCGCAACACGTTCGTATATGGCCTTAAAATGAATGAAAATTTTAGGCATTAGAAATAAAAATGGCAAAGTATGAAGTACAACAAGAATCGTGCTGAAATGTTTGCAAAACTCAGGCTTCCTGGCCTTATTCGAACTAGCGATCATCGTTTCCATAGGCTCACCTGTTACTCACTGCACCATTGCTTTGCTAATTGTTTAGTTAGTAATTTTAATATTAATTATGTTTTGCGACGTTTTGTCGTAAGTAACCATTCATAATAATATTCTTCAGCGTGAGTCAAATTTTTTGAGATGTCAAAAACTTAAGTACGATTACGGACCAACATAGCGTTGAACGGCTTTGCGTACTTAAAGCATTTTATTCCTTACAGCACTTGGCGCAATTGGTTAGTGCTAAGACTTTCCGTCAATAAATTCACAGAAGTGCTTAATTTTTAGTGCTGGCTGTACTGGATGAATTCTAACCGTTCAAATTGTACAAGATGCATTGAAGCCAATGCATATCAACCAAGTGCTTTCTTCCAGTGCAGTGTCATCAAAGGCTCCCTTCACTGATGAGAGTGCTCTATGTTATTCTATTTGTAAAAAAAAAAGTAAGAAATCGAAGTGAAGCTCGCGCACTTGTACTTGTGCACTAGAAATGTTTTAGCCCTTCTGCATGAGCAAAATTCTATATCGTTTTCTTAGGGCACAATCCAATACACAGATATGGGAGTCACGAAGACGAGTAAACTCGTCCCAAAAGCCGATTTTGTAGTTTTTTGTCTAGATAGCAAATAATCTTAGTAAACGACTGGTGCAATTTTTGTAGAAATGAGGTTATCGACCAACCCAAAAACAACCACAGAGTTTGAGCAAAAGAAACAACCGTTAACAAAACGCTTTGAAATCAGTGCATATTGTGCAATTTTCCACCATCTGTTCACGCTGAAGGCAATGCATGGTTGGAAATGCCTTAATTCAGCGTTCACTATCGTGTGTAATGAATTGAACACCAAAAAGTATGGTACAGTCCTTTTTTGCTAACTTAACTAAAAGCTCTCGGCGTTGATCAATCTCTGAGGAATGCGCCATGCATTTGATTTCATTAAGTATCGTCGGTGGTGATTGAATGCATATCTGACCTTGACTCGCGGTGGCCTGCCGATGTATCGAGCCAGTGATGCTATCCTCCCAGACAAGTCTGGCACCAATTTACCGACCTCTGAAGGATGGAATTCTTGGTGGACCATGTGCGCAGGGATCAATTCTACGTGCTTGACGCAGTGGCGCCTCCAAGCACTGCGCCACACGCGCCCCCAACTTATTTCTGATAATTTCTTAAACCAACAATAGATTTTCACGCTTTTTTGTCCGAACGTGAAAAGATGCTCACCCGCACAATTGTTAAATGAGGTCGCTCACGTTTAGGAATATTAGTCACTGCTAGGGATATGTTTGGCTCCAAAAGTAGCATTGGCAACTGAAATTGTGTGGTCGTAATCATAACACTTCCAAGTAGAATAACATCTGTACAGGAACATTCTGGAAAACGTCTCACTATATTGTAAGATTGGTGTAGCCCAAATCCTAGTTGCATGGACTGATTATTCAGTGGTGAAAACTTAGTACAATCAAAGATATCAGTGACCATAATCATATCTCCGAAAATTCTGTTACAATAGAAAATATAGCCCTTCATGCAAACAAACAACCATCATCGAATTGAAACTCTTTATGCACCATCGCAAGAACTTCTTTTCCTGGTCGTCTGTACTCACGTTAGCTCATGGCGTTTTCTTTCGCTGTTATGAGCAATTGTCCTCACATCTTAGGTTTATATCAACAGCTTACACACTCAAAACACACACATTTCTGATCTCGATGAAGTTTCGACACCGTTTTCATCATACCCTCCCAATTGTTTACCGTCTCATCGTGGCTGGAAAGTGTTCCTGGTGTCGGACTGCGATGTATAGCGGGAGGATTTGTACCCTCGGCAGGGTCTCCCATGTTGAGAAGAAGTCCGGCGTTTCCATTAGGAAGTCTAGCTAGGAGTAAACCAATACCAAGATCCGCCACCGTCCTGGCATCGAAGTCGCATGATGGTATATCTCCCTCTGATTCTCAACTCCTGCGACTGCCTGTCGTGGTGACGACCTGGGGCAGACTATGGCCAGTTTGTCTTCGAGATTCTAGGGAACCACAATGGCTTAACCAGCAAATCTCTAAAAAACGGTGATTATGTTGGGGCCCGCACAACTAGTGATGATCAGTCGTTCAAGTATCGACTAAGTTTCGTCATACCACAATTAAGAATGTGGGATTAATACAACTGTATTGACGAAAATATTCAGTTTTAACTTCCTTTTGTTGCTGAAAAAGTGAATTGGAAAGCCATTTCACTGTTTTCATGCTGTTTTTATCCTCATTAAAAAGCCACAAACGCACTGAAACAAACCAATCTCGCTCTATTTAAATTAGACGCCGAGATGCGCCTTTCCCATTTCTGTACTCTTTGCTTGCAACAACTGTAATTCTTCAATGACTTCAATGAATTCTTGAATGAAATGAATTCTTTAATGAGTATGTACTGGTAACCCCTGCTGTAGCCCAGAAATCTCTTATTCCTTCGTGAATCTTTCAAATGTTTTCCAACCTTGGTCGATTCATCCAATGCTGTTGCATCTTGTTGTTCGGCAATCAACCGTTCTGCGTAATGATGTGCATGTAGTAAAAGCGCGTGAAATCCGGCATCCATATAACCGCGTTCGAGATTATTTCGCAACATAATCTCTGAAATTAGACATCGGAGAGTCTCAGGTATCAGAAGTGTTCGCTTTCCCCATCTAATAACTTGCATTTTAGTTGCTCACAGCCCAATTTTGGCAAAAAAAATAAAGAGTATTGGGTCTGCTTCTCTAATGCACCAGGCATTCGAGTCCACTCCTAGCATCGTAGAGGTGCTCGCGTGCATACCAGCTCACATTATGACCAAGTAGTTGTCAATGCGTGTGGCGCAGTGGTTGGGGGCGCCACTGCGGTACGTACGTGAAATCGATTTCTGCGCCCATGGCCCACCAAGCCTTCCATTCCTCCGGGGTCGGGAGACTGGTGCCAAACTTGTCTGGAAAAACAGCAGCATTGGCTCGATACATCGGCAGGCAACAGGCAGTCATTGTAAAAGACCAGATATGCATTCGATCACCTCTAACGATACTTAATGAAGTCGAATGCATGGCGCATCTCTCAGGGATTGATCAACGCCGAGAGCTTTATCCTTTTACTTATCAATGCGTCCAAGCTAGTTAGTATTTTGTTCTCACAAATTAGTACTGCATTAATTTACTCACGCGAAGAATAGGGAGCTTGTTTATCCAAGGGTGCGATATTGAACCAAGAACCATGCGTATCTCACAGCACCTCTAACCGTTACGTTGTCCAACCAAATAATTATAATTTTTTAAACATGATCCGGCATCACAAATGTTGAGCAGACTTTAGGACTCTTTTTAATCGATTAATCTTCTCTCATCCGTATTTCACAGAAGCTTTCGCAGTTTCGTGTTGGTTCATCTGCTTCTTGGGTAATTTGATCTTCTTTATGGATGTTTAGTGATGGTGAAGTTGATTCTCGCTCGGAACCCTGGGACAGTTGCGCTTTCAGATCTTTACCACAGACAATTTCCGACTATTCTAAACCGGAAAGAGCTCTTCGAAAACATGTGCGGTACCATTTTCAATATCGAAGGGATGTACCACGTGGTTGTGGAATCTCATGCCAGCGCTTTTTTCATCCGAGAATCCTTATCGAAAGATGAAAGTGGAATTCAATCAAACGCGTGGCACGTTTAAAAAAAATAGCCTTCTACGGCACTTTTCTGTTTAAGTATTCGTCACGAGCTACAGTGTCTATCATTTTACTGAAGGATCTCATAAGGATTTTTGCGTCGGAATGAGCTATGGTATCCTGGTCGCCCATATGGCAATCGACAACAGTCTGAGCCACTGATTCTTTATTCAATACGAATTCGCACGCAGAGCTACATTCCCTTCGTCATATGCGCTATGCAATTTCAGATGTTGACCGAACAAAAAAAAAACACTGTCTCAAAATATAACAAGGTATGACCACGTCCATCTAAAAGTTGTTAGGATGAATTGAGAATTTGTCTGGTAGTTTTTAGCCAGCCGAACATATTTCACACCGTTCTCATTGCCTTCGAAATCGAGAACCACTCAGATAGAAGACAAGAATTTCGGAAATCAAAATGACATCCTGGTGTACATCATGCAAACGTGGTTAGCTGTGCTGAGCGTGGTGGAATCAGATCATGAGAGGAATTCCTTATAAGAATTCTGGTCTATTCCGTGAACGCTATCTCTTAGTTTTAAGCTATCGCAATGCTTCGAGAAATTTTTTGTAGTTAAAGTTTTTTCTCCAACATAACATACTGTCTGCGGTGGGGAGCGAAGGCTTTATTATCCTTTCCGGGGAGTAACGCGTTCACCACTACATTAAGAGGGTCCTTCCTTTCGCCTGTCTTTCAACTAATTCTATTTATTTTTTCCATAAGCGAATACCCGTCGGCGGAATTGATCTGCGGAGCCCAAATCGGCACGTCACCTCTGTATCACCTGTAGTCGCATATCGTCGAGTGACTCAAGCGGACGCCAGTAAATCCTCCATTTTCCTCTGTCGCATGCAAGAGTAGCCCAGTGGGTTCTGCTTGCTTTAGAAACTCGTCGAACGTTATATCTTTCTAATAGACTTTTCGTGAAGAACTATGACCATCGGGTGGGTGGTCTTCCTGCAGTACACTTGACATCCCGAGGAATCGAGTCACTAACAGCTTTTGTCCATCGGTTATCATTCATACGCATTACGTGTCCAGCCCACCTTATCTTCGACTGTATGGCGTATAGAACAGCATTTTCGATTTTTGATAGTTGACGCAGGTCGGAGATTCGGATCCCATCGCTTACTTGTGTGAAACGGGATACTCCTAGCATCGTCTTTTCGACTGCGCGTTCGATAGCGCTGAGTGATCTTTCATCCTGCTTACGTAGCGACCAGGTTTCTGACGCTTACGTTAGGGCAGGGACAACCGCTGAGTCGAAAATGTGGGCACGGAGTCGGGTGTTCTTTGTTCTCTTCACTACATCCTCGACGCTCTTGTAAGGTCACCAGGGCGCTCGTTTCCCTCTGCTCATCTTTGGAGCCAAGTCGTTCATCATATTGATTTCCCGACCTACATAGACATAACTGGAGCATCCGGAGATATTCATTCGGTTGAGCGTGAATGGGGCAATCAAAACCGATCCGTTCTATATGAACATCGTTTTTTTGAGATTTAGCCGAAGACCAATCTTTCCACACGCTTTATCAAAGTCCACAAGCATACGTTCCGTTTAGCTAACGTGTGGTGTTATAAGGACGATGTCATCAGCAAAGCGAAGGTGATGTAACTGCGGACCATCGATTTTCACTTTTATATTATCCTATTCCAATATACGCATGGCGTTCTGAAGTGTTGTATGAATAATTTTGCCGGGGTGGTACCGCATTGCCTAACTCCTCTTCTGACGTCAACGTTAATATCGTTGTAGAATGGTGATACCTTCGTTGTGAAATTTTTGTACATCTCATGAAGAATCTTTATGTAATGAGTAGGGACTCCTTGAAAACCAAGGGCTTCCATGACTGCTTCTATCTCAATTGAATCAAATGACTGCTGTAAATTGATGGAAGTGAGACAGAGCGGTCTTTTGTATTTTTGCGATACTTGAATGAGCTTTGTTAACGTGTGAATGTGGTCCATCGTACTAAATCCTTTTCGAAACCCTGCTTGCTCGCATGGCTGTCCTTCGTCCAGTGCTCTGTCATTCCTGTTTAGGATGACTCGAGTGAAAAGTTTGTAGACGACAGACAGCAAACAGATTGGGCGATAGTTGCCTATATCGTGTAGGTCGCCCTTCTGGAACAACAACACCGTCTTGCTGGTCTTCCACTGAGTAGGGACCTTTCATTCAGGGAACGTGTGAAGAGCCAAACCAGTGTGCTTACGAAGACTGGCGGAAGGTTCTTCAGATGTTCTGATCATATCCTGTCCGGACCTGGTGCTATTCGATTTTTCACCGACGAAATGGCATGTCGGATTTCCGAAGGGAGAACCGGTGGAACAGCATGTCCATCCTCTTTTATTTCATAAGATGGGAAATAGACGTGGCTATCGAAGAGATCTGAGTAGTAATTGCAAATGATTTTCTCCATTGCCTTTCTGGACGCTGTTATTGTTCCGTTTGGGTGCGGAGTGTAATCATCTTGGCCTTGTAATTGGCGAAGCTCCGGCGGGTTTTTCGAATGGTTTTTTCAGCCTCTGCAGCTTCGACCATTACTGTTGCTTTTCTTTCCTTAAGATCTTCTTTTATCGTCTGTCTGCATTGTTTCGCAAGTTCGGACGTTAGCTCGCGGTTGCCTGCAGCTCGTGCGATTCCTCGCTGGCATATTAGCACGAGAGTTTCTGGAGACAGATTCCTCGTCTATGTTGTCGACAGCAGCATCTTCCCAACAGCAACAGACTAATGAGTTGAATAAGTCCTAGTGTGCGGCGTTTCTGGAACTTCGGTTTTTGAATTTAACGGCTTTTTCTCCTTTCTGCGAAAAATGAAATCTCGCACGAAAGAGACGGTGGTCTGATCCCGTGTAGAATTTTGGAACAACAGCGACATCGGTTAGGCAAAACTTTCTATTTACTATGATGTGATCTATTTCGCTATGGTGCTTTCTATTGGGAGATTCCCACGTCTAGCGTTGAGGGTGAGGCTTCTTGAATTGCGAGTTACCATGGATGATCTTGGTCGCTATGACAAACTCTGAGAGCCGCTCGCCCTGTTAGTTCCATTCTAATCCGTGGGTACCAATGTGACGTTCCTCAGACGATCTTCTTGGTCCGATCTTGGCATTGAAATCTCCAATGATGACCTTAAAAAATGTATAGTTTCTTCTGTAGAACTTCTCCAAGTCCATGTAGAACGCTTCGACTTCTTTTTCGTCATTGTTTGATGTTGGCGCGTAAATGACGAAGACAGTCAAAGCCGGTATTGACCCCCATGTCTTCAATTGCAAATGTCCGATTCGGGTTGTAAGTTGTTTTAATGAATCGATGTTCATGGACAAACTCGTGTTGACGAGAACGCCGACACCGCCTACTCCTCTACTGTCGCATGTTCCGAGGAAAAGTTCTTTTCTTGTGTCATGGACGGCGTTGAATGGGTGGCGTCGTCTCGTCTCGGCCAGGCCGATGACGCCGTACCTTATCATTCTTGCTTCCATGAGCAAGTCTTCTGTCGGGGATTCGAATACAAGTGTACGTGCATTGTAGGTACAGATCGTCACCATAGTTCTTGATCCAGGCAGCTTCCATTGGCTCTGAGATTTTAGCAGCCTCTCAGTACTCGTCCTACCCAACACTGCGAAACTGGGGCTCTTTCGGGGTCAAGGGAACGAGGCCCGCTTTTTTACTGTGTTTAGCATTTTGACACCCACGTATAGCTTGCTGGGCTCTGAAGGTGGGAGCTGGTTATACTCACGGGTAGCTTGCCAAGCTCTCCCAAAGTAGACATAAAGCTTGTTTGTTGGAGGCAACTCCTAACCGCCTCCCATATACTTCCTTGTCACTTGATTGCAGGCTTTTGGCCGAATTGACTCGTAGAATTCAATCCGCATAAAGCGAGAACGCACTCACACACGCATGCATTAATACGCCTAACGAATACAGAAAGTACGTGACAAATCGGCGCAGCAGAAACAGGGAGTCCTTTCCCTGGATCCGCCTGCTTCTCAGAGAAGCAAAGGTGGCTTTTGGTCCACGATTAACAACCTATCCGCCGCCTGGTGACGCGCCACGTAGCCTCGCATCCAACCGGCTCGAGATCCCTCATGTGAGGGATATCCGTGGTTCAAAATCGGCATAATCGTTAGAAATACTGAGAGACAGGTGAAACGAGGACCCGCATGGTGTAATGGTAAACACGTTACTCTCCGAAAAAGACAATTCTGCGTTCGTTCACTACCGCATGCACCTGCGGTCTGGAGTTTTGCAAATATCTCAGCATCGTTGTAGTTATATTTCGCATTATACCCTTCCATTAAAAATAGTAGGCAATAAATAAAACGGTTAAGATAACAGACAGTAATCAGCATTTGTGTTCGTAAGCGACAAATTAAGAATGAATAGGAGTGAACAGAGGCTTGCGGTCAACTTTTGAATCGGCAGTATCAAATGGTACTGCCTATGAAATGTTCTATGAAAGAACCTACCCTTCAAATCATCTCTTGAAACCATATCTCCACCAACTATAGCTAAACGTCGCATTATATAGCACGTACATAAAGAGTTTCGTCAGATAATCGGCGTTAGTTCTCCTCACAGTTCGTTCTACTAATTCTTTCTGCCAAGCTTCTTACAACATCCTTCCTGGTGCTGGCGCTTGTGATCTTTACCTCTATGTACATTGTTGAAACGTTAACATTGTACTGGCATTTACGTTATAAACAGATACAGTACAAACTTGGCAGTCTGCGACAACACGCGAAAAATTCCCGTATAACACCTTCATACAAAGGCGAGCAGTCAATTCGAGTTAGTAGCTCTGACAACTAACTATTTAAACTATGTCAACTTTTTATTCACTGCCTATTACAAATTTTCACGGCAGGGTAATGTGTGTGATACAACCACAATGATGCTGAGATTTTTGCAAAACTCCGGGCTGCAGGTGTCTGCAGTGAGGAACGAACGCACTACTGCCCTTCTTGGAAGATAGCGCATTTACCATCATACCATGATGGTCCTTTGTTTAGCTGTCTTTCGGTCACTTCTATCGATCAGTGCCATCAGCAATCACTCGTCAGGCACATCGTTTCCCATCGCAGACACTAGCGGTCCGGAGTTTTGCAAATATCTCAGCATCATTGTGGTTATTCAAACTATATTTCTATCATTGTGAACGCCCAACACATTTCCTAGTGCATTGGCTATTGGACATTCCAGCTTCACATTTAACTAAATCTAAACTATTAGGTGCAGTACTGGAGTTAAAACTACTCACCTCTTACAACACGTACAATAAAAGCTGAAATGATGGATGAAGTGGGTTGGTCTTCTTTGCACGGAAAACGTACTTCGAGGCGCTGTCGCTCAGTGTACGGAAGTAGTGGAAGGGCGCAGATACGGTATTCACCTGGTATTTTTTATTCCATTACATGGACCCCATATGACACTTATTACATTGTGCGGATCAGGGCACTTCTTGCGATCTATTCTTTTCCTCACATTCAACATCCACTATGGTTTTGGAATTTTTTCCGTCTCTGTTTGGCCGTGCATTGAGGATTTTCGTCTTCGCCATAAATGCCGTTGCACTTTGCATTCTTTTTTGAGTTTTCGAATAACCAGGATAGAGTGTTCCCATACAAGGTGGACAGAGTGAACCGTTTCTAGCCAAGTCCTATAGCAATCTACCGACTCCGAAGTAATGAGAGACAGTGTATGCGGCGCGGAATAGAACAAGCATCTAAGTAGGTATGGCCATCCGCTTAAGAACTAAATCGCTACCGTTACGCTAAACTCGCTCCTTTCTACTAAATAACAGAACGACTATTTTAACCTGTTATTTACTGCTTGCTCTTTATAATGGCAAAATATGTTGCGAAATATAACTTCGGTGGTGATGAGGTTTGCGGTGGGGAACGAAACCATCATTGAACAGAATGACTGTTTCCTAACATTAAAGTTTGTTACATGTACGGTCGATGCAGACCACTTTTTTCCTTGATAAAAAAGCAACATTGACTGCACTCACCTGCCCTTTCGTCAGTTATTAAGCGAAATCAATTGGGTGAAAGTAAACTCTCACCAATCGCGAGGTTGTTAAACAGCATACGTTTACTTCCATAAAATAACACACATACAACACAATCGTAGTTGACGTTTCGGCAAAATCGCCTTCTTCAGAGCAGTTACATCATCTTCAGAGTCGACAGCCATATGCGACTCTGAGCGGCTGTTCTTCCTCGGTGGAAGACAGATGAAAAAAGCAGCTCTGAAGAAGGCGATTCTGCCGAAACGTCAGCTACAATTGTGTTGTATTTGTGTTATTGCACGGAAGTAAACGTATGCTGTTTAACAACCTCGCGGTTGCTGAGAGAGAAAACGACGAATTCATAATTCAATGCCGAGACTTATATAAAGTCGATCCTGGGTACTCTAGCAAGAATGCGTAGTTTTCTTGTTCAGCAATCACGAGGTTGTTATACAGCATACATTTACATCCATAGAAAAACACACAGTACAATACAACACAACAGTAGCTGACGTCTCGGCAGTATCGCCTTCTTCAGAGCCTGGAAGGGTGAACTGTTATACAATTTGTTAGGCCAAACACTTCAATAACACTTACAGTAAGACGAAAAACTTGAAGAAGGCGATTCTGGCGAAACGTCAGTTACAATTGTGTTGTATTTGTGTTATTGTATGAAAGTAAACCTATGCTGTTTAACAACCTCGCGATTGCTAAGAGAGAAAACGACGAATTCATAATACAATGCCGAGGTTAATAGAAAGTCGATCCTGGGTAAATTCTCACATTGCGCTTGTGGGATGTCTGGATATCTGGTTTGTTCATTTGCTACAGCGACACGATACAGCCATATTCTGCATCTACGTGAAACTATAGGGCCCTTCCTACTGTGCGCTTAGCAACGGTTTTCCTCAAGACGTTTCACAGATGTGCTTATTCAGGTTCTTATCATCAAAGTGCGCGCGACAACATCTCTTCTAATCTTTCATGTGCTTACACACTGTGCAAACTGCCGAGGAAGCCCTAATACACAGCAAGAAGGGACATAACCAGATATTTTTTAGTTTCTTCATCATATCCTTAACGCTAATGTTTTTCGAAACCGCTCACTTTCTGTATAATTCTGGAGTTAAGCCCCTTATCACATTTTGCTGCCGACACAGGCACTCACGACTGAAAAATTTGGGTTTTTTGTCAGCTGATCACAAATATTTACCAGAACATTCAAGAAGAACAAGAGCAAAATGAAGAACAAGGCATTTGTTGACGTGTAAGTTGTTGGATATCCAACCAACTACCAAACATTTTCTTCCGCTTTGTTAATATAAACCCAAATATCTCGTGTACTAAAATTGGCAGGGTATATATTGCGAAATGTCTCAGCATTACATAAATTATCTCTTGTACATTTATTCCAATCCGCCCCTGATTCTAAGCACTCCATAAGCGGAATCCGTAATAAACGCGAAAGGATTTGCCTGCAGAGAACCATCAATATTACCATGATCACATCTCTTCTTTGTTTCGTTATCATGCAGTCCGCTGAAAACCGAAAACTTACTGTATGGGTTCCGGTAGAATATGACGGTGCACGTGAATGAGTTCAGCACTCATATTTTTCGAAAATAGAAAGACCTGGGAAATAAACAAAGGTCTTGTGCTGATGTAATAACAAAATTTTACCGCTAGTTTATGCTCTGCACTTCTCTCATGGAACATAAAGTAGAGGAACAATTAAGCTCACTAGGTCTCTCATCCCCGTGAGTCAAAAAATTGGTAGAAGACTTGTCCGGGTGCAGCTCACTCCCTCGAATCCAATTGGGGAACCCTCTAGCACGGCTATCTTAAGAGGATAAGAGAAAATTAAATTGGCCAGCATTCAACGGCATTCGTGGACGAAAATCAATTTGCAGCGGAACACACACGCTAATAGTTCGAAGATCTTCGTGGACAATGGATGGGGTGAGGGAGGGAGAAACGAATCGTATACAAGAAGTGCTGTTATCTGCGCAGTAGATGGAAATTCGGGTCATGTAAAAGAAAACTAGGCCTTAGAACCTCTATATGAAAAACGTCCATGGAGAAAGCACGGAATAAGTAAGAATTTTCAGATTTTTTTCTGTTAGTACTTCATCCTTTTCGCCCAGAATCATGCTCGCTTACTACTCACTGTGTAACGCAGCCGTAAGATTTGGAGTGTCCGATTTCACAGGAAGGAAATCATTGAGAAGTTTTTCCGTCACATTTTCTGATATAACAATTTTTGATCTAAATAAAACTTTGTTAAAACCAGATGGAAAACGAAACATTTCCTAGTGAAAACAGGGAACCAAAGATTCACACCACAGATTTATATTGCTGCGTAATAAAACTAACGGTTATCTAAATAAAGAATTACTGCAAGTACTCACCCAACAATATGAGTATATTGGGACGACACGTTGTAGAGCATCATGGCATTCTCAAGTGCTTTTGGAATTCTAAATTTTCTCAAAGGGAGTTCTGTATCCTAAAAACAGACCAAAATCTTTTATCTTCGTATTCTTGTTGAGCAAACTCGAGGTGTTATTTTTATTATTTACTCACGAATAAACTGACGTTCCGGCGGACTTCGCCTTCCTCAGAGCCACTTTCTACATACTCAGCGGAAGCCTCATAGAAAGCGGTGAGTGTGCAAAGCTGTTTTCAATGTGATTGAAATTCTGGTTTAGTGTTATCTGTTTGGTTATAGAGGTGCATAACCAAATAGATTGCTGACAACTTGGCTTTTAAGGGATCTGAGGAAGGCGAAGTCCGCCGAAACGTCAGTTTATTCGTGAGTATCACCTGTATCACGTGTAGTCCCGTTGATCGTCAAGTGACTCGAGCGGGCGCCAGTAAATTCTCCATTTTTCCCTGTCGCGTGCAAGAGTAGCCCAGTGAGTTCTGCTCGCTTCCCATCGGGACGGTGGTCTTCCTGCAGTACGTTTAACATCTCTTGGAATCCAGTCACTAACGGCTTTTGTCCATCGGCTATCATTCATACGTATTACGTGTCTAGCCCACCTTATCTTCGACTGTATAGCGTATAGAACAGCATCTTTGATTTTTGATAGTTGACACACATCGTAGCTTCGGATGCCATCCCTTACTTGTGTGAAACGGGGTGTTCCTAGCATCGTCCTTTCGACTGCGCGTTCGATAACGCTGAGTGATCTTTCATCCTGCTTACGCAGTGACCAGGTTTCCGACGCATACGTTAGGGCAGGAGGAACCCCTCAGTCGAAAAGGTGGGCACAGAGTCGGGTGTTCTTTGTTCTTTTCACTGCATCCTCGATGCTCTTGAAAGCTCCCCAAGCCGCTCGTTTCCTTCTGCTCAGCTCTGGAGCTAAGTCGTTCATCATATTGATTTCCAGACCTAGATAGACAGAACTGGAGCATTCGGAGATAATCGTTTCGTTGAGCGTGAATGGGACAAACGAAACCAATCCGTTCTTCATGAACATCGTTTTCTTTAGATATAGTCGAAGACCAATCTTTCTACATGATTTATCAAAGTCCGCAAGCATACGTTCCTCTTGGCTAATGTCTGGTGTTATAAGAACGATATCATCAGCAAAGCGAAGGCGATGTATCTGCCGACCATCGATTTTCACTCCCATATTATCCCATGCTTACGAGGACTGGCGAAAGGCTCTTCGGATGTTCTGATCTTATCCTGTCCGGACCTAGTGCTGTTCGATTTTTCATCGAGTAAACCGAATATTTTTATTCGTTAGTAAAGAATAAAAATAACACCTGGCGTTTGCTAAACAAGAATACGAAGAATTACTTGATCAATGCCGAGGTTAATAGAAAGTCCGTCGTGGGATTTAAAATCGTTATCGTTATTTAGGCACCATACACCGCACAGCGCCCTGATTTCAATGGATATTCTTTTCGTTTCTTTTTCTCAAGCAGTTTATTTGCCGCGCTTGTATTTAGTCGATAGCTTAATGAAAACAGATCTCTGCACTCCATTTTAAGGGTTATATCTTGCATATGATCGATCAGTTTTCCACACGATGTTTTTACTCGCACGCAATGACTTCAGACCCATTGGAATGGAGCTTCCAAAGCAGAAATTTTTCCTATCTATTTGTTTTTGTTTCAAATATGATACACTTCAACTATGGCAACTCGAAATGTCATCAGAAAGGGTCTGGAAAGTGCATCTGAGTGCAACGTGTGTAAAAGATTTCAAAAGTTCCGCGTCGAATATATTAGTTTTCATTATAGAGAACGTTGTGGGTTAACTTATCATCAGCTGGCGACGAATATCTGAGATTGATCACTGAAGCTGCCCCTTTAAGAGCCAAATAAAGGGTTGAAGAAGAAGTCAGCGTTAAACGATTAACAATCATTCGTCAACTGCAATAATGCCAAGGTATTTGATGGGCGCTGTCATCGGATACTCTAAGCTATAGGATCGATTACATTCTCGATGTTATTGTCCTGTGGTGCAAAACGGATTCTCTACAGGATGGACGTTTTGCACGGTGATTAGGTACGAAACTACTAAATTTTTTCCAAAATCCAATTTCAAAGACGGTTGATGACTTATGGTTATCGACGGTGGAATCAACTACAACAGCCGCTTGAATCTAGACCAAATTCTATTCAACCCCACTCCCACCACCACCCTTTCTTCAAAATTTTTAGTGTTGTCAGAAAGCCGTCAAAAAATCATTGCCGCCTACACATATGAAGCAATTATGTTGCACAAAAATGGCAGCCACATACGACACAAAAAACGCTGCGGATGTTGGTCATGTGCGGCTACGAAACGCCGTCATACCCAGTGTTCTTACGGAACCTTTCTCTGAATGACAACCTCACGAAAACTGCAAACATAAAAGAAGTTCAAAAACTAAAGCGCTGCTGAGAGTACGTTTGAGAAATACGTCTCATGCAGAACTAGAGAAATATGTGTTGCAGGAATAAATAAACTTCTATACTGTTAGCAAAAATGTGTAGACTTTAGCCAGTGTTATATTCCTACGTTTTTAATTGTAGTTTTATCCACGAAACTTTATTTAACCAGAGTTCTACAAAATTTCTAGTTATCGTCCAAGAACCCTTTCTTTCACTTTAACATACTAACCGTTCAGAGGGCGCGTGTGGCGCAGTGGTTGGAGGTGCCACTGCGATATGCACGTGGAATCGATTTCTGCGCCCATGGCCCACCAAGCCTTCTATACCTCCGGGGTCGGCAAATTGGTACCAGACTTGTCTGGGAGGATAGCAGTACTGGCTCGATACAACGGCAGGCCACCGCGAGTAAAGGCCAGATATGCATTCAATCACCTCCAACGATACGTAATGAAGTCGAATGCATGGTGCATCCCTCAGGGATTGATCAACGCCGAGAGCTTTATCCTTTATCCTTTTTAACATACTAACCAGACCTTGCTATCCTGCAATTTCCTGCAGTTTATCGCCTCATCGGCGCTATGGGGTATTCCTGAGTCCCGAACTTCGATGTACTAGGTCGTTCGGAAATCAATTTTGAGTTTGTACTTTCAGTTTTCTTTGTAGACGTTTTAGCAACAGTGATGTTCTAATACATTTCAGTGCAGAGCTCATTTTACGTACTTGCTTTCACGTAAATGAGTTTCAACATAAATTTTCTTCGAGAAAGTTTAAAGGCCAAGATGCCGAAAAAGCAATATCATCCGAAGCTCCGATCTACGTCAACGATCGAAAATCAAAGATGCCGTTTTATACGCCAAACAGTCAAAGATAAGGTGGGCCGGACATGTAATGCGTATAAAATTGATAACCGATGGACAAGAGCCGTTAGTGACTGGATTCCTCGGGATGTCAAGCGTACTGCAGGAAGACCGCCGACCCGATGGTCAGAGTTCTTCACGAAAAGCCTAGAAGAAAGATATGATGCTCGACGAGTCCCTAAAGCGAGGAGAACCCATTCGACTACTCTTGCACGCGATAGGGAAAAATGGAGAATTTACTGGCGCCCGCTGGAATCACTCGACAATCAACGGGGCTACAGGTGATACAGGTGATGAATTCGACCTTAAAGTTGAAGGACGTTGGCGGACATTCTTTATTATTGTTGACGATGAGGTGAAACATTTGCTGGAAGCTATACGCACGCAACTATTCAAGAACTTGGGTACTCGATGTAAGCATCTCAGTTATTTCGAAGCATCTGAAGATAAACGGAAAGTTTATGAAGCTCGAGAAATAGGATAAAGGATAAAGCTCTCGGCTTTGATCAATCCTTGAGGGATGTGCCATGCATTCGACTTCATTAAGTATCGTTGGAGGTGATTGAATGCTTATCTGGCCTTTACAATGACTCGCGATTTTCTGCCGATGTATCGAGCCAGTGCTGCTATCCTCCGAGACGAGTCTGGTACCAATTTGCCGACCCCGGAGGGATCGAAGGCTTGGTGGAGCATGAGTGCAGGATTCGATTCCACGTGCCTGTCACAGTGGTGCCCCCAACCACTGCGCCACACGCTCCCTTCGATAAATAGATACCTTATAAATCGAAGGACAATAAAAAATCATCTTTTGAAGTGTCGTTAGCCCTTCTTTTGCGCAACCGAAAACTTGTGTTTCACAATCGTATTGTGACTTTCGACGCCAACTGGATCCTGTGCGACAACCGATGACGACTGGACCAATGGATGGAACGCTATGATACCTCGCTGCATTTCCCAAAACCGAGACTACACAAGAAGAGATCATAGTGACCTGACCATTTGGTGATTTAATGCCGGTTTGATCTATCATGCCCTCCCTAGATCGGAATGAAATGACTGCGGTGGAGAAGTACGCGCAGCTTATGGACGGAATGCACTCTCATCGATGCGTCGTACTACCGATGCTGCAATAATTGAGCGAGATGGGCTACAGAGCTCGCCTCATCCAGCGTACTCGGAAGATCTCTCAACCACTGACTGCCACGTGATCAAGTGTTTCTACAACTAAAAAAGGAATGTAGATTCTCATGTACATCTCTCAAAAAACCAGAAAAATGTACCCACGTTAAGATTTCCACCTTGGAACAGCCAGTCCTTTGCTTTTTCTCTCTTTGTCGCTCCAATCTTCCAAACGTTGTTGAGTGACGAATTTTTTAAACCTCCGACCAGATCAATATATCCTTGCATATACTTGTACTGACTTCTGAAACAAAAAAGGGGTTACCTGTATATATTTGCACCAAAAATATGCACTTTTAAACCTACATACCCAAGTGACTAGAAACATGAACGAGGGAGACAACTCTGATAAATAAAAAAACTTTCAGAATAGAGCTAACCTTAGTTTACATGTAGAAGGTGGCATGCTAACTGCACACTCTTCAGTGATGTGCCCAAGCCGAAAGCTGTTCGCCTAAGAAATCGTTTAGCTTCAATTTATAGGTCACTACAACCAATATAATTAAATTTTCGAGACAACGCTCGTTTGAACTAAACTGATGAGAATCATCCTAAGTGTGCCAGTCCGTACGATTAATTCTTTCCATCTCAACAATTAATGTTTCCTGTTTTTATGGAGTAAGAGGAACTTAGAAATTTGCCCTACCAATGCCTCCCTTTTCTGCATATAGTACAACATTGTTGAAATTGAAGAATGTGGAGTAACGGAGTATGGTACAAGTAAAGCTAAGCACATCACTCCAAACAGCATTTGCCTTTGAATGTTGAACCTCTCAAGGGTTGCCTCTCTGAAATAGTTACTTTGAACGTATTTGGACCCTTGGAAGCAAAATGACGTACCAATATCAAGGACTGGGTAAAAGTGATACCACGTGCTCACTAACGACAAACACAAAAAGGATTTCAGTTCCGACTTCGATGATTGCATTGCGTTGTTCTATTCACATGTCGAGGTCTTTGTTTTTCGAAAGAGTACAGTTAAAACTTAACGTCGTTTGATGTTTTGTAAAATCTTCTTCGCGCTACAAGCGAGAAAAAATCTTTTATGTAAGGAAACATAAGCAGAGGTTATGAATTTCTCAAACTTATTCTTATAGCTTAGAGAAATTCCTTTGCTGTTTTTATCACCGAGAAATTAACGAGGATAATAATGTATAAACTTCAATAACCAACATGAAACCAGTTTTTCAACGTTACTCGGCAATGGGAACTAAACTGAGCAAGAGGTTTAGGAGAACCTACCAACTCATCATGATGTTTAAATATTTGCAGAGCGTGGACTCCAGGATAGATTCGATTCCGCAATTACCTTTTCCGAGGGCCCACGTGTTACCCACTGTAATGCTGAAGTCTTTACTTTGGCTTAGCGTCTGCCTGTTTTCTACCTAACGGTGCCAACGACAATCACCCGTTAGCAGGAATGATCTAAGCAGCACAAATGGGCATTGAACCTAGTTAAGGTGAGGGTGGAGTCGAAATCACAATGGGCCAATTTTTTTCTAATGCCCATTATTTTTTTCACGGTAGAGAATTATGTGGAATTCTCGTTAGGGTAAAAAGTTGGTTGAGTGAAAGACAAAGTGAAGGCCTCAGTAGGGCAGTGTTTAACACGTGAATACCCAGGAAAGATAATCGCTGGCTCAAATCTGGCTAGGGTGCAAGTTGTGCAAATATATCGAAGTCATAGTGGTTGTACTACACATAAGTCTGCCGTGAAGAACTGAAAAACTAATGGGCAGTAGATCAAAAGTTGTTTGCTGTGGTATCGACTCATTGGAACTATCCTTTATATTTCGAAATATAAATAGTTGAAAATGCAAAACACTCCGCAGTATAACTGGAGAGAAAGCTGAGTTGTTCTGGTAACTTACTTCATTAGTAGACTGCAGTCCACATCGTCGCTCAAGATTTGCTCAGCTATCCTTGATGTCTCAAACGAGAACGTCATATTTCGAAGCACCTATGGAGTGAAATTACGATTAAGAGGAGAAGGAACTTTCATAAGCTTTAAAAAAACCCACTAAACTATGATCTAAACAAGGACCTTTGACACGGATGTGCTAATGTTCGCGTAATGAACGTATCCCAGGAGGATATCAATGACAAGCACAACAATGAGGAAGTTACCTAACAACCTGTAACAGATTCGCTTCTCATCCTATTATACAAATGAGCTTGAAGCTTTTACAATTTGAAAACTGCCGGATATGAGGCATCCTATAATTTTCTTCTTCTCATAAGTTACTTATTTTCTAGAAGTCTTCTTGCTCACAGACTACGCACTCATATTCCTTACTCTCACATTTTTCTAGTCTTCTTGTAATCCATATATTATAATGTTATAAGGAAACCATTCATACTAATTATTTTTGCTGTTGCTCAACGGTCATATAAGCATTAACAATGTAGTAGCAATATGATGTAATATACGGCCACATGTAGCGCAGTGGTTAGAGGTGCCCTTCAGCACGCATTCGATCTGTCACTAGTTCGATCACACGCCCCAATTTCACCAATCCCTCTATCTTTCTGGAATCTGCAAATTTGTACCAGACTTTTCTGAGAGGATAGAAGCACTGAAATGATACAACGGTAAGCCATCGCAAGCCATTGCAAAGTCAGATTCGAAGCCTTTACGAAGCTGTGAATGGAGTCAAATGCATGGCGTATACTTTGGGGATTGATCAACGCTGATTGCTTCAACTTCCATAAAATATAACGTATATTTTACGTTTTTTTGAGCTCCTATGAATGCGGCACTTAAGATGCTTACACCGCTTTCGAACAATGGAACGACTCACAGATTTCCTTCGGCATATTCATCATTGAGCCTTCTTTCGATATGCCTTACGCTAGGTTCCCTGCTTGGAACGGGTTCGCCTATTGAAGCTGCAAAACACGCTATGCCTTGTTCCTATTAATAAAAATGCGTCGTGTTCTTGTTTAGCAATCTCGAGGCTGTTGTACAGCACACATTTACTTCCACAGAAAAACACAATGCAATACAACAGTAGCTGACGTTCCGACAGTATCGCCTTCTACAGAGACACCTTCTTCGTGACTTCCAATGAGGAGGATTAGAACAGCTGGTTATAGCCGCATACTCTCATACTAAGGTCGCGTGTGGCGCAGTGGTTGGAGGTGCCACTGCGACACGCACGTGGAATCGATTCCTGCGCCCATGGCCCACCAAGTCTTCCATCCATCCAGGGTCGGCAAATTGGTACCAGACTTGTCTGGGAGGATAGCAGCACTGACTTGATACATCGGCAGGCCACCGCGAGTCATTGTAAAGGCCGGATACGCATTCAATCATCTCCAACGATACTTGATGAAGTCGAATGCATGGCGCATCCCACAAGGACTGATCAACGCCCAGAGCTTTAGAGAGCTTACTTTCATACTATCGATACTGCCGAAACCTCAGCTACTGTTGTATTGTATTGTGTTTTTTCTATGGAAGTAAATGTATGCCGTATAACAACCTTGCGATTGCTGAGCAAGAAAAACGACGCATTCATTTTCCAACGTCGAGGTTAATAGAATGTCGATCCTGGGAGCTAATAATAAGCATTTCTGTGGTGCGCTGGAATGCTCTCAAACTTTTTGAATAACCAGCGGAATGTGCCCGAGTAAATTCTGTAAGGAATTAAAAGATAGAGAGAATCAAACACTGGTTTGGCATCAGAAAGAAGAAAAAGATAAAAGGAAGAAAAGAAAAAAGAAAAAGGAAGAAAAAGAAAGAAAGAAGAGGAAAAGAAAAGAAAGAAGAAAAATGAAACGCTTACTCAACTTACATCTGCTGTCCCTGTGCTCTGTTGAAGTATTTTCTTCAGAGTTCTCTGTAAGGAAAATAATTTCAGATATGTGAAAGAGTGAAGATAGTTGCGACGCCCAGTCGCAAATGTTCATGCATCTATAAGAATTTCCAATGCGCTTTTCCTGTTAGTGTATTTCCTACGGCGGTAATGCGAAAGACTCGGGAAAGCGCACTCTTAGCAGGGTCTACAGCAGTTGCAGTGACACTGACGCTTTGGCGTGCACGCAAAAGATTAACCTAACGAAAAGAAATAGAGTAGTAGTTTTTAAGCATACTATGTTCATACTTCGCCACTGCGGCACGCACGTGGAATCGATTCTTGCGCCCATGGCCCACCAAGCCTCCCATCCCTCCGGAGTCGGCGAATTGGTACCAGACTCGTCTGGGAGGTTAGCAGCACTGGCTCGATACATCGGTAGGTCACCACGACTTATTGTAAAGGCCAGATATGCATTAAATCACCTCCAACGATACTTAATGAAGTCGAATGCATGGCGCATCCCTCAGGGGTTAATCAAGGCCGAGAGCTCTATCCTTTACCCTTTTTATGTTCATACTTGTTCAATAAAAATTAGAATGGGAGCAAAAATTGCAGAGAGCAGTTCATTTCTTGGGAAGGAAACGTACGTGAACTTCGCCTTTCGGCAACGTGATCAGGATGATAGACGCGACGAACTTTCTTAGAGAAACTGTGGCTGTTTTTAGCTGAATGACAGAAAATCCGTAATAGAGCAGAGAAAACTCCAGGTATAGATGTAGAAGAAGGAGCAGAGAAAACTTAAAGTGTAGATGTAAAAGAAAAATAGGTGGAAAACTGAAAGGACACAAACTGGAAATTTTTCAGGTAAGCGGTTAAGGTTTCGGGTAAAAAGCACCAGTATGATGTGCATATTGAAAGCAACGAAACCATTCTGAGAAATGTCACCATATACGATGACTTCGATTCAACCAGTCATCAGTTTTGAAATAAAATTAGCATCTACACTTGACACAGATTTCTTATACTTTCTGGATGACTAGGCTAACACAAGATTGATATAAAGCTTTATTCGGCCGGGTTTTAACACCTTCAGGTTCTCGCAAGGCAATAATAAGGAAGACGAAAACGTCGGAAAGTTATCTAAACAACCCTTTTACCAACCTCGCACTAGCTTAACAACCCAGAAAGATATTGACCATTAATGCCGGGGTTAAATGATAACCGGTTTGAAAGGTATATGTGTCTTATTTTTATTCTTATGGTTTTACTATATAAGACCCTCTCTTCAGTTACGTAGATATTTGGTACCCCTTTCTTTACAAGTTGAGTGATCCATACACATTCCGTAATCGTTTCGTCCTATCGCATTCTTCCCCCATGGTGGTGATCTGCTTCTATTTCCATTCACGAATGCGGCTAATTGACGTGGGCCAGAAACACGCCCGCGCCACTAGTAGGTCTGCCTGCAGAATGCTTGCATCTTCTTGTTTTTCACTATGCTGTTCTTCTCGTCCATCTCTCGTGAACTCTTTTGATTACATGATTGCACTATTTTTCTGAAACCCACAGACCTATTAGATCACACTCGGTGTATTACCGTTAATTTCGAAGACGAGGTAATTTTCTAAGTTTACACTTCTTCTGCTTACTTGACATTGCGCAGTTTGGTTATAACTCTGAGGGTATTCATGAAGTCTTCTCTTCTACGTGGAAGGAATTCGTGACGTGGCTAGTACAACCCACGTCTAGGCTGCATATCACCGTCCTAGAGTCCGTGGCTTTTGTGGAACACATTGAACTTTTCGTTCTTCATATGGTTTACCATGTTCGTGACACAAGCGAAAAAGTCTCTTCCTCTTCGTGAACGAGTACATCACTTAGAATGCTGTCAAACGCTCTGCCTAGTCGATAGAGGTTAAGGCAAGGCTACATAAATATTCCCTACGGAAATCTAAAATTCGTGGTATGTATGTGGTCCATTGAAATCCGTCTCGAAATCGAAATCCTGCTTTCCTAACTTCATCCTCTCTCCTCCACCCCCGACCTTCAAAGTCTTCAATATGCATATTAGAATAATTCTTGTGAAAAACTTATGAACTAAATTAGGAAAGAGACATGATTACGAGGATCGCGTGGGTCATGGTTGTTGGATGCAATGACAGTATGGGAAACTTTTGCCTGATTAAGGACCCTGTCATCCTAAGAGTAGAATAAAAAATAAAGATAAAATTAAATAGCACTGTAAACGGGCGCGTGTGGCTCAGTGGTCTGATACGCCTTGGAATGAGCGTGGAACCCATTCCCGCGCCCCTGTCCCATCAAACCTTCCATCCTTCCGGGGTCGGATAATTGATATCAGACTTGTCTGCGAGGTTAGCAGCACTGGCTCGATACATTGGTAGGCAACCGCGAGTCGACGTAAAGGCAAAATATGCATTCAGTCACCTCCAAACGATGCATAATGAAGTCGAATGCATGGCGCATCCTTCATGGATTGATCAACGCCGAGAGCTTTATCATTTTTAAAATAGATAAGAAGGTGCACGTAGTTCATTTTTTTCCAATTCCAAGAAGAGTGACTTCAAGGCTTTGATTACCATCTAATCTTGGAACTGTTCCTTTCTTTGTCCTCTCGATCACATCTTGGACTTTGTAAGGAAGGTTTTTGGTTGGAATTTCCTCTGTGAAGATTATAGAAATCCTATTTTCTTATTAAAACTAATATACAAACATAGTCATCGGTCTTTTATAGGTAAGGTAACTGCGAAGGCATAAAACTTATTCTCACCCAACGTGATGCGGGAGCCGACATGATACGGACGCAACCTCATCTCATCCTACTTCACAAGCAATGAACAACTCTAAGTAATTTAATCAAGCGGTAGTCAACAAGATTTCACTGTTATCGACAAGTTGTACAAAGTGACTACCAACTTAGGCGCACTTGTTGGCACCAAGAAGAAATTCAGGCATTCATGAACTCAGCGATGTGATCACGTCGTTTCTCATCAGAAACGTGATCTCACACTTCCAAAAGGACAAGGGCGTTTTTTCGACTGCTTAAATCCAAATGTTTCTATGCTTTCTTGCAGTATATCTTCTGATATAATATCATACCATGCTTAGATCTGATTGAACTAGCCCAATCAATGAAGGAAAATAGGTCCATGGGTTCCGACTGACAATAAACTAATTTCTATTCCTCTTGGCGCTTCCTGTCCAACTTTTAGCACTAAGGGATAGATAGGGTTATATCATAGTTATATTATTATATCATATCACCTATGAAGAAATTAAAATAGTTCTGCAGATAATCCTTTATTCCTAGACTGTTGCCTACGTGTCAATCCGCGTTAGTATTAACTATTCATAGTCACCAAGTAAGTGAGTAATCATGCATAGGAATGCTTAGAAGTGTCATGCAATGCACATCTGGCCGTTGGTTCGATCCCGTGCCCTGCACTAACGACGGCCGTTTTCTTTGTGCGATCCACAACAGTATCACTTTTAATCACAATCTTAACCGTTTTATTTACTGCCTATTTATTCCTTTTAATGGTAGGATGTATTGCGAAATGTAACTTCAGTGATCCTGAGATATTTGCAAAACTCCGGACCACAGGTGTCTGTGGTGGCGAACGAACGCACAATTGTTCTTCCCAGGGAGTAACGCGTTTGTTTCCCACCGTAGACACCTGTGGTCCGGAGTTACGCAAATATCTCAGCGTCACTGAAGTATCACTTTTATCTGAAAAGCCAAAATTTTTGATTTTACAAATGAGGAAGCATCAAAAATTCTTGTAAAGAGTAAATATGCGTTCGATCACCTCTGCGATACTACGGGTGAATTAGAAAGAGGCATGCATCTCTCAGTGGTGGACGAAACGCCGAGCGCTTTACTCTTTACCAATCTATTAAACCGACTTTCATATATAGTCAACATAAATGATCAATATATTTTTTGGATTGTTCAGCTTAAGCGAGCGTTACTGAAGACTTCTAATCGGCTTGTGTTTAGATGTATTCGTCTCCTACAGAGCCGATGACCTGAGGCGGTGGTTCATAGCCGTTCGTCTTCACGTAGTGGGTCATCGTTGTTGTAACGGATCAAATTTTTTTTAAGTAGAGTGACTCACGGGTTAAGCAACCACATTCGACATTGTTTTTTTAAAGAGGTTAGCTGTTGGTTGGTTGTCGATTGATAACGATTTCAACGAAGATCCACAACGCTAAAATGAACGGCAGTAGACCATCGCCTCGAACCACCCACTTTGATGAAGACGAATACATCGAGACGTTAGTCGAAGAATAGTTATAAAATGACCACGTGTAAGCTTTATTCTTTGCCTCTTATCGATTATGCCGACATGAATATGTTAGCATAGGGTTTTGTGTAACGCAGTAGAAATACTGCGAACTACTTTCAAGTCATTCTGCTATTCGGGACAGTTCGAATGATTAGATGAAATCATTGTCGTTGTGAGGACCGTAATTCAATCCTTCTGGTTGTTTGTTCAAATTACTCATCAATGCTGTCAGCACGCAACATGGAACCGATTGCTAATTTCTCATTTGCATTGGTGGCGCAATCAGCGAGATGACCGCCTTCGTTGTGGCGCCAGAGTCTTCACCATCGCGCTGCACACTCTTCTCACCATTACCGTCTGCCATCGCTATTCTCACTTGAGCAGCTGCTAAGCAATGTTCCTTTATATTGGTACCGTTTTATCGTTCTAAGTATGTACAATGTATGTACGTCGTTTTTTAGTGCGCTTATCAGCCAACCAATTAGTATTATGCTAGTTGACATAAAAGGAAATGATGTTCAAAACCTTCGCCATCAGTAGCTTCCGTAATTCAGTTCTATAGCGATGTCAAAAAAAAAAACTCGGAACACTTGTTGATTATCGTAACGAACACCTTGAAAAAGGTCGGATGACAGCGAAGGTTTCATGGAATCTTCTCATATGAAATGTGCACTAATAGCTTCAAAACTTATGATATTAGAAAGAGACGCCATGTGCCGATTTAATCAGGTTATCAAGAAAGTGCTAAAGGAAAATGAAGCTGTAGAACAGGTTTGAAAGGATTGATCCATGGATATAAGCCAAGTTAGCCAATGTTTTTTGCGACATATGTCCAACACTTAAAGACGGGAGTAGATTTTCATTCATGCGCAACGGAATGTGCAGCTCAATCTGCGTGAGTTGATATCCACTCAAAGAGTGTTCACTGAAAAATTAGGCGACATATAGATGCGTCAGACAGGCGGATTTAGACGTTGGTCTCTGTTGAAGCTGTTGAGGCTTTTACAGAAA
Source organism: Angiostrongylus cantonensis (assembly GCA_009735665.1). Classification (NCBI taxonomy): domain Eukaryota; kingdom Metazoa; phylum Nematoda; class Chromadorea; order Rhabditida; family Metastrongylidae; genus Angiostrongylus; species Angiostrongylus cantonensis. Next base: position 808,377 of record MQTX01000053.1, read on the forward strand.
ATCCAAAAGTTCATGAAAAAAGGATATTCTTTTTTGATAATTATTAAAAGTCATTATTATAACTCTGCTATAAGTTGATAACATTGATTAGTGTAATAAATGATATAAGATAAAGCTCTCGGTATTTATCAGTCCCTGAAGGAAGCGCCATGCATTTGCCTTCATTAAGCATCGTTTCGAGGTGATTGAATACATATCTTGCCTTTACAATGACTCGCAGTGCTCTACAGATGTATCGAGCCAGTGCTGCTATCCTCCTAGACAAATCTGGTACCAATTTGCTAACCTCGGAGGGATAGAAGGTTTGGTGGACCATGGGTGCGAGGATGGGACCAATCCCTATGTGTGTTGCAGGATGCCTCCGACCACTGCTCCACAAGCGCCCTTTTGATTAGCGTAATAGACATTTAAATTTTACAGTTTTATGATTCGAAAATAATGAAAGTGATCCTCAGATCGTATATTTCTGCAGCAGTTTTTCACTACTTCAAGGTTTCTTCTTAACACTTTTCGCTGTTTTACGCATTAAACGTTGCTCTTATTGCGATATGAATATGTGAGGAGGTGAATGAAGTTTGTTTGACGACCAGCTAGGTAACTCTCACCAGCGGACTTAATTGGACGTCTGATCGCAAGTCAGTATGCAACTACATGAAGCTTCTTTATGGCGTAATACGACGAGTCAGAAGGGCAACGCTATCAGTTGCTGGCTGGGTCTCTGCCCCTATAGCAAATCATCGTTCATCTTTCCACTCGACAGCGGCTTGTTTAGAGAAGGAAAAACGTTGGACTGAACACAATTACATCAGTGCATCTTATTATTGAATTATTTAAATTGTTTATTTTAGTACTTTGAAGAGGAAAATAGTGAGAATTTAACTTGCAGCACTTCATAGAGGCTTTCATGTACAGGGCTTCTATCAATTAGTATTGTGAGGACCATAACGTTTTGCTATCCATCTATGATCCACATTTGATCGATAAAGCTTATGGCCGTGGAATGTTTCATGCTTCATGTGTACACGAATTCTATTTATTCATTATTAAGTTGCGTTAAATGCTTTCACACTATTATGAGATCCAAATTTGATTCGTCCTCGACCGCTTCTTCGAAATCAAACATTCGATCCTGACATAAGCTCCCTTCAGAAAAAGAATCCGCATATCCAGTGGAAGTTTCAATAACTCAGATAAGGCATTTCTTAAGAAAGGCTTTATATCATCCATAAAAACCTAATGGTTTTTTTTTTCGTCATCCGCTCCCTGCATTTCTGGACCAGTGCTTCAGAAAAGTTGCGAAATTGTTACGGCCGTTCTTTATAGCTCTGCTACTATTTTTTTGCTATTAAAATTTTCCTACTGCTTTAAATGTTTTAATTTGAAGAACCAGAAAAAAATCAACATTTATGCACATTTCTGAAGTTCACGAAGTCCTGAATTAGCAGAAGAACCCATACAGATATTCGAAAACGTCTATGAATGATAGAGGGAAGATAGCTGTGAAAAAATTAGGTGCAGGGTTCGTCCCAGTAGTGGATGAAGATGATTTATATAAATAAACAAGAATGATTTTCCATATGTTCACCGAGACAAATCATTATCTATGCAGTCCTTCCTTCCCTTGAACAAAAGTGATTCTAACGGCAACCAATACACGGTGCTGGTGCAAAGGAGAAAGGATAAAAAGGATAAACCTCGCGGCATTGATCAATCCCTGAGGGATGCGCCATGCATTCGACTTCATTAAGTATCGATGGAGGTGATTGAATGCATATCTTCTGGCCTTTACAATGACTTGCGGTGGCCAGCCGATGTATCGAGTTAGTGCTGCTATCCTCTCAGACAAGTCTGGTACCAATTTGCCGACCCCGGAGGGATGGAAGGCTTGGTGGGCCATGGGCGCATTCCACGTGCGTGTCGCAGTGGCACCTCCATCCACTGCGCCACACGCGCCCCACAAAGGAAAAGAAGCTCACAACACTTCGCTTCATTGATAAGCTAGCACGAGGTTGTTACCAGGCTTATCAATGAAACAAGGTACATGAATCATTTATACCAAAATTTAATGGAATTCGGTTTACAATAAAGATCACTATAAATTTCGTTCAGTGCCTCTTAATGAAAAGTCTAGCACACGCCTAACCTAATCACTAACGACTGCTGTCAAACGGGTGTCGTTAAGACGGAGCACGTATCACGTCCGCTTGATTTTCGACATCTCATCGTATAAGGCCACAGCAGCAACTTACCTCTATCAGTCGCCTGAAGCGAGAACACAAGCTCAGCCTCTCTAAATCGCCATTCATCAACGTTAACTGCAATTCTATTCTTTTGCGGACGAGGATGGGGTGTTTTGTTCTTCCTTCATTATTCCTTCGGCATTCCCATAAGGTCTTGTATGGGTAGCTTTCGCCTTCACAGCTTTTGGATTGATTCGCTTGTGTTATTGAGTTATTCACCCAAATTCGTACAGCTGAGTAATTCGGAGATATTCGTTTATGACTAAAACTGTGACCTCACATACGCTCGGAAGCAAATTTTTCAACAACTGGTGTCGAAATTGAAAAGACTGCATTCTTTTCTTGTTTTGAGCAAAAGTTCGGCAAACCAATAAATCTTCATAGATTACTGGGCTAACATGAGTTCGGCATAAAATAATTTATTCGGTTAACGTTTCGCCGTCTTCGCCTTCTTCAGAGCAGGATGGATCTAAGTCGGTAGACCTCAGGTCAGGCTTGCCTAGAGCGTGAGATCAAACCAAAGACCATTTGTGTAAGGTTAGGCATATTCAAAAGCTCGTGCCTCCAGATTTTAGCTCCTTGTAGTGTACAGCTCATGGATAACGTAATGTTTACCACTCGTGAATAATTTGCTTATTAGGCACGCATGGGACGCAAAGACATAACGGAGAAGATTTCGAAGTAGAGGTTACGATCCTCGCGCAAGAATCGAAAACACAAGCGCGTAAAACTCTCGAGGCATTCTGGATTAAATCCAGAAAATCGAAAATGAAACGCAGGGAGGAATGCCTCATTGTCACGCGTGATATTGGGCATTATTTAAGGCTGTTATTCTGATGGGATGGGCACAATACACTTCCATGTCCATTTTGGTTTAGCATTTTCTCTGTTTGGTTATAGAGGTGTTTGGCCAAGTAGATTGCAGTCAACGTGACCTTCAAAGGCTCTGAGGAAGGTGAAATCCGCCGAAACGTCAGCTTGTACGTAAATAAAGAAATAAAATAACACGTGTTTGCCAAACAAAAGTAAAAAGATTTTGCTTATTATTCCTTAAAATCGACGATTTCGTTTGCCAATGAGAGGACCTTAACGTCATCGTTTATGTGCAAGCCGTGCCCCAAACGATGATCCTACCTAACAGCTAGTATTAAGTCATAAATTTCTTCTTTTCTGCTTTTCATGAAGTTATAAATAACCTTTTTGTCGTTTCTTATTATTTATCGATTTTCAACTATATTACGATGTTGCGAATGCGAATAATTGTGTAAGGGGTTTTCACCCAACGCCATTGACGAAGCTGTCAACATTGCAAAGTTTCTTATGCGATATCAGTCCTCGAGAATATGGTCCTACTGAACACGCTGATAGTTGTAATAACAATAGCTCTCTGAATTCTATCTTATAAAATGCCGAGGTTAGTAGAAAGTCGAACCTGGGAACTACGAATAGTTTGTTCTTTTTTAGCCATATTTCTTATTCTTACGAAACTTCTCAATATTTAACTTTACATTTATTCTCTGCTTTCTTGAGTTTATTTTTGCGAACATTGACAGCTCAGTGCTTACTCGTCTTAGTGAAATAAACAGTTTTGCCATGTTCATACGGTTCTCAACTCTTCCTGAATTCGTTTCGTTGTCTTGCAGCTATCATTCATAGGAGGTTGTCGAGTTTGCATGCGTGTTCAGCGGTGCCTTGACCATCTGTCTTCTTCTTCCATTACTGGCATATTGATGGAAGTCGAGCGTGATTCCCTCTGGAATCCTGACATAGCCGTACCAAGCCGTCACCATGTCCCCATCACAAAAATTTATCGAACCTGAAACGAGTTCATTGCCTTAGGAGTTGGGTTCTCCTAAGACGATAGCCATTCTTGTGATGGCAACAAATAGTGCAATCAGTCCAACGATCATTTGACGATATTGTGAAGAGCCGATTTTAGGATTTCAGCTTTATTCCAATAGTTTAGTAAAGGATAAAGGATAAAATTCTCGACGTTGATCAATCTTTGAGGGATGCGCCATACATTCGACTTTATTAAGTATCGTTGGAGGTGATTGAATGCATATCTGGCCTTTACAATGACTCGCGGTGGCCTGCCGATGTATCGAGCCAGTGCTGCTATCCTCTCAGGCATGTCTGGTACCAATTTGCCGACCCCGGAGGGATGGAGGGCTTGGTGGGCCATGGGCGCATTCCACGTGCGTGTCGCACTGGCGCCTCCATCCACTGCGCCACACGCGCCCTGTTATAGTTTAGTAAACTATAGTTACTATAGTACTATAGTATTATTATAGTACTATATTACTGTACTATATTACTATAGTTTAAAAAAAAGTGGAGCGGCCTACATAGGTGAGAAAATGGCGGCAAGAACTTTTTGGATATGGAGATAAATGAAGTTTCTGGCTTTCGCAACTTCTATAGAAGTACTTGCCAAATGTCGCCATATAGCCTTAGAGACCATCGAGCCAAGAATTTCACAATACAGGCCACCGAGTCATTTACTAATCCACATCTCATCACTAGGATTTCTTCCTGCTATTATGAGAATTCCCAACACGATCTTCGTGCTATAAAAGATATTTGTTCTCATTACTCTTTAGCTTTCTTGGGAACACTAGCGTTTATACTTCAGTAACTCCCATGTCCGAGTTTCTATTAACCTCGGCATTGATGGAATAATTCTTTTTACTTCTGTTCAGCAAACACGAGGTGTTATTTTATTTCTTTATTTACGTACAAGCTGACGTTTCGGCGGATTTCGCCTTCTTCAGAGCCTGGAAAGGTCACGTTGACTGTAATCTACATGGCCAAACACCTCCATAACCTCCATTTATATTTCATTTCACTTTAAGTGAGCGACGCAAATCAATTGCGATTTTATCGGCCCGAATTTAAATTTATGGGAAGGCATTCTCTGAATTTGATGCCAAGGCGATTCACATCGGTCAATGTGTCTACGATCCCAGTTACTCTGTTTTTGCTCTGGGGAATAATAGAAAGATGGGCGGTCGGCATTTATTCATGCGAGATTAATGTCACTTCTATTTGTGGATCCATGGCAATAGTTCTAGTTGCTTGCGCTCATCACTTCAGTACGTCTCTTTTCACTGTCGTACGTTCATCCGTTTAAAGCGTATTTAGAAATGTCGTACTGCAAAATGGTATTTAATAGGGTTCACGTGAAATATCGACTTTATCTTTTCGTATTCCAGCCCTTTCTTTCTAATTGACATGTTCTGTCGCTGGATCTCATCGCGTGCGTCCAATACTGCAAAGACAGTCGCCAGATTTCATATGAAATGCGTCACTTTTTTATTCTTATTCTGCAGTGGAACAAATAAATCGACTACGTATCTTAAATAGAAGAAGTGCAGATTTTTAAAGGACGGATTTTGCCTAATTTTCCACGACAATGACTTTGGGTTTATTTTGGCTTTTCTATTCTTCGTAACTTTAGACCAAGTCTAAATAATTTTCTCTTTTCAATAGAATCATTGACCTCAACTTCTCGAAGTTTCGACGAGAGAATTTTTGCAGTAAAATAATATATTGGAAATAGACAAAACGCATCAGAAGCGCAACGTCTGCTACCGATATTCATTAACCGAATGAGGCCATTTCTGCGGCTCATTCAGCATTCTCGGAGGAGTTTCCGTTAATTACCACGTTTTCAATCGTCTCGACTAATACTTGTAAAGAAAATCCTCAGCAACCGAGTTGTTCCTGGAAATTCACTCAAGAGTTTCGTTGCTGCAAGAATTCTATAACAGTCCGTCGTGAATTAGATACCTTTGTAATTTGTTGTATAATTTGAGCCTAATAGGTCTTAGTTCTATTAATAGAGCTCAACTAGGTTCATTGCCGATTTGGGCTCCCCATTTCAATCCCGATGTCAGGTGATTGCTGATGACAGAAGATCGATAGGGTTAGCTGAGAGACAGCCGAAGTGAAGGGCAGGCAAGGCGTGGTGGTGAACGCGTTACTCCCCGGAAAGGACAATAGCGCGCTTGCTCCCCACCATAGACACCTGCGGTCCAGAGTTTTGCAAATATCTCAGCTTTATTAAAGTTTTATTAATAGAGTTTACCATGAATTGAAGAGGGTGCAAGTGTGGAGTTTGTGGGTGAAAACCGGTAGGGTTTCTGAGAAAACACATAACACTTAAGTGCTCCATATATTGTGTATATGTATACACCTTCGTCAAGATTAATTCTAAATGTTAACTTTTCATTTGCTGCCTATTACATTTTTTTGACAACAACTGTCAGAATCACCTGTCCTGATAGCTTTCGGCCTTTTGTAGTACAGTTCTAAACGTGGATTGTGGAACTGAGACCACGAAACGGCAAAGACGTAAAGTGGTCACATCAATTTCATAAGGCCTGGAGTCAATAGAGACCTTAATTAAACAAGTCCAAGAATACCGTTGAAACAGTTATAAGCGTAAAATTAATTGAAAAACAACTGCAATGATGCTGAGATATTTGCAAACATCCGGACGGCAGGTGTATGTGGTGAAGAACGAATGCACTACTACTCTTGACTAGGTAACTAAGAGACAGGCGAAACGAAAGACTTGAATGGTGTGGTGGAGAACCCGCTAGCCTCCGGAAAGAAAACTACTCTTCTTGACTAGATGACTGAGAGACAAGAGAAACGAAAGACCCGCGAGGCGGTGAACGCTCTAGCCCCCTTTCAGAGGGCTAGCGCGTTCGTTCTTCATCGTCTACACTTGCCGTCCGGAGGTTTGCAAATATCTCACCGTCACTGCAGTTGTTTTTGAATTAATTCCAAACTTACAATTGATTTTACAGTAACTCCCACATCCGACATTCTATTAACCTCGGCATTGATGCAATAATTCTTTTTACTTCTGTTTAGCAAACACGAGGTGTTATTTTATTTACTTATTTACGTACAAGCTGACGCTTCGGCGGATTTCGCCTTCCTCAGAGCCTGGAAAGGTCACGTTGACTGCAATCTACATGGCCAAACACCTCCATAACCAAACAGAGGAAATGCTAAACCAAAATTTCGATCACATCGAACACAGTGTTTTGCACACTCACCGTTTCTATGAGCCTTCCACTTAATATGTTATGTGGAGACCAACCGCGCAGTGCTCACATGGAAACGTAATGTTATCGTAATGAAGTGTATTGTGCCCATCCCATCAGAATAACAGCCTTAAATAATGCCCAATATCACGCGTGACAATGAGGCATTCCTCCCTGCGGTTCATTTTGGGTTTCTTGGAATTAATCCAGAATGCCTCGAGAGTTTTACGCGCTTGTGTTCTCGATTCTTGCGCGAGGATCGTAACCTCTACTTCAAAATCTTCTCCGTTATGTCTTTGCATCCTATGCGTGCCTAGTGGGGTATTTGGTTTACGTTTGCCAGCTAGGTGTTCTTTTATACGGATGCAGAGTGGTCTACCCGTTTCGCCAACGTATTCGTCTCCGCACACTTTACAAGAGATCAGATAGACTGTACCCGAACTCATGCAGTCACCGTCTCTACCATTGGGGCAAATTATGCAATTTTGTGTTGCACATAGACGGTCGTATAAGCGGTTACGAATTAGCTGGCGTCTTAGATTACTCGGTGGCATTTCAACTATCGTAACCGAATTCTCTAGACCGACCCTTACTAAACAGCGTTTTATAGCCGCACTTCCTTCATTTGAAATAAAGGGTAGGATGAACGGAACCTTATTGTTGCTAGAGTTATCGTTGAAGGGCCTGTGATTTCCTCTACACCTATCCCGAGCTACAATTTCGTAGCCATTAAAAATGGCTATTTGCCGCGCCAAGTTCCGCGATTCCTCTTTCTGCTCCCTTCCTGTGCACACGTTGGTAGCTGTTCGAAACATGTTTCTCACAAGCGCCCTTTTCGTGTGAGAGGGGTGAGAGGAGCGGTAATGAGCTAAAATGTTTTTACTACTTGGCTTTCGCTACCATTTCGTAACGTAGCCGTTTTCTGATAGGTTAATTTGCACGTTCAGAAATGGAAGCCAGTTTTCTCGTGGTTTCTCTCGGATGAATTTAATATACTCTAACTTTTCGTTCAGCAACTCCAAACATTTGTCAACTTCTTCTTGTGTTGAACAAATGATCAAGCAGTCATCTATATACCTACAGTAGAGTAACGGCCCGAGGTCGATCACTAGTGCTTCCACCTTAGACATATATGCAATGGCAAGGCTTGTTACCAGTCGTTGTCCCGTTGCCAATCCTCTCATTTGTGCGTAATACCTCCCTGACCATCTGAAGATTGAGCAGTTTAGGCACTCCTTTAAGAGCGTCATCAGCTGCTGAATCGAGAAGCCATACATGTTTATTGCTTCTTCATGTTGTATAAGGAGCTCGCGAATGCCTTTCATAGCGGAGTCATTCGACACATTTGTATAGAGGGCGGTGACGTCGAAGGACTCCATCACGTACGCGTTGTTGGGTTGCGCGTTACGTAGACGATCCAGGAACATTTGGGTGTTCGTTAGATGGGCTGGAATGTACTTTAACAACTGGGTAAGTATTAGGATTATTAACCGGGTTATCCTATCCGTTGACCCGTCCACGCAAGTAATGATAGGTATGACCTCAAATAACGCTGGATCGGTAGACACGAAATCATCGCTGGATACCAACTTATGGGTTTTTACAAGTAGGTACAGGACGGGACATGTTGGTAAGTCAACTTTATGTTAAGAGATAGCTAATGGTTTTAACCCGGCCGCTCTTGCCACTTTAACCCACTCCTTGGTTAGCTTTCGGTAAAGGATAAAGGATAAAGCTCTCGGCGTTAATCAATCCCTGAGGAATGCGCCATGCATTCGGCTTCATTAAGCATCGTTGGGGGAGATTGAATGCATATCTGGCCTTTACAATGCCTCGCGGTGGCCGGCCGATGTATCGAGCCAGTGCTGCTATCCTCCCAGACAAGTCTGGTACCAAATTGCCGACCCCGGAGGTAAGGAAGGCTTGGTGGGCCTTGGGCGCATTTCACGTGCGCGCCGCAGTGGCGCCTCCAACCACTGCGCCACACGCGCCCTAGCTTTCGGTATTGACCCTTAAATTCCTTTTCAGACGACAGACAAGAAAGGGAAGCGTCTTCAAGGTGCTTTTCCGTTATCTCAACATCTAACCGATGACGAATCACAACAAACTCTCCACCCTTACCACTAACGGACAGTCTTATGTTTTTTGATCTTGTCAGCTCTCGTACCTCCCGCATACCACGTTTTTGCATTTCAGTGAAGTTGGAGCAGTATCTCTTGCCACGATAGTGATGAAGGACTTTGAAAGTTTCATTAGTAAACGTCAGAAATTTAACGTCAACTTCATTATTGGGCTCTTGTTGTCTAAAGAACGGTTGAGAAATGGTGGTACTGGTATTGCCTCTACTTGTTGTTGTCCGCGCCTATTTAGCGCTTCATCTGTAGTTCTTTTGCGGAGTCTATCTTGAAATTCATGTAAACGACATGCGATCCTACGCAGGGTAACCTTAGAAATGGGTTCAGATGGTGAAAACTCGGGCCCAATTCTAATAACGAGCGCGCACCATCAGGAAGAGTCATGCCTCCCAACACTGTTAGCCTCGAATTTTCTTGAACATTATTTTTCCTACTGTAACCTGTTTCATGTTCGTAGGCGGTATTTCTGTGCGCTCTTGAATCCGTGTTGTGCGATTTACTCAAAAGGTCATCGAATTTTCTCCGCAAAGTTACTTTAGCATTAGATTTAATAGAATTGCAAAGGAAAATGAACCACAGGGAGGAATGTCTCATTATCACTCGTGATGTTGGGCAGTATATAAGACTGTTGTTCTGATGGGACGGAACCTTATGCTATTTGCTATATGCGATATTATGCTGGGACCTGCAAAATTGGTGAATGTGGACCATCCAAACATTCAAGTAAGTATATATTGTTATGTATATGTATATATTTTATTTTTCCGAAAAGAGTAACAGCAGGATCGATCTCTACAACAAACATCTGGCGTTCCCAGTTCTGCCAATGTCTCAGTATGCTTGTGGTTATATTTCACACCATGATCTGCCATGAGAGAAGAATAGGCAATACATAAGAGTGCTACATTGTGATTTATACTACAGTTTCAGCTCAACTTGACGCATTGTCGATTTGTGCTTCTCAGACTAGTCCTGTTGACTGGTTAGTAATTGGTGATGACACCTATGAGTTAAAACACGGCTGAGAAATAGGCGAAACGAAGGACCCACATGGAGTGGTAGTGAACATGTTAGCCCCGGAAATGGTAACAGTGGGTTCCACATCTACTGCAAATACCTGCGGTCTTGAGTTTTGCAAATGTCTCAGCACTACTGTGATTATATTTCGCCTCATATTCTACCGTGGAAAAGAATAGGTATGTGCTTCGCTAATCGTCGAACAAGTTCAAATGATTACCAGTGAGGTCGGTGTAAGGTAAGGCATATTTAAAAGCTCGTGTCCCCAGATCTTAGCTCGTTGTAGTGTACAGCTCATGGATAACGTAATGTTTACCACTCGTGAATAATTTGCTTATTAGGCACGCATGGGACGCAGAGACATAACGGAGATGATTTTGAAGTAGAGGTTACGATCCTCGTGCAAGAATCGAGAACACAAGCGCGTAAAATTCTCGACGCATTCTGGATTAAATCCAGAAAATCGAAAATGAACCGCAGGGAGGAATGCCTCATTATCACGCGTGATAACATTACGTTTCCATGTGACCACTGCGCGGTTGGTCTCCACATAACACATTAAGTGGAAGCCTCATAGAAAGCGGTGAGTGTGCAAAAACTCTGTGTTCAATGTGATCGAAATTTTGGTTTAGCATTCTCTCTGTTTGGTTATGGAGGTGTTTGGCCATGTAGATTGCAGTCAACGTGACCTTCCCAGGCTCTGAGGAAGGCGAAATCCGCCGAAACGTCAGCTTTCACGTAAATAAAGAAATAAAATAACACCTCGTGTTTACTAAACAGAAGTAAAAAAGAATGATTTTACAGTATTCTTGAAATTCGTCGTTTTCTCTTTGAACAATCGCGAGGCTGTTAAACAGCATACGTTTACTTCCATGCAATAACACACATACACTCTTTTTGTTGTAGTCGTCAGTGGTTTTTTTTTTTCGATAACCCACCTAAAATTCGTTGTCTATTTTACCTAAGTCCACTCGGACTACTGCGAAATTGGTGCACTGCTTTTAGATATTAGTACCTAATTAATAAGGTTCAGCTAAAAGGTCATGGGAATCGCAGTCATATTGAATCTAATCTCTTTGCAAGTGCAATAACAAGCCTGTGACGACTTTTTTCCAAAGTTTTCTTGATTGGTTTGTTAAGTTCGATATTTTTTTCTGAATATCAAAATAATGATTTTTTAGTGTTTAGAAATTTCGGGAGAAATTGGCCCTTCAAAGTTTAACTGCTTTCCTTGTGTTTATTGCACATATTAATGGCATTATTGCTTTTACTACTGTTGTTTTTGCTTTAATTGTTTATTTCTAATTCAATGGTTTGTCATTCGTCATGACTGTAATGGGTTCTTGGGTGCTTAACTGTTATGTAGAGCAGGTTATCTCTAAAACAAAATGTCCCAAGCTGAAAAGAAGTTCGACATTATTATTGGCAAGCCCAATCGTAAGTAAACAATTCCATTAATCACCCTCGTCCTAGCAGCAACTTAATCGCGAGCTGGTTAATCTCCTTCCGTAGGCATGTTGGAAAACCCTTTCACGCCTATCGCGGGTGCAATGGAAGAAAATTTTCCTCAGCTTAAAAAATACCAGTTAGTCGGAAATTGCTATGTAGTCGCTACTTTCAGTAATGAAGACTAGTCATTAGCTGAAAAGTAAGTATGGAGTATGATAGATCTCTCCATGAGAGCACAGCTTTTCTTGACTGTCCAATCTAGATTTCAATATATAAATTCTGGATGACTAAGCCGTTAGTGAAAAGATTCGACATGTTAAACGAATAAGTATAGCGTTGTCTTCGAACTATTTCTTGAAGGCTGTTCATCGATTTTAAGGTTAGGTAATAAATGTATGTTTAATAATGTTTAATATAATGTAATAAATATCTTCCAACTTGTCACAGAGTAGCGTGAACCCTCCCGTTTGCTGGTTTAGTAAAGTACTATGGCCAACGTGTTTCCTCAACCCATGAATAATAGGAAGTTATTTCGTTGGGTCAGAAATTTTGAGTACTGAGTGATTATCACCAGTAAATTTACGCATGAATTCATATAGCTTTTCCAATTAATAGTAAAATTGAACGACTCAGCTACAAAAAGAAAGCGAAGCTCAAACAAATATGTCACATCCAAACAGCTTTTCCGCGCTAGGATGTTGTTCTTTCCAAACGTTTCTTACTGAGCAAACGCGAGGTGTTATTTTATTCTTTAATCACGAACAAGCTGACGTTTCGGCGGATTTAGCCTACCTCAGAGCCGCTTTCTACATAGTCAGTGGAAGCCCCATAGAAAGCGGCTCCTAGAAGGAAAAAAGGCGCAATTCGCCAAAATGTCAGCTTTAACGGAATAAGGATTGAGTAACACCTCGCGTTTGCTCAACAAGAATGCGAAGAATTCTTTGGTCAGTGCCGAGGTTAATAGAGAGTCGGTAGTGGGACTTCTTGCTGATTATAATTTTTAACAATTTCTAAAAATAAATTCGTCGTTTTCTCTCTAAGCAATCTCGAGGTTGTTAAACAGCATACGTTTACTTACATAGCATACGCAGTCGTCAGCCACATGCGACTCTGAGCGGCTGTTCTTCCTCGGTGGAAGACAGGTGAAAAAAGCGGCTCTGAAGAAGGCGATTCTGCCGAAACATCAGCTACGATTGTGCTCTAAAAATAAAGTTCAAAAGTCTTCGTATTTCTAAGGTTTTTTTTATTCACAAAACTTTATTTATGAAGATATTATGGGTAAACTTCAAAAATGCGTCGATCACATTCGTGGAGGGGAACCCAAGCCGATTGGTTTCAAAGAGACGTAGCTGCGTCATCAAGTGGCAGGTGCGAGGTCGATGAGCTAAAAGCAAGCTCCATCTAGATGAGTTCAGCGAAAATATTACATATTCTGCATGGTCTCCATTAATGATTCCACTGCTGCTATAAATCCGCCACTATTTCGCAACGTCAACTATGAATTGGAAAGAAACAAAAGTAGACGGAAGCTCCGAAAAAACACGAGGGCACTTCGAATAAACTATTCATGGAAAATTTCAGTCCATGAAATGTGTCTCTAAGGGCGTGTGTGGCACAGTGGTTGGAGGCGCCACTGCGACACGCACGTGGAATGAATTCCTGAGCCCACCAAGCCTTCTATCCCTTCGGGGTCGGCAAATTGGTACCAGACTTGTCTGGGAGGATAGCAGCACTGGCTCGATACATCGGCAGGCCACCGCGAGTCATTGTAAAGGCCAGATATGCATTCAATCACCCCCAACGATACTTAATGAAGTCGAATGCATGGCGCATCCCTCAGGGATTGATCAACGCCGAGAGCTTTATCCTTTTCATCTAACATGTGGATTTTGCTTGTTTCATAACCAAATGTCTGACTCGCTTTCAGCTGGCTGGCGTTTAGATATATTACGAATGAAACGCACGTGATTTTTGGTATAGGGAGGGCATTGATGCATTTTGAAATTCTAAAATTTCTCTCTAACTATCAGCTGAATGATGCGTAATGCTTCTATCCTACTTCTACTATATTTTCCTGAAATCGCGTCCGACTGCAACTTCATTATGCTCGCCCACTCATCTCTTCTGTAGGTTAAGGAAGAAGGAATTACAGATTCGGGTGTTCTTTATTCTTTTTTTTTATTTACTCCGATCGCGGTTACGAGGAAAGAGCCACATTCATTTTGCCTTCCAGTTCAATTGTATAACCAATAAAAAGCTTAAGAACAAAGAGTTGCCGGGGCAGGGTGAAATTCAATTCACCTGCTATTTGAAGATTTCATCTTTCTTATGAATCTGTTAGAATTGTGTTCGAGTAGATTGTTTTGCTAGAAATTCTGGAATTTACCTGGCTACATCGTTATCACGTGAATTGGAGGAAAGCGTTGGGGCGCGATCGAACTGGAGTCTTTTGCTTTCTGATCGGCGGCATCACTAACCACTGCCCTCTCCTCGCACCATAAAGGTTTAAATCTTTGAAAATTATTGTGCCATCTACTTTCAATTTTATACAAGTTTATTACCATTGCACATTCAGTTTGGATAATAAATAAGTGCATTTTCTATATTTAAAAACCTCCTTCCTAATATATGGTGGGATGGGATGTGCCCCAATTTCCGGCTATATCATTGCGAAAAAGAAGAAAATGCCCCGATGAAAATGTTTCAGCACTTCAAAAGTATAACTTTTGAGTACGTCATGAGAAAGGTGAAATGGGATAGCATGGTAGCGTAATTTGATAACTGAAATCCACATTATCTTTCTCTCGTCGATGATATCATTCTTATAACATTAGCTAGGTAAACTCGCCGTTATCGAAAACACACGGAGTTATCCGCCTCCTGCAGAAAGTAAAAAAAAGATATTCATGGGAAATGAATCTTGCCCTCCTTTCTCTTTCATGCTTAGTGATATGAATATCTCCTAATGCTTCAGCTATTTGCGCGATCTCAATGAGGAAACCAACACGATGGGCGAACCGATTCTAGCGTTGTGCTTCAAGAGTAATGAACGACTTCATAGCTTACGAGAAAATCGGAGAATAAATAGTAGATAATAGTAATCGAAGTAAATAAAAAAAAGAACAAAGAACAACCGAATCTGTGATTCCTTCCTTAACCTACACCAGAGATGAGTGGGCGAGTGTAATGAAGCTGCAGTCGGACGCAATTTCAAGAAAATATAGTAGAAGTAGGATAGAAGCATTACGCATCATTCAGCTGAGAGTTAGAGAGAGAATTCAGAATTTCAAAATGCATCAATGCCCTATACCAAAAACACGTGCGTTTGATTCGTAATATATCTAAACGCCAGCCAGCTGAAAGCGAGTCAGACATTTGGTTATGAAACAAACAAAATCCACATGTTAGATAAAAAGGATAAAGCTCTCGGTGTTGATCAATCCCTATGGGGTGCGCCATGCATTTGACTTCATTAAGTATCGTTGGAGGTGATTGAATGCATATCTGGCCTTTACAATGACTCGCTGTGGCCTGCCGATGTATCGAGCCAGTGCTGCTATCCTCCCAGACAAGTCTGGTACCAAATTGCCGACCCCGGAGGGATGGAAGGCTTGGTGGGCCATGGGCATAGGAATCGATTCCACGTGCGTGCCGCAGTGGCGCCTCCAACCACTGGGCCACGCGCACATGTTAGATATTTCCATAAAAGCTAGATCAAGAAATATGATAGTCTTCACGTTCCTCGCAGCAGTAGACTCAGGTCGCTTCTCTGGCATGCAACGGAAACGAAGGAAAGCCAGTGACACTCGTTCACTTCCATCATGGCCAAACCGGATAGCAGATGATAGATATGGTGTTTGTAAAAAACCTAAAGATCTTACCCCAAATCACAGCCTTTCTATTGCTAAACATTCGTAATATTTTATTCAATCTACGTAAATATTTTTCCTAGTTCCTCAGCAGTTTAGCACCTCCACGTCTTTGGAGAGTTTCCTACGGTGTCAGAGCTCAGGTCCCAAAAAAAAACCTCGTATGACAGTCCGGTGATCTCTACGTTGTTATTTTTTTGCTGTGACAGTGAAAAAATTGGGTTTCGTAAGGAAACTATCGTGCTAGCCGTTCCATTTATGCTACACTGATATGCGATAGAGCCAAACGGAGGTTAAAAATTCACGTACGAGCTACTGGGTGATTAACGGAACCACACGTAGTAGGTAATTTTTCGAATTCTGCTCCTAAGTAATATTTCACTACAGTGGTTTTCCACCGCTGGAACGAAACCACTTACTGCGGTTACTATGATTCTTAGTGCGCTTTTAAAATTGTTTCCTGGATCCTTTCCACTTGTAACTTGTTTTCCTTGAGCAGGCACGAGAATGTTAGTGATTTCTGTTACTTGCTACTTGTTTATACAGCAATAAATTTGTTTAGTAAATATAGTGCAATTGTTAGGACGCGTGTGGCGCAGTGGTTGGAGGCGCCACTGCGACACGCACGTGGAATCGATTTCTGCGCCCATGGCCCACCAAGGCTTCCATCCCTCCGGGGTCGACAAATTAGTACCAGACTCGTCTGGGGGACAACAGCACTGGCTCGATACATCGGCAGGCCACCGCGAGTCATTGGAAGGGCCAGATATGCATTCAATCACCTCCAACGATACTTAATGAAGTTGAATGCATGGTGCACCCCTTAGGGATTGATCAACGCCGAGAGCTTTTATCCTTTAGTGTAAATATTAAAAATTAAAGGCAATGCTAAATGAATGCATTATACACTAATGAATATTCGTTCTACTTCTGTTTAGCAAACACGAGGTATTATTTTATTTCTTTATTTACGTACAAGCTGACGTTTCGGCGAGTTTCGCCTTCTTCAGAGCCTGGAAAGGTCACGTTGACTGCAATCTACATGGCCAAACACCCCCGTAACCAAACAGAGAAAATGCTAAACCAAAATTCCAATCACACTGAACACAGAGTTTTTGCACACTCACCGTTTTCTATGAGTCTTCCACTAAATATGTCACGTGGAGACCAACCGCTCAGAGTTCACATGGAATCGTAATGTGCCCATCTCGCCAGAATAACACGTTTGCATACTGCCCAATATCGCGCGTGTTTATGAGGAATTCTTCCCTGTGGTTTATTTGCGGATGCTTGGAATCAATGTTTGATCGTGTAGATTACAGTCAACTTGACCCTTCCAGGCTCCGAGGAAGGCGAAATCCCCCGGAACGTCAGCTTGTATGTATATAAAGAAATAAAATAACACCTCGTGTTTGCTAAACAGAAGTAGAAAGAATTATTCAACTACTGCCCAGGTTAGTAGAAAGTCGGACGTGGGAGTTACTACAAATGAATCTGTATACATATGTGTGTATATAAATTTACGCAGGAGTCACACTGAGGCAGCAGTGAAATGGTGTGCAACTCCTTAACCAATCTGCATCTCAATGAAACAAAGAGTTGTTTATCGTTCTAGCGCCTACGTTTCTACACGTAATCTGGAGTTCTACGGCTTCTCCTTGCGATCAATCTCATCCTGCAATCACCACTAAAGAAAAACAACGAGCGAACCTTTCTGAGATCCAAATAGACCAAGCACTAATATACGCCGTTTATTATTCTCTATACAACACATAGGTAATTCTTTTCTGCTGCACTGCGACCAATATCGACATAATCATCACTTTCTCTCACTTTCTTTTCATTCTTTTCATCACTTCTTTTTTCTGTATAAGGAAAATATTGAAAATTCTTACATCTTATTTTTCAGATAAAACTTTGTTGTTTAAAATAGAAAACAGCTGACCGATGCTCTTCGATAAGCAAGATCGATGTAAGTCATTGATTACGAAGGATAATCCGCCTGTTTTCGAGTCCTTCTGTTCACCCATTCATCTCTTAAAGTTCGTTACGGCATTAAAACTAAAAGAGAAGGAAATTATGACGGAACTTTTTACTACATTTTCATCTTTTCTTCTTTCCTCGTTTCGTGCAATTAAATGAAAATTGAAGGTTTCGGAGGAAGTTGTTGTGATTAAGTTGTTGAAATGAAAAATTGTGTGGGGAAATCTCTGAGGTTTTCTCAAGGTTCACCATTGGTTGTTTTCGATGAAACTTGGTAGTTGCTATTTGAATGTCCCGTTCCCACTGGTTATGTGGGCCCCAGCATAATCTCCAATTTTCGGAGATTTACTGGTGAAGTCATTGTGGTTTCCAGGAATCCCGTGGTCAGCCTGGCTAAAGTCTGCACCAGATCATCGCCATCACAAGCAGTCACCGCTCTTCTCGATCAGGGAGAGATTTGCAACCAGGCGACTTTGATACCAGAACGGTGGTGGATGCTCGTATTGGTTTATTCTTAGCTAGGCTTCTTGATGGAAAGACCAGACTCTTTCTCAGCTTCGGAGACCCTTCCGGAGGGACCAATCAGCCCACCGTATATCGCAGTCCAACCCTCAGAAACACCTCGCAGCTACGATGAGGCGGTAAATCGTTGAGAGGAATATAACCAATTGCTACATAAAGCGAAAAAGCTCTCGGGGTTGATCAATCTCTAAAGGATGTGCCAAGTATCGTTGGAGGCGACTGAATGCATATCTGGCCTTTACAGTGGCTGGTGGTGGCCTATCGATGTATCGAACCAGTGCTGCTATCCTCTCAGACAAGTATGGTACCAATTTGCCGACCCCGAAAGGATGGAACTGTTGGTTAGCTTGTGCCGCGAGATCGAACCCATGTGTACAGCAGAATGCCTCCAACCATTGCGCCACACGCTCCCAAACTACTACTCACGTCTGATTAAACAAGGAAAAAAAAACGATTATGTTGATAGCAGTGGATGGAGACGATATATTCGATTATCTGCACAAAGTTGACGAATAAAAATCCTCCTTTCAGTGCGATCATATAATCGATGACTACTCAAGTTATGTGGTATCATGTCCTTCATACTGATATGAATTTGTTGTATTTCACATAATACCCGGCCATTGAAAAGGAGTAGGCAATGAATAAAAAGTGATGGCATTGTTATATATGACCTAGCTACAGCTTAACTGGGTTCAATGCCGATTTGTGCTTTCCAGATTAATTCCGTTGACGTGTGATTATTGAGAGCACCTATAGGTAAATAACATGGCCGAAGGATATACGAAATGAAGGGCTCATATGGTGTGGTGGTGGGCGCGTTAGCACATAGAAATGCTAGTAGTATGTTCGGTCACCACCGCAGACACCACTGGTCCGGAGTATTGCAAATGGCTCAGCATCGTTATCGTTACATTTCACACAGCATTTGGACGTATTTTTATAAAGCTGTATTTTTACTAATTGCCACACATCGCACCCTCGCGTGGAGAAAAAATTAAGCAGAAAATGAAACTTAATAAACGTGAGTTCGACCACAGCTTCAGCTTGACTGGGTTCGAAGCCAAACTAGATCACCACATCACTCCCGTCGAGAGCTGCGGATGGTATCGTTAGGTTGAAAAAATTGGTTGGGAGAAATGCAGAGCGATGGCCTCAATGGCAGAGTGGATAACACATGAGTCCTCGGGTAGGGTAGCCGTGGATTCGAAGTTTTTGAGTGTTCAGATCTCACCATCCGTGTGGTTGTATTTTTATATTCTTTTGTGCTATGGTACTTGAACATATTATTGGACCTGGTTTGTTGAATTCGCCGCATAAGGTAAGGACGTAAATGTAGTGAAAACTCTTTCGTAATGCTTATCAAGTGCTCTAAAAGATTTTGTGTGGCTGGATTTTCCGTCTATGTAATCACTTTTTTGTGTGACAAAAAATCTTCCGTGAAGAAAGCA
The DNA here is from genome assembly GCA_009735665.1 of Angiostrongylus cantonensis. Taxonomy (NCBI): domain Eukaryota; kingdom Metazoa; phylum Nematoda; class Chromadorea; order Rhabditida; family Metastrongylidae; genus Angiostrongylus; species Angiostrongylus cantonensis. The sequence continues at coordinate 828,103 of MQTX01000053.1, forward strand.
CATTTTCAACCAAACGTGGAAGTGGAATTGTAGTTCAGTGTGTATGAAAGTTGTGGTCCATTTCAACGAAACAAATGGCTACATCGATTCTATTTAACCTCATCGTTGATAAATCAGAAGTGGTTTACAAATAGGTACAGTAATTTTATTAACGTCGGCTTCACTGATTCTATCGGTATGCACCACTGAGAAGCCTGGAGTATGATGAAAAAATTTCCATCATTTAATCAAAGAAGGATTTTTTTTAATAGAGAAGTCAGAAACAGTTGACGAAAGAGGGATTGCGCTCATTTCGTTAGTGAAGGACCTGGCCTGTACCGATTCTAGCCGACGTCATCGTTGAGAAGTCAGAAACATGATGAAATATAACAATCATTTCGCCAAAGAAGGGTATCGGTTACGCAGATTCTGTTGAACTTCATCGAAAGGTAGAGCAAATGATCAAGTGATGGAATCGTCTCTTGGAGAAAGATATCGTTTCCATCGACTTCACCGATGAGAAATGTTGAATAAGTGATAAAACTTGGGGGTCATTAGAACTGGGTGTCCTCATACGCACAGGGACGGACGAATCCAGTGAAGATCTGCTACAGTTATTGAAGATTTATCGTGTTGCAAATACAGCTTTAGTAATGAAAATAATTTAACACAATTGGAATGGAAAATGATTTAGTATATGGTGAAAAACGTCGTCGATATGCACCTTCGCATTCTACGCTGATGTGGTAAATGTATGAAAAGAAGAATGACCTTTCTTCTTCATAGAGGGAACAGTAAGGAAGTGAACCGCTTGATATCTGCACTGCTTCGAATCGACCGCACTTCCTTCATTTGGCGACACTGACGAGGATGAAGAGCTTACTTGGCTTTATGGCACGACGATCGAATTAATGTTTTTATTGTGAGTTTGAGTGATAGACGATTTCGGAACGCTATACAACACCAATAGCTGGCCAATAATTCAATAAATATGCAAATAAGCAATTGGGTCTGATACGTCAGTAAGGTTAGAATCTAGTATAAAGCCAAAGCAAGCGAGCTAGGATGGAAATGTTTCCTCCACGTTGTATCGTTCCTCACTGAGAATCCACGGTTACAGTACTCTTTATGATCGATTGCAACGAAATTACTGTAACTGATGTTCAAAAAATTTGAGACCGATAATGAATTCATGCAGGGTTTTCTAACCATGCTGTTATAACTGTGCAGTCAGAGGCCATGACCAATACAGACACACTAGGAAAACATGCATTCAGCGATACTTTCCGCTTTGCTTTCTTCACAAATAGTTGTTTAGTTGGTGCTTTTTAGGAAACGATGGACGCTCTGGAGATGTTGGCATCGTATTTCATGACGATTTCCGATTTCTCCATCACTCAACTACGTCTTAATCCTGAGACATTTCTCGTTATACTCGCTTTCTTGACAGCCGCATCTCTAATTGTGGTTCGCTATTTTTCAGTAGATTAAGCAGAAATAAGCACACATTGTTGTTAATCTTCTTCTATGCTTAGATCACGATGGGCCACCTAAAATGTAACAAGTATTCTGGTATGAAACCCTTCACCTGTTGGTCCAAAGATTTGACCGTTTTTCTGCTTTTTTACAAATTAGAAGAGTGGTAAATTCTTTAATACACTGCCTTATTTCGTTCGTAGCCTTGCAATTTATTACTTTAATGTGCAGCGCTAAATTAGAAAAATCTGATGCGATATTTTTTTCAGTCACAGACCACCTATCCTCTACTATAAAATTCTCGCACAGTCATTTTTTCTCATTTTCTTATTCTCTAAAATGTTCATTAGAAACTACAACTTTGTCATCAACAGACGTAACGATTGTGACTTAATGAAGTTTACGTTAACATCGTCCGGAGGGAGCCGTCATTCTATCGCCGCCCTTTCTCATCAATTTTCCACCATCAATTTGTCCCATATGGTTCTCATTCTATAGTCAGATATGTGACTAGATTATAGCGTTGATTCTCTTTTATATACGACACTATGCTAGTATTATCATTGAGATATCGAAAAGTTGCTTGAGTGTAGTTAATAACTGAGTTATTTCAAAGAGGCGTCATCACGAGGAATCCATGTGTATCCAAGCACAATTGCGATTTGACTGATGAATAATTTACTGATTGGACAAATTACTTGAATATAATATTTTTATTCATTTATACAAACTGCTTTGTCACATATTGTGTTCATCCCGACAATTCTTTCTCAGGTTCATTGACCCCATCGTCCACTGACCTCTTCCGATTTCTGTGGGAGCTAAGATGCTAAGTGAGGGTTTTGTCTTCGCTATAAATCAAGTCTGGTACAAATTTCCTCGACTCCGGGGGGATAAGAACTTGGTAAGCCCGAAGAAGGATCGAAGTAGCATCGTGCTCGTTGACGACTGGTACCACTACTGCTGTGCTATCCTCCTCATCATTTGGATATAACGAAAAAGAAAGTGGTGAACTACAGTTTTTAAGCGTCGGTTTCTTGCTATAATCACTGACAAAATACGAAGATGCTTGTCTCTCAATGAAAAAAAAATCTACAACGATTTTTTCATGAGCGATTTAAGGCCATCGTCCTTATCTAGAAAATGGATCTTAGCTAGTTTTTACTAAAAGACGGCGTTGTCATGATGTAAGGGGCGTTCCCTTGTCCGATTGATGACAAAAAACGCGGTCTGGTCTCTAAACTAAAACTCTTCATAGCCATGGCCGTTCCTACTTTCATCACGACCACCACAACCTCAGCCCATCGATAGGTTCTCATGGGAATTCCCTTGATGGGTGTTGTCCAACGCTTGCTTCCACAATGGTGGCCGAGGTGTCGATTTCTTTGTGTGCCTCGTCCTCTGTTCTATTTGAATCTCTTCCACCTCAGGTCTATCACGACGGCTTTTGCCGCACTACTGTGATTTCCTCACAAATGTGAGCCTAATACTGAAAATAATCCCAAGATGTAAAAATAAAACAATGTTCAAAGTAAGAAGTCTTTTGCAGGATCAGGTGATAGTGTGACAACTTGAGGTTTCCAACTGTTCTTTTATGCAGCCAGTCTATCCAAACGTTGTGCGCTCATCTTCACTCGATTTCATTCACATTGAGTTTACGCGACATTTGTTTTCTTTTTCAACTCAATGTTAAGGTGCGATCCTTATTTATCAGCACTTTATTTATACGTCTGAACTTCGCATATTGCATGGCTCTCAGCATTTCCAGCATTTGATTCATTATATGGTACCTGTCATCCATGAAGATCTCCAGATTAGAGAGCGCTAAGGTCTTCACCATAGGCAAACACTGACCGTTGTAGAACGGACAGAACTCTTTTAAGATGGTGCTATTCCAGAGACTTTGGGGATAAAAGGAGGCCTGTTTGTCTCAAGAGGGAATCAAACCAGCTCTGTTATCGCATGTCATCTACACCTGCTCCACTTACCACGGTCACATACTGCGCTTGACGTAATTAGATTTTAAACATTTAAAGTCTTATGCCGTAAACTGTCTTTTTTGCAAAACCCTCGCTTTGAAAACAATGTTACGTAATATGGCTGTTTAATTTCTAATTTGTCCTTAGCAGCCTTTTTAGTTGAAGAGCCGATCAATCCCACAGGAATTGATCAACGCCGAGAGCCTAATCCTTTTTTTTATCTTTCTTCAAAGACACTCATCTGAACCACGATTCTCTCCTAGAAAGATCTCCCGAAGACATAGAAAAGTAAAAATATGAACAAAATCTTGTAAAATATGAAGTAAGACGCCATATGAAATATACAAAGAGCTGAATTATTTGCAAACACTCTAGTCGTAGCCAGACGAGCTTATAATTGGAAATTAGGGCAATTTTTCCCCAATGTCGATGAAATAACGCGAAACGAAGAAACCAGCCGTTAATCTTTTGAATTTTCATTATTTGGGCGAAGTTTTGATTCTAATTTCCAACGGCACAAAAATCCTAAGCGTTGAAAAAATTCATAGAGATTTGTTCTCACAGAAGTCACACTCACATTCACACTATACGCAGGTTTCTTCATTGAAAAGTCCAATGTATTTTAAGGAACGGATAGCACAGTGGTAGTGATGTCCATAATCAGGACATGGTGCTAGTTCGATTTCGCCTTGGGCCAACAAAGCCTCTCATCCCTCCGGTATTGGGAAATTCGTACCGGGCTTATCCGAGAAGAAATCACTCTTTGCCATCCAAATGGGAACGCTCCAAAAAATCCCAGTACTCTAGGGAGAATCGTCTCGACCAGGATTCTACTACATGCAGGATGGAATGAAAATACTCAAGCAGCAACTGAAGCCACACGTAAAGTTGGAAGTTCACGAACAATGGATGCGAGGAAACGAATCGAATGTGAGAAGTGCTGGGATACACACCGTAGACGTAAAGACGGGCCATATAAAATGAAATAAAATAGTTGATGTATTTTAATGGTGCCGGCATCCCATAATAAAGCTGTATTTGCAACACGATAAATCTTCAATAACTGTAGCAGATCTTCACTGGATTCGTCCGTCCCTGTGCGTATGAGGACACCCAGTTCTAATGACCCCCAAGTTTTATCACTTATTCAACATTTCTCATCGGTGAAGTCGATGGAAACGATATCTTTCTCCAAGAGACGATTCCATCACTTGATCATTTGCTCTACCTTTCGATGAAGTTCAACAGAATCTGCGTAACCGATACCCTTCTTTGGCGAAATGATTGTTATATTTCATCATGTTTCTGACTTCTCAACGATGACGTCGGCTAGAATCGGTACAGGCCAGGTCCTTCACTAACGAAATGAGCGCAATCCCTCTTTCGTCAACTGTTTCTGACTTCTCTATTTAAAAAATCCTTCTTTGATTAAATGATGGAAATTTTTTCATTATACTCCAGGCTTCTCAGTGGTGCATACCGATAGAATCAGTGAAGCCGACGTTAATAAAATTACTGTACCTATTTGTAAACCACTTCTGATTTATCAACGATGAGGTTAAATAGAATCGATGTAGCCATTTGTTTCGTTGAAATGGACCACAACTTTCATACACACTGAACTACAATTCCACTTCCACTAACTTTTGATGTACATGATTATCATTTTGATTTCTGTACGTTTACATAAGGTTTACACTACAATCCATAACGCCATACTCCAGAGTACACCAGGATAGAATAGCGCAGTGGTTACTGATGCCTTTCTTCAGGAAGTAAAAAAACTAGTTCGATATCGGACCCAATATTGTCGCCCAATCAACGTGGCAACGTCTTAACTTGGGTCTTTCCAAGATTACAAGAAGATATGACACGACCACCATTCTGCTACCTTTAAGATGAAGTGAATACCTTCAAGCAGCTGCCGAACTCAGGCGCTAAAATTCTCGAAGGCCATTGTGAAGGAAGGATGAATGAAAGGATAACGAATGGGATTCAAGAAGTGCTAAGATCTGCACAGTAGATGTGGTGACCGATCGTGTAAATAATAACAATATAATAACAATAATAATATTAGTAATAATAAACCTTAACAAAAACCATTTTTAAATACAATTTTAATTTATTATTTGCTGCTTACTCTTTTTAATGGCAGGTTATATATTGCGAAATATAACTTTAGTGATGCTGAGATATTTGCAAAACTCCGGACCGCAGGTGCTTGCGGCGGGGAACAAACGCGCTATTGTCCTTTCCGGGGAGTAACGCGTTCACCACCACACCATGCCGGTGATTCGTTTCTCCTGTCTCACAGCTAGTTCTATCGGGGAGTAACGGCATGTCAAAAGATCGGTAGAACTAGTTGAGCGACTGGCGAAACGGAGGACCCGCATGGTGTGGTGGTGAACACGTTACTCCCCAGAGAGGACAATAGCGCGTTAGTTTCCCACCGCAAACACCTGCGCGCCGGAGTTTTACAAATATCTCAGCACCATTAAAGTCATTTTTAAAAAGGCTTTGCGTTTCTCTTTTATGTCAGGGTATGATGTGAAATATAACTACAACGGTGCTTAGATATTTGCAAAACTCCGGACTTCAGGTGCCTACTGTGAGGGTCGAGCACGCTATTACTCTTTTCGGGGCTAACGCGTTCACCACCAAACCACGCAGGCCCTTCGTTTTGCCTGTCTCGCAACTGTGTTTTATAGGTGCTATCAGCAATCATGTGGTTATATTACTGCCATTACTATATAAATAGTCGTCACATCCAATGGAGGTATTCTAATAAATCTTGCACTTCATTCGTTTTCCTCGTATTGGCCACAGTGGTCTTCGAACATTTGACGAGTTTTTTTCTGCTGCTTTTAAAAATCTCGTTTTTTTTTTTACAAATACCGTGGAAAGCTGCTCGATTCGATTCTTCATAAAATGTTGCGAATAGCTAACGTAAGGTGTTCTCACGTATACACTGGAGCACAGCGTTGAGGAGGGCTTCGAATTAGCACCTTGTTTCTTAGTGGGCCGGTCGATCACAGGCCACTGCCCCACTTCCCCATGACAACACATTGGAGAAGAACACGAAGAATTGCTTTTTATTGCTTTGGATCATTCCAGCTGTTACTAACTTAAACTATATCCCTAAAAATTTTTAGCCTACTTGGAGTATTTTTACTTACTTTCTTCTCTACCAGTTTTAGTTATTTCTCTTTTACAAAGTCCTCTTCAACTAAATACTGTCCGTTTTGTATTACATACATAGATGCATTTTCAGATATTTTCTTTCAGTGTTGTTTGCCAGTAATGTTCTGCTGTACGCGAAAGAAGAAAGATCCAGGCAGTCCATACACAAGACGTGAAGTGATTTGCAAGGTTAATTTACTTGTGCCATTCTTAAATTTACAATTACTCTTAAATAGGTGAGTCTGCTCAACATCTACAAAGACTTGGATGTTCATCAGACTTGACGCGGCATATATCTCACTTCTGCTTAGTTATGAAATCGTTCGGTACTTTTTCTGATGTGTTTAGTATCACGACGGTTGAAAACGAACATTGACATTGTGTGGTATCGTGCAGTTCCTTTCAGAAAGGTCTTTTTGCGTTGATGTTGGCTCGAGTCGATGAACTTGACACACTGACACCACTCATCACCACACCAACTCAAACACCTGTTGACACTACATCACAAGTTACACGAGTTAGTACTTTACAACTTAATTACACCATTCCAGTATTATTCATTACAAGCGCTTGTAACATTGTTATGACTACTAGTAGATACTAGTTTTATTAGATTAATAAGCAACAAACAAACCTTGACGACATTGTGATTTATACTATAGCTTCGGTTTAACTGGGCTCATGTCGATCTGTGCCCCCAGAGATCAATCCCGCTGACGGTTGATTGCTGATACCACCTTTAGGTCAATAACACGGCTGCGAGACATGCTAAAACGAAGAACTCGCATGGTGTGGTGGTGAACACGTTAGCCCCTGGAAAGCGTAATAACGGGTTGGGTCTCCACCGGAGACACCAGCGGTCGGAAGTTTTACGAATATCTTAGCAGCATTATTATGACTACTGTTACTTGTTTTAATAATGTTATGTTATTATGCCATGTAGCATAGTGATGCAATGCAATGCGCGCGAGGTCGTCGGTTGGATTGCGTGAGTCGTGCTCACCTAGCCCTCCATCCTTCTGCCGACGGCAGGTTGGTATTACACTTGTCTAGGTAGTCAGACTGAGCATTTTTTTCCATTATAGAACGAGCGCACTCATGAGTTCTAAAAATTTTTCCTAAATACTTGATGACCTTTTCCCTATATACGTGACCTGACTCATCCTCTGACCACCTGCCTCTAGTCCTAACTTTCGTCGACTATGAAACAGTGTTTGACAGCGTACTTCTGTATCTTCTCAAAAAGTACTAGCGAAGCAGAGATGATGATCAACGAGCTCAACGAAGCGGGGATAAAGATCGGACTTCGCATACATCGACCCAGTTCACGAAAAACCCATGGTGCGAGGGGGAAAAAATTGAATTGGATGGCTCCCTCATTGCTGAGACCACCTCGTACGTTTACCTTGGGCCATCAATGAACATGGAAAGCAGCATTAAGAAGGAGCTAAATAAAAGAAGAAGAGCAGCCTGGGCAGCATTCGGGTCTCTCAAAGAAGCCACCAACCAACTGAAGAACCTGAACCCGTGTTCGTAAATAAAGTTAATTAGCTGTAGTCGCAGCTGTAGTTATTTCACAGATCACGGTGAGACTTGCACGTGCCACCACGCTCGAATAAAATCACCACCATGGATGACATTTGCCAGAGAAAGAAACGAATGGCAAATGTACTGAGGTCCGCACAACTCTTGAAGACGGACCACCCAAATATCCAAGTAACTATATACGTGATGATAAAATGTGACCATACTCTCATGGAATCATCTAGATTAGAAGAAAAAAGTCCTATGAAACCGGCAGTATAAGTGTTCATTAAATAACACATTCGGATCCACAAATTTGTCCGTGAAGACAGACCATTCACAATACCGGCTTTCCATGAACCTCTGTATTGACAGAATCTATTAACCGGAGTAACACAACTGTGTGCGCTATGATATTCAGGTTTAGGTGGGCCAAACACCACACATTTGGAAGGCCAATGATAAAATGAGTAAAATTATTCACGAATGTCCTACAATAGAAATGTAATGCATAGAAAATCGATTTACTATTTTTCTTCAACGAAGGGTATTATGTGAAATACAACCACAATAATATTGAGCCATTTGCAAAGTCCAGGCCTCAGCCCATATCCCATTTAGTGACTAGATGACCATTTTCGAGGTCTCATATGTTACCTACTACATTACTGAGGCTCTGGTCAAGCTTTCCCTCGGTAAGTTTTTGCTCTAACAGCGTCATTGACAATCACCCGTCAATGGGAATGATCTGCGGAGTATAAATCGGCATTGAACCCAGTTAAGCTGAGGCCACAGTCGAAATCAAGATGCATAACTTTTCATTTACTGCCTATCATCTCTTTGTGAAATAGTATTATGTGAAATACAACAACAACGATGCTGAGATATTTGCAAAACTCAGACTCCAATTCAGATTCGAACCCATGATTACTGTTTCTGGGGGAAATGTGGTGCCTAACGAATTCATGAAGCAAGCAAATCCAATTGCGCTAAACTTGGGCTTGAGAGGGAGAACTGGAAAACTTTTGCGTGGGTGAAAAAGTTATAAGTCGAAAAAAGAGCAAAATTCAGCTAATTTAGAAACTATTGAAAGCGAAATAAACCGGTCGAGTTTTTTAAAAATTTTACACGAGCGGAAATCACATAGTGTGCGAATCCCAGTGCTAGTTCTCTTCGATTCGTTTCTACATAGCCATCATCAACAAACAACTTCACAGTTCATATGCAAATTCGGCTTCTGCACGATGTCAGCCACATCTTAGTTTCTTTTAGAAACACCGTTCAACGCCTGGAGAGAGCATCCTATCTGAAATCGTAGGTTGAATTGACCCAGACAAGTCTGGCACCATGTTCTCAACTTCGTAGAGATGAAAGGCTTGCTCTGTAATGAGATCGAACCAGGACCTTGTACGTATTGGATATCATCACTACTGCGTTGCCTGAGCTCTGGACAAAAGTCATTAATTATTTATTGAGTTGCGTTGCTTAACAACTAGTCTATTAATAACACGGAGATATATAGATGTTATACAGAAGTTTGACACTTGAACGACGTCCTCATGGTGTGCGGGTCCTAGCATAAACACCATTTATCGGAGATTTGCTGGTTACGCCATTGTGGTTTCCTGGAATACCGTGGCCATCCTGGCCAAAGTCTGCCCAAGGTCTTCACCATCATGGGCAGTCGCAGCATTTGTGGATCAGAGGGAGATTTGCCACCATGCTCCTTTGATATCAGGACAGTGGCGGATCCTGGTATTGGTTTACTGTTGGCTAGGTTTCTAACGAAAACGCCGGACTCCTCAGCTTGGGAGAGTTTGCCGAGAGGCGAATAACTCCGCTGTACATCGCAGTCCGACACCGAGGAACACCTCCCAGCCACGATGAGGAGGTAAACCGTTGGGAGGATATTCCTGAATACACAGAAGTTTAGAGATTCAAAATCTCAGGCAGATTTCTCTAGCCACATATTCATTGGACAACATAAACAAATATTCGATGTCGGATCAATTCTGATGACTGCCAGTAATTGCGCTACTCCCATTCTGTTTAACTAGAAGATTGTTAGTTTTTATAAGCATTTACAAGTATCCGTTTTCTCCCAGTGGAGAATTTCGTGCTTATTCGATAAGCAGCCTGGACAGAAGTGACAGGACGCGAAGCGTTTTATTTTTAACGTTGTTTTATGATTTTATGCAAGAAAATATTCCAAATATTAATAAATAATTCTCGACACGTCCTTCTGCATGACCTACTCACATGACCTACTCACAGAAATCACAATTGTGTCTCAGTCTGAAAGCAGGGAACCCTTTTCCAGCTCACAAAGGCTGAAGAGTTCTCGTTGTGAGGGTGGCCCTGGTAGCGCCCAGGTACAGCTATCTTAGCATTCCAGTAGACACTAGGCTTGATCACCCCTCAGCGTATCAGTGAGAAAAGGAAAGGAAGGAAACAGGTGCTTGAGCTGCTGATGACGGCTAGAAGTATGTCATATAAGGGCTGGTCTTTTAAATGTATAGTTATTTAAACAAACAAGGCTTGCGCCGCTTAAATGCCTAATTGCCATTGTACTTTTTTGATGTTTTATTTTATCCTCCTTAGCTATTACTTTTTTCATTATATACTTGTTTTCTTTCTTTTAGCCAACACTACCTCAAGCGGATCGTCTTACCTCATCTGATAGTCCTCCACCGCCACGTCGTTCAAATCATGGGAAGACGTTGATTGTACCGTTGAACGCTAGTCGTTGTGAGTCACACATTACTTGTTGTAACATTAAGTACCGTTCCGACTTTTAGCTTCTGTGAAGCATTCTATGTATATCTTGGTCAAAATTTAGTAGTTTATAGAGATAAAACCAACTATTTCTTAATCCTATTAAGGATCCGGCCAATGTGGCTCCTCAACGGGAAGTACTGTCCAAAAAAATAACAAAACAAGAAAAACGACTGCATGGAAATTCTGGATGAGATCTAAATGGTTCTAGCAGACAGCACTGAAGGATATGGGAGTGCCTACGGCACAGCCATAGCCTTCTTCCAAAATGTTTTCCGAAAGGAATGTGCAATATTATCACTGTGATATATTGTTACATAACACTCTCATACAGCTGTGAAGTACCGACCAAAAAAGACTTAGCAGTCCAGATTTTTCTTGTCCTAGTATCAATTTCTGTCTTCAGAAAATTTCTATAGATGGCTAGTGTATCAAAATAAGAAGCCGATACTTAGCTGCACACTCGAATGGCCCTTTTTCACTGGTTCTGCTGACCCCAAGATAATTTCTACTCTCCGGAGGCTTGCTGGTTTAGCCATTGTGGTCCCCTGGAGTCCCGAGACCATCCTAGGCAAAATCTTACTCCTGCCATCACCACCCTAACTAATCGCTGCCCTTGTAGATCAGAGGAAGATTTGCCACCACGCAACTAGTTTGATACTAGGACAGGACGATGGTGATTCTTGGTATTGGTTTACTCTTAGCTGGACTTCATAATAGAAATGTCGAAGCTTTCTTAGCATTGGAACCTTTGCTAGGACAATGAATCTCCAGCTGTATGTCGCAACCTTACACCTAGGAATACCGCTCAACCACGATGAGGCGGTTAACCGTTGGTAGGATGAAGGCGATAACAAATTTTATAGACAATTCCACTTCAACATTTCATTCTTCCATTTGTTTTAATATAACAATAAGACTATATATCATAATTAAATGACTTTCATTTTGTCACTTTCAAACGAATATGGACCAATACCAGATCGAGTGCCAGTCACTCCACTACTTGGCACTCCGGACAGTCGAATAACGTCGTTCGAAGCCGGTACGACGAAAAGCTGTGCAACAATTCCTGAAGGTGACGAAGACGAATCGCCCAGCTCCGAGCAGATCGACGACCTGATCTCCATCGACAGGGTCTGAGCACTTCACAATCGCCTTTGCGACGGTAGTTTACTGCGCTGCGCTTGAAATCACAGTACTGCAAACGTTTGAGAATTTATAGCACGTGCCTAAATTTTTGTGTCCTTTCCCTTTATATTTGTAGAACGATATTTTGCTGAGAAATAAAAATCAGCCTTGGAAATTTAGTAACTGCATAGTTAGGTTACTAAGAAGATAATATGGTGACGAAAAATACATTGTTTCTTTTTTAGACGGCTTCATTATCGGAATATAAATCACATCGAGGCTTCTTTTCACATTCATGCTATAATATTATCCTACCTGTTGCTCCGCCGGAATTTCAGGTAATGCAGTCATATTAAGCATTTCACCTCATTCGTATCCTTTGTGTCTGGTAGGCGTAGCGCAGTAGTTAGAGAATATACTGCGATACACACTGGATTGATCGGTTGTTCTATTCGAGGCCGGAGCTCACTAAGACCTCTATCTCTGTGGGTTCAACACTATGGTGCCGAACTGGACTGAGAAGACAAAAATTCTGATTTCACACATCGGTAGGGTATCACTTTGTAGGCCATATGTGTTTTCAATCACGTGTATGACATGTCGAATGGAGTTTGATGCGAGGCGCATCCAAAAAGGATTGTTCAACACTTTTCATTGTTCCCACCTCTTTCATGATTTGCGTATCCGTTAATTATTGAGTAGCTATAGAGATCACCTAGAAAAACATTCATCAAAAGAATAAGATGGATAGGATGAAGGAATAAAGCATTCGGTGTTGATCAACCCCTGAGAGATGTATTACGCATTCACCTTCATCAAGTATTGTGCGGATGATTTGGTGTATGTCTGACCTGCGAAACAACTCGCGGTGGCCTACCGATGTGCCAACTCTGTCTTTTATCATGCCAGACAGGTCCAGTACCAATTTACTAACCCCGAAGTAATGGTGAGATTGGTTTTGCCAAGGGAGCGAAATCAAACCGACAACAAAATGTGTATAGCCGCACAGCTATGAGCATTGCGGTTACGCACACCTAATGAAAACAGTAGGAATAACAACAGTAGCAGTCAGTGATGATTGTCGGGCCAATTTCTGCTCGGGTTGAGGACCACACTATTTAGTTAACGCATTCTTTTAACAGCAAAGCGCTAAGTAGTGTGGTCCTCAACCTGAGTAGCAGTAATGTTAGACGATATGCTTACTAGTGTTTTTTTAACGAAGTTTCAGTCATCGTGTTCTGGTTCATCCGTAAAGGTAAGTGTCAGCAAGAGAAGACAGTGATAGTTATTAGTTATTTTCAATGGTGAATGGCATTACGAGAAGTTTTTTCGTACCATTGCATAACATGATTTGATGTTTCTGATTTGTGCAATGAACTGGCAAACACGAAAAACCCGAACTCAAAAAGAAAACAAGAGGAAACTAAAAGGATCACAAGCTTTATTCATTATGTAAAGACTCAAGGTAAAATCAATAGCTCTCATGAGTTGGTGATGGGAGTTGACCAACGCAATGAAATTTGTCTCGCATCTCATTTGGGTTGAATTGCACGATGCTTGATAGCAATTATGAAGAGGCCAGCTGAAAAAAGGTTTCTTCGAACTGTTTAAAAAAAAGCCCTAGTCTTTTCGACAAAGGTCAGATGACATTTTGAACTTACAACTTTCTAATACTGCTAATCCAGGCATAAGAAAAATATTGTTCATTTCAACCATGCAATAGTTATTGAACACTTACCATCTAACACCACTCTTATATGAAGAGCAGTGTTAATGCCCCGATTATATTCTGTTTTCGAGGAATTTTTGATGATGACTATTTTCGATGGTACTTTTCCTTTTTAAAAAGGCGCTTGTGGCACAAGGGTTGGAGGCGCCACTGTGACACACACGTGGAGTCGATCCCTGCACCCATGGCCCACCAAGCCTTCCATCCTTCCGAGGTCGGCAAATTGGTACCAGACTTGTCTGGGAGGATAGTAGTCCTGGCTCGACACATCGGTAGGTCATCACGAGTCATTATAAAGGCCAGGTGCGCATTCAATCAGCTGCAAACGATGCTTAATGAAGTCAATAGCATGTCGCATTCCTCAGGGAATGATCAATGCCGAGAGCTATATCCTTCTTATCCTTATTTCTCTTTTTCATAGGAATTTTCATCACGGCTGACAGGCGTCGCATTTCTGGTTGGGACTGCGGAAATTTTCGTATACGCGTAGTCCAGATGCTTCGTTCATTCAATCGCTTCCTTTCTTTACATTCAGCATTCACAAAAGCCCTCGAATTCTGTATGTGAATTCGGATCCCACTCTATGACTTGTTTCTCTTCATGAATACTGGTCATTGTCGCTGAAATTTTGAGAATGCTATCCTAAAGTGTTCCTACTTAATCATGACAGGCAGTTTATTCATTGTGCATCGCACCAACTTTTTAGCAAACAAATTAGCCACAATTTTACCGATCTCAGAATGAATAGAACGGTTAGTGAGCCTGGTGTGGGGTCGAACCACTAGCAGGTGTGTTGATTGCACTGCATCACTAAATCGCGTCTTCGTACTGTCTTTTTTAGTGAAATAGCAAGTATTAAAATCACTTCTCATGCAAATTATATTGTTCTATATAACTACAGTTTATTACTATATTACTGGTTTGCCATTGCGGGGGCGTACCAAGATCAGAATCGTCATATCACGAAAGTTACCTTCTCATAAAGCCATTCAAGCTGAAGCTTTTGTTTAGTTATGTATGTGTTCGCATTATTGCTCGTAGCTTTACAGTTATGCGAATATGTATATATATATATATATGTACATATATACGTGGATAGGTAACTACATATGTACTTCTAATTGTTAAACAACCTCGCACTCTACAAAGTCGTATTTCGAGCAGTAAAAGAGTATTTACTTATTTATATGATCTCATAAACTAATCTTCTTTAGCTGATGCGAGGTTGGCATAGGTCTTCGTTGTTGTCGTTGTTGTTGTTGATGATGTTGTTGGTCGATGGCTGACGAGTCCCACTCGAAACATCACGGCTCTGAGGAAGGCGAAATCGTCGAAACGTCGGCCACCGACCAACAACATCGGCAACAACAACAACAACGACAACGACAATGAAGACCTACACCAACCTCGCATTAGCTAAAGAAGATCAGTTTATAAGATCATATAAATAAATATATCAACTATCTATGCCGACGTTTATAGAAAGTCGGTCTTTTGAGTTATTAAGAGTATTTACTGTTGTAACCTCATAAATGGGAATTATAGAGAGCTAAAAATCGCTCATGTGATACATAAAGATATCATTAGAAAACACAAACACATCTGGGAAATTTAGTAAGATAACGTTTTTCTGCATTAGAATGCTTTGGCTTTCCTTATTTTTCGTTTTTGTCCCTTGCGAAGGGCGCGTGTGGCGTAGTGGTTGGAGGCGCCACTGCGGCGCGCAAGTGAAATGCGCTCATGGCCCACCAAGCCTTCCATCCCTCCGGGGTCGGCAAATTGGTACCAGACTTGTCTGGGAGGATAGCAGCACTGGCTCGATACATCGGCCGGCCACCGCGAGTCATTGTAAAGGCCAGATATGCATTCAATCACCTCCAACGATGCTTAATGAAGTCGAATGCATGGCGCATCCCTCAGGGATTGATCAACGCCGAGAGCTTTATCCTTTATCCTTTTATCCCTTGCAAATTCTTGCTTAAGGAGATAGAAATCGATAGAATCTACAAAACATGCCGATTATATGTTAGTGCTTAAGAGCTTTGTAAACTAGCTGGACTTTTGACATCTGAACATTCTCGTTATTAAAAAAAAAGTCGCACGTTCATTCAGATTCCCGCGCCTACTTATTCACCTCCATCTGTGCCTGAATATCATCAGAACAGCGTTTGTCAAGTACCACTTGAAACTAGACATCATCTAGCCAGCCCTGACGGAGAATGCTCTCATTTGAATAGCATAGGCAGGTCGGTTTCTTATGTGAAATCAAACCAAACGTTCTTTGAGATTTCAGAAGAGTACCTACTATCGTGAAATTTTCCTGTAGAAGCAGATAACAGAAAAAAATTGAAGCTGGAGGAGAATCTCACTGAAACCTTATAGGAAAGAAACAAAATGATGGGAAAAAACGTAGACGTATTATATAACGGGCGTGTGAACATCAGTACTGATAGTGGACGGATTCGTTTCGATAGATTACAAAAAGTGAAAAGACATCACTCACTGGAAGAACAGTAGTGGATTGGGGCTACTCATCACTCGATCGCTGAGAAATAAGTCGGATTCACTTCAAAATGATCCTGAGGTATTGAAAATAAATGACTCTAAAGCCGATAGCATAGCGGTAGTGATGTCCATCATCACGAGCATGGTGCTAGCTCGATTTCGCTCCTGGCCAACCAGGCCTTTTCTTCATTCGCAGTCGAAAAATTGGTACCGGATGTCTGCGAAAAAATAACTCTCTGCAATCCAATTGAGAAAGCTCCAACCCTTGCAATTTTTTTAAGCAATTTACTAAGTCAAACGCTCCGATAATAAATACAGAAGGATGAACATCAAAATCGCAATCACACGATCAACAGCTTCTCGAAAAAACCACCGTTTACTATGTGCCTTCCACTGAGGTAAAACAGGTGATCAGAGTCGCATATGATGGATAAATGCAGCACTCAACATCAAAAGTCGATGCGAAGGTACGGGGCCAGATCATGTGTGGTTTCTGGTATTTATCCAAAAATCGTCTAGAGGTTTGTGAGTTGGTCTTTTGGCATCCTGTGGGAGGACATTGACTTTGATATCAAAATCGTCTTCGCTATGTTTTTGCATCCTAATGCATCCCTAGTGGGGTACTTAGTCTTGCTTTTCGTTTGCTATCTAAGTGCTCTTTTATGCGGATACATAAAGGTCTGCTCGTTTCGCCAATATAATCATCTCAGCAATCATTGCAAGAGATCAGGTATATCGCACCTGAACTCATGCAGTCACTGTGCTTGCCAAAAGGGCAAATTATGCAACTTTGGGTTTCGCATAGACGGTCATATAGTCAATTACGAACTACTTGACGACGAAGGGAATCGGATGGCATTTCAACTATCGCTACCGATTCCTCTAGACCTGCCCTTCTTAAGCATCGTTTTATAGCTACACTTACTTCATCGGTAATAAAGGGCAGCATAAACGGGGTTTTGTCTTGGTCACGATTTTCTTTTTGGAGCGTCGCTCTCCTTCTAAATTTAACTCGTGGGGTTAATATTTCGTAGCCGTTGGAGATGACTCTTTGCCGAGTCAAGTTGCGCGATTCCTCTTTTAGTTTCCTCTTCGTGCACACAGAGGTTGTTGCTCGAAACATGTTTCTTACAAGCGCCCGCTTCGTGTGTGAAGAGTGGGAGAACAGGAAATAAACGAAGATGTTCTTGCTACTTGGGATTCAGCACCATTTTGTCATTTAACCGTAGAAGGCGAAATCCGCCGAAACGTCAGCTTTAACTAAATAAATAATAAAGTAACACTTCGTGTTTGCTCAACAAGGATATCGAGAACTCCAGGGAGAATTGGTCGAGCAGCATTCTACAACATTCAAGATGAATGAAAATCCTCGAAGAGCAACCGAATCCACAGGTAAAGTTAGAGGATCTTCGTGGACAATTGATGCGAGGAAACGATTCGAATGTGAGAAGTGCTGGGATACACACCGTAGACGTAAAGACGGATCATATAAAATATAAACAATTTTTAAAAAAAGCATAGCTATTCTTGATCCACTCTTAGTTGAAATTCACTTCCATCGGACTCCTAACGGTTTGCCGTAAATAGCCGGCTATCCTCTCATACAGTAGACAAGTGGTACGATATCATTTAGCAAATACAGTATTTGGTATTTTACTAAGAAAACAAAAGTGTAAGGATGTCTAAAATGTGCATAAAAAAGGATAAAGCTCTGGGCGTTTATCAATCCTTGAGGGATGCGCCATGCATTCGACGTCATTAAGTATCGTTGGAGGTGATTGAATGCATAGCTGGTCTTTACAATGCCTCGCGATGGCCTGCCGATGTATCGAGCCAGTGCTGCTATCCCCCCAGACGAGTCTGGTACTAATTTGCCGACCCCGGAGAGATGGAAGGCTTGGTGGGCCATGGGCGCAGAAATCGACCCCACGTGCGTGCCGCAGTGGCGCCTCCAGCCACTGCGCCACACGCGCCCAAAATGAGCGTAGAATTTTAAATATTTTTATAAGAGCAAGAAAGGGAACAGTAACAGTTCTCTGTTTTCCATCAGTGTTTCAGCTCTGTGGTAGAAATGCACCAGATTTAAATGCAGCTAGGGAATTGCTGTCCTAAGCTGTTTTTTAAGAAATCCATTGATTAAGAAAACACCTACACTGGCGTTTTGGTAGGTAGTGAAAATAAGATGCGTATCTGCATGAGGAATATCAGGATTGAATGGAAGAAAAAATCCTTAAGGACTTTAGTAAATAGGGATTCAATACAGTAGAGCAAACATTGTTGCGGTAGGTTGTCATTTCAGCCTCAATTCTATTGGTTCACCAATTGATATCACCGGATCGTTCAGTGATAGCTGCTACGTAAATAGCGACGTGATCTCTTCCACCAATGGTAGGCACGTCAGAAATTAGTAATATTAGTTGAATTTTCGTTCTGTCTAAAACACTGTCCTACATTCCGTACTTTCAAATAACAGTTAAATCGAGAATTTCTTAAATAACTTATAGAAAGAGCAAAGTATAACTTCAAGTCTTTTCAAGTAAAGCTATCCCACCTAGCTTTATGCTAAATCAAAGTTTCCGCGCTAAAATTTAGAAGTACACCTAACGGCCAATTCAATACTTCGTGATGCCTTCTTTCCAAAAACCGATCAAAAATCCTTTCAGTGATGTTTTCTGAACTCATTTAAATAACTACAAAGTCATCCAGTAAACTGAAGTCACGTAGCGTAGTGGAGTAACGCTTCGCACATGCATGGTGGTCGTCGAGTTCATTCCCATTCACCACAGTAATCATTTGCTTTCTTCATTTTGAGGTCAAACGGTTGATATCAAGCTCTTCTGCGATCGATGAATGAGTAGCTGTTGAATAGCTTTCATGTTTCAGTTGTTTCAACGTATTAAATCCATATTCAATGAATTTACGTATAAATTAAGTGTATGTGTTAAGCGTTGATCAATCCCTGATGTGCTGTTGCATTCACGGCATCGCAAAGCTGACTGAATGCACCTTTCGATTGTGCAACAATGTAAGAAGACCTATCAATGAATCGATTGTTGTTATCTCTCCGATAAGAAAATCTGTTACAAACTTGCCAATCCGGAATGAATTAGGGGCTGCGTTGGCCAGGGAAGCCCAGTCGAACCCACGTCCCTTTGTGTATTGCAGTGATTTTCAACACAACTGCGTTACATGTGTGTCTAAAAATTAATGAGTGGTTCATCCAAATTTGTCAAAGCTTATTTGACTAAAACTGTCAAACAAGTAGGACTCAATGAGATGCTGTTTTAATTTACCTGTTTAGGTTCACAAGTAGTTGATGATCATCTATGCGCTACTGAAGCTGAGGTGCAGTCCAAATACCAGCTACATAGGTACTATAGTAGTTAGTCCTTCAAAGAGTCTTTTGTTCTAAAACGACTGATTGAGATCATGGTAGAAATGTATTAATTTCTCCAAAATATGCTGATACTGCTAATGTAATAATCAATCTCTTAGAGTTCAGAATCGAAGAGGAGACCGAGACGGTCGATGATGGCATGCGATGTGCCCGTACCATCTACAGTCAGAATAATCTCGATCAGGAACGAAATGTCGTTATACCACGTAGTATTTCTGAACAGGTACTTCTAGAAAGAAAACCCTTTATCAATAATAATCGATAAGTTCACACCAGCGATTAAACAACAAGCTCAGAAATATTTCATAACATTTTTGTACTAAAGTGAACATTGTGGAACATACCTCAATAATAAACGAAACCTTCAAAGATCCAGGAAAATGATGTAACCATAGGAATCTCAACATGGTTAGGCTTTTCCGAGGTGGTCGGTCAACTTTTCTTCGATTTGATATGTAAATAGCAAACTATTTTAAAGGTTACAAAGGCTATTTATGAGTTAAGTTTATAACTAGTTTATATAACCATAATGTTGCTAAGATATTTGGATACTTGCAAAACTCCGGACCGCTTGCGTCTACGGTGACGACCGAACACGCTCTTACCCGTTCAGGGGGTCAGTGCGTTCACCACCACACCATGCGAGTCCTTCGTTTAGGCGAAAGTATAATAGCATGTTGGATCCCCACCGTAGACAGCAACGGTCTGAAGTTTTGCAAATATCTCACTAACATTATGGTTATATTCCACATCATACCCTGCCATTAAAAATTGGTATGCAGTAAGTAAAAAAAACTAACTTATATTTCGAAACCGATTTTCTTTTAACCTCGGTGTGACTAATCAATATGTATTCTTTCTTTGATGAGCTAGCACGAGGTTGATAAGCACATTTATTTTCGACTAGCCGAAAATAAACATGCTTAACAAACTTATATTTCGTGGATTCGACGTGAAACAATGACAGGAGAAAGTGAAAGCGCTTGTCTTAATTACTCTATACTTGAAAGGCCAATCTTAAAGTAGAATTGTGCAAGCTGGAAACAATTTGCATCTGATTGTTAGTTGTCGAATTTGCAGGATTCCTTTCAATGGAGTCTCAAAAATGTCACGCTAGGGTTTTCCAAAAGCACCAACACGAATAGTTGACGCCCTTTGTAGACTGGAAGGAAATTTGTCGTCTTCTATTATCAGAATAAAGGGGATTCCCGTCGTTGGTGTACTCTAAGTGGATGTCAACATAACCTATCGATTCTGAGCTTGAAAGACCCTCCTTTGGATGAACCTCTGCTGCATATCTCAATTCGACACTCAGAAAAACCTCGAAGTCAAGATGAGAGAGTGAAGAACTAGGAAGCAATTATTGTTCATAATTGTGAAGGATCACGTGTGGCGCAGTGGTTGGAGGCGCCACTGCGGCGCGCACGTGAAATGCGCTCATGGCCCACCAAGCCTTCCATCACTCCGGGGTCGGCAAATTGGTACCAGACTTGTCTGGAAGGATAGCAGCACTGGCTCGATACATCGGCAGGCTACCGCGGGTCATTGTAAAGGCCAGATATACATTCAATCACCTCCAACGATACGTAATGAAGTCGAATACATCACGCATTCCTCAGGGATTGGTCAACGTCGAGAGCTTTATCCTTTTATCCTTTAATTGTGAAGGGTGAATTATCCACGAAGTCGTACTTTTATACTACTACTGTTTACTTAAAAGCCTAGTTTGTTAACTCACTTGTGTCATTGGTATTCTCTTTAATCAATGAACATTTTCCAGTAAAAGCATCTGCCTTATTCGCCGAGTAAGAGCGAAGGCAACACTATTGTGGTATACAGTCCATCGTTCAATGAAAGGATAATCATGAGTGGCTTGTCAGCCGACTTCATTTCCAAGCCTTTGACATTGGTACACCCACACCCACAGACTTTACCGTGAGAAACGTTTTGCTCTTCGGAAGTAGATCTATGGTGCAAGTGGTGAGAACAGACAATCAAACAAAGTAACAGACCGATAAATAGACACAGATACACAAAAATGCCCACGTATATAGATCCATACACACACAACGAGAGGTGAAAACTAATCCAGTTCGTCTAAAGCAGAGATTCCATCCTCGAATCCACCTGCGTCTCAGGCAAATGAAGGAACCACTTCGATTAGCTTTACTGCTCTAGTTGGGAATGTGTCAGATATCTTCGAAACTAGGGTACTTTACATGGAGTATCTGTGGAGTTTGCCTACTACACAGTTGAAAACAACGACTATAAGAGGAAAAAAGTAAAGTGAGGGATAACGAACATCAGCTAAACCCCAATAAGAACCTATTTCGAAAGAGCCGGAAGAATATTGATAAAACTGCAGTTGTTCTAATAAGAAGACTAATAGCACTCTAGAAAAAAAGGGGATCGATACCTTATAAGAAAATATTCGGATAAATGTTCGACGTTTATTGAAGAAATTGAAAGAAACGTACTCGATGATGAACAACTGAGCAAAAACATTTCGTCATGGAAAGATAGAAAAACATCTATAAAGTCTAAAAGTGTAGCAATTGGGTGATTTATAACCAAAAAAATGTTTAAATACGAAGAAGACTCGTAGCCACAGTTGGGCTTCGAACTTGCGATTGCCCTTACTGGGGCTCATGTGCTATCCACTACACCTATCGAGGTCCTTGCTTTGCCTTCCTCTTTGCCAGCTTTTTACTCTATCGGTGCTGTCAGCATTCACATGTCATCGTACCGTGCCGCGAGGAAGGAATTGAAGTAGATAATGGTAATAACACTGCGATTTTGACTGCGGCTTCAGCTCAACTGAGTTCAGTGCCGATTTGCGCTGCTCAGATCATTTCCGTTGCCAAATGGTTGCTAACAGTACGGAAAGAGTAAAAAAACTCTGTGAGAAAGGTAAAGCAGGGACCTCAGTGGCGCAGTGCCATAACACCTGACACTTGCTAAACAGCAGTCGAGGGTTCGAAACCCAACAACTGAAGTTTCGAGATCTGCTTGTATATCAGCTGCAGTTGCAGTTTACACCGTTCCTTGCCATCAAAAAAGAACAACCAGCAAAAAAAAATAAGAAACGAATGACTTCAGTTTTCTCCCCTAATTGTTTCCTTACAGCATTACCATCTTCTATTTTCAGTTCGAACTGATGCGACAGTTTTGATGGCTTTGCGAAGAAGGGATCACAAGAGCAACATACTCTGCCTTATATCTACATCTGCGATTTTGTGGACAAAAAACTACTACTCCTAATTAAGTTATCGATCAAGTAATAAGTTAATCTTGTCGGGTTTATTGATTTGTTAATATTTTAACTTCCTACTATTTGGTGATTTCTAAGTGATTTTCAAACGAGCGATTCAACAATTTCCAAGCAGCAGTTATATTTCTGTTCAGAATAAAGTACATTTCAAATCTATAGTGACCCTGCGGGTGGTTTTATGAGTACAAAAGCTGAAACGCCAAGTTTTCACAGGTCTATGCAGTAAAAGAAGGCGCGTGTGGCGCAGTGATCGGAGGCGCCCTGCAACACCATACATACATACATTACATACATTACATACATACATACATACATACATACATACATACATACATACATACATACATACATACATACATACATACATACATACATACATACATACATACATACATACATAGAATAAAGAGTGAAAATTGTCCTGTATAAAAGAGCACTTCCAAGTGAGGTTCAATCTTTTTTTTTTGGACGAGTTGCGATCTGCGAATGACGATAGATCCAGTACACCAAAAGACTAGGTTATGCACCAAAGTGAACAAAAACTGCGGACTATGGTACTGTTCCGACCAGGCCTATGTCAAAAAGTGCTGATAAGTGATATTTATTACATCAGAGTAGAATTAACAAGAATCAGAAACCCAACAAGCACGGAAACGTCTTTGAAGTGCGTTGATGACATTAGCCAAATCATTGGCACCACAATGACTACAATGCTACACTTCACAAAAGTACTGTTTGGCTTAAGAGGACCTAAACACGAAGAAATTCTTTATCCGCCATAGTCAATCGGCCTACATAAATCATCCGTAGTTTATTCGTTCATCATACTACTAAACCGGTGCCTCAAAGGCCTCATGGCTCTAGGAGCTTAGAGTTTTACTGTAATAGGCTGAATGCGGTGGTCTACTGTTAGCAAAACAATAGAAATCAAGTGGACTATGGCTCTTATTTAAATTAGTAGCCCTAAAATAAATTTAACAATGTGGATTTTGAAAGAAACCGAAAATTTTGACCCATTTTCACGACCTAATGAACAAACTATTTCTGGATGCAACTCAAATCTCACTCGTACCAAAACCGTTTAATGAGCGTGGTGAAGCACATAAAGGACAACCTCCAGTGATCATGGAAGATAATATATATTTCTATAGAACCACAACGGTGCTGAGATATTTGCAACACTCTGGACCGCTGGTGTCTGCGGTGGAAAACGAACGCGTTATTATCCTTTCCGGGAGCAACGCGTTCACCACCATACCATGCAGGCCCCTCGTTTCGCCTGTCTCTCAGCTACTTCTATCGATCAGTGCCATCAGCAATCACCCTTCAACAGGATTGATCTGGGTAGCCCAAATCGGCATTGAACCCAGTTAAGCTGAGGCTGTAGTTGAAATCACAACATTGAAAATGACACAGTGAGAGACAGGCGATACGAAGGATCCGCAAGATGCTGTGGTGAACCCGTTAGCCTTGGAAAGGCAATAGCGCGTACCTTCCGTACCGCAGACACCCGCGGTCCGGAGTTTTGCAAATATCTCAGCACCATTGTGGTTGTGTTTAGCATAATACCCTGCCACAAAAAATTTTAGCAGACACCAAATAAAAAGTTAAAATTTTTGTAGAGTTTTAAGAGAACAAGCCGCCAATTATGTGGCGAATTCAGAACATCGCACACCTCATTCTGATGCTCTGGTGATGTCATCTGAAGATGGAAAATAGTAGTTTATCTTGTGGCTTAGACATTCGATAAGTACCGAACCACTTCATTTAAAGGAATATCCCATAGCCCTGAGCCACAATGGCCAGGGAACAAAACGGAAGCAAATTATTGTTGCAGTCTGAGAGAATCATCTACACCTCATCATTCATATATCAAGGTAGTCAACACATATCACAGACATTACACTGTTTAGCAATTTCATGTCAATAAAATACGTTAGTACAAATATTAAACTAGCAATATTTTGTTATATTTATGAGCACATACGAGATTTCTTAAAAGCCGACTCTCATCAATGCTGGGTAACAACAATCATTAATTCTGCACTGACCACTACGACGCTGCTCTGAAGAAACCGAAGGCATCGAAACGTTGCTCGAGTAAAACTTCTACACTAACCTCGTATCAACTCAGTCATCCAGAAAATTATGCACGAGGTTGAGGTGAAATTTGATAACGAGGGAGGTTGCTTGATTTATGCGGCGGTTCATTATGGTGCATTCGTACCCAGAATCGACTTTCTATTAACCTCGGCATAGAAACATAAATTCACCGTTTTCTCTCCCAGCAGTCGCGAAGTTGTTAAACAGCATACGTTTACTTCCATACAATAACACGCATACAACACAATCGTAGCTGACGTCTGGGCAAAATCTCCTTCTTCAGAACCGTTTTTCTACGTGCCTTCCAACAAGGAAGAGCCGCTGTTCGGCGTCGCATAGGGTTGACGACTGTAGTTCGTCTCTAAGTAGGTCCATTTCGACGCCTCGTGCTTGTTGGCTGTCCTCTGGTCTATCGCATATTTCGTGAAACCTTCACGACTCGGTGTTGAATGCAGCGGCGGAGAAAGTGGATCTGTTGTCTTAAGACGATCTTTTGTCTTAATCACACCGCTTCCTTCAACAAGTCGAAAATATTTTGCTGGTACATCTCGTAACAGTTCCCAAGATCAACTTTCTATTAGCCTCGGCATTGGATTATATTCGGCAGAATCACCTTGATTGACGACCATGTGCGACACTGATCAGCTTTTTTCACCTGTCTTCCACCGAGGAAGAACAGCCGCTCAGAGTCGCATATGGTTGACGATTGCACCACTCCACATCAAAAAAATCAAATGTGAGATACTGGGCTAGATCATGTGTTATCTCAGGGCATTCTTCCCTGCTATTCATACTTTGATTTTTGGAATTTATCCAAAAGGCATCGAGAAATTTGCGTGTTGGTGTTTCTGTATCCCGTGCGAGGATAGTGACGTTTATATCAAAATCGTCTCTGCTATGTTTTTGTATCCTATGCGTGCCTAGTGGTGTCTGTGTCTTGCTACGGTATGTCTTGTCTTGTGATTGCTTGCTCCTAGTGTCTTGCTTTTCGTTTGCCATCTAGGTGTTCTTTTATGCGGATACATAAAGGTCTGCCCGTTTCTCCAATATATTCTTCTCCGCAAATACCACAAGAGTGCAGGTATAATGTGCCTGAACTCATGCAGTCGATGTACCTGCCATAAGGGCAGATTAGGCAATTTTGTGTTTCACATAGACGGTCATATAGTCCAGGTATAGTGCACCCTTCCAGGCTCTGTAGAAGGCGATTCTGCCGAAACGTCAGCTACGATTGTGTTGTATGTGTGTTATTGCATGTGTTGTTTAGCAATCTCGCGATTACTGAGAGAGAAATCGATGACTTCATAATGGAGTATTCGTTTACAACTACGATCACCTACATAGCAAGGACGAACGACTGTCCACAATCTACTAGAATTATTCCGAATCTGCAGAAAGCGATACACTGCCGAAAGGTTCACCCGGAAAAATTTCATAACACGATCGCGCCAACTCATCAATACAATTAAACGTTGATTATCCATGCTGAGGTCAAGTAAAAGTAGGGGTTTCGCAGGCAAAACTAATGTTTTAACAAAGCTTTTTAGTTCTTACCGTACTATTTATTCACTTACTCATAACCTAATAATTCTTTCACGAATATTCTTAATTTTTTCTACTTCTGTTTAGCAAACACGAAATGTTATTTTATTTCTTTATTTACTGACAAGCTGGCGTTTCGGTGGATTTCGCAGAGCCTGGAAGGGTTAATTTGATAGCAATCTACCCTGCCAAACACCTCCATAGCCAAACAGAAAAAACGCCAAACCAAGATTTCAATCACGTTGAACACAGAATAGTTTCTCTGCACACTCACCGCTTTCTGAGGCTTCCACTGGGTATGTCGCGTGGAGGCCAACCGCACAGAGTTCACATAGATTCGTAATGTGCCCATCTCATCAGAATAACAAGCTTATATGCTGTCCAATATCATGCGTGATAATGAGGCATTCCTCCCTGCGGTTCATTTTCGGATTTTTGGAATTAATCCAGAATGCCTCGAGAGTTTCACGCGCTTGTGTTCTCGATTCTTGCGCGAGGATCGTAACCCCTGCTTCAAAATCTTCTCTGTTATGTCTCTGCGTCCTATGCGTGCCTAGTGGAGTATTTGGTTTACCTTTGCCGACTAGGTGTTCCTTTTTTTTATTGCGATTCATGATTTTCCTGAAACTACTGTCGCCTCATCTATCAAAGCCGAGATCCTTTTCTAGCTGTTTTATTCATGTTTTATTCATTTATTCTTTTACCTTTTGTTTATTTTTTCATTTTATTTGCGTTTTTTGTTAAACGGGGATCAGAATCGGCCCTAAACCTGACTAGAAACTGGATAGAACTGGCGCGTGTCTGATTATTCAGATTGTGAAGAGAAATATACCGGTGGAACAACTGTGCTGTAATGTTCAATGAAAATTCACTGGAAAAATTTATTAAGAAACCCGTTACATTCCAACAATACAGTTTGTTTATAAAAAATGCTTAAATTGTTGATCAAATGACTTTCTGAGCAGCACATAGAAATGAAATCGGGTCAGTTGCTTATCGTTAAGGTTTTCAAGCAATCGATAATCAAAATCGATCGATAATACGTTCGTCAAGAATACATAACTTCACTATTGATGTAATCTGCGGAAACAAAAGAAATTTCAACAGTTCTCTCAAGGAATGAAGAAGTTGTAGCACTGACATTCTGATGAAAGTATTTCCCCGATGTTGGTGTATATTAACGATGCGATCTTCTTGACAGTACCGTGTCTTGCTCGTTGGGCGACAGTACGTCAGCGGTACGCAGATGTACTTTGCCGAAACTTCCACCGTAGACGTCTCGATTCGATTTCATGAAGGTAGCAATGGAGTGAATTGTAACGTTGTTCACCCATTCGGCCGGAATCTGTTAATCATTACATTAAATCACTTTATGAGCATAAAACAGCAGTTAAGCTTTTTTTTGTAAATACTTCTGTTTATAAGAAACGAGAGTATGAGATAATCTGGGGATGAATCGTTCAGTTAAACAATACATCCGTTCTGTGTTTACGTCGTTTCACCTGCACCACCTGTTTTCTCGATGATTGTTGAGTAAGTAGAGAGAGAACCAGTAAATTTTCTATTTGCCACTGCCGTTGAAAATTAGTGGTCCAAGTGAGCTCAGTGTCATTGGAGGCGACTATTTGGCTCTTACAATGACTCGTGGAAGCTTACCGATGTGTACACGTCAATGTCAATGCAAGCAGAGTAAGCAGAGTGGACTGTGTGCATTGATTTTAATGTATATTCTTTACGAGCGTTTGTTCTATGATTCTTTCGACGCGAACGGTACACTCACTATTCCTTTTGTAGTCATTCGATAGCTTATTGACCGCAGATGTTCTGCCAGACGTTGTCTACCTTATCTAATAATTTACAAAAAACCTTTTTTCTTCGGTCGATTGCCGTCGCTCACACGACGTGCTACGGAAAATTAAGCGCTCACTAGCTGAGGCCAGAATTTGCTCCTAGTGGACTAGGGTAAGTGTTAGAAGATAATGTGGTCACTTGAGCATAGTTACCTCGGGACATGGAGAACCACCGTCACGAAGCCCACAACATGTCAATGAGAGAAGAGGCAAATACACAATTTGGCTGCTGCTTGTGGCTCTAACCTCTTCGAACATATCCGACAACTATTCACTTGATAATCAATTTATCTGATTGACGACATAAACACCCACACCTTGTTTCTAACGGTTTTTTGATAATTTTCAATAAGAACTATCTGAAGTAATGCGATAATATGATATGATGATTATTTAGTGCGAGTATGAGATATTTCCTGATTAATCCGAAGTAGAAAGAATATTCTCTTGAGATGGCACTACTATGCCCTGTTTGACTAGAAGAATTTTGTTCCTTCAAAAAGAGTGAGCATTGCACAAATGAATAAAATTCTCATCTCTATGAACTTACTTCATAGCTGTCTTCTGCTGCTATAGTTTTTCTTTCAATCTTGCCAGTTTCTACCTTGAAAGAGACAATAATTTAAAAAGATTTAACATATTTGGAGAAATCGTTAAAAAAAGAACGAGAATCTTGAACTTCTCTATTTATCTACTCACTTCAGCGATCACCGGCTGTTTCCCTTTCCAATAGTTATCGATTCGGTTCTCGATGACAGTGAGCATTCCTGGATTTCGTTATCATCATTATCACCGTTGTCATTAGCACCATTATCATTATCAACACCATAATCACAATGATCCCAATGAAGGCTATTTTGGTCCACCAATTACAAAGTGTTTCGAATTTTTTAACGAAAAAGTGAAGCTGTAAGAATGACCGTTAACGATTGTTTCCGACACTCAGGTGTCGCGCGAGCTAGTGTTAGTGATCGCGACCACGTTTCTGTTTATTCATATGTTTTTGGGGGTTCTTAGAATTTACAAAATTTGTAGATGGTTTTTGGTCTTCCACTTACCGAATGCTCCATTCTCCATAGTGATATATGTCATTCTGTTTACGACCTTCATGATCGGAAGACCAAGGAAGAAGAGAATCGACACAATGGGTGCGAACTGAAGAAGAAGAAGAGTGGCAATCAAGACTTATGACAAAACATTCTTATCCTTATTTTCTAGGTTTTTAAATGCTGAAAAAAAGCTGTGCGGTATAGTAGCAAGTAACTATTACCAATATAGTTACCATTCTTTCATCATATCGTAGGTCTATGGCAATCACATTCGTGGTCCCTCACATTGCTTTGCGATCTTGTAGCATGTAAACGTTTTCACTCAATTGAAAGAAATTTTGGCTGCCGTAAACATTCCTTGTTATCTACATTCTAATCGAAATCCTTTGTGTGCTGCATCTGTTCCAAACCGTCACGGGTACGGTAAAAGAAAGAGCATGAAGTTGTCTGACAATTCATCCTCAGTCATCTGACCATGAGGGAACTGGATGTGGAAGTCGACGAATGTTGTTGGTAAAAGTTCTGGACCTGTGCCAAAATACCGCCTCTTCCAAAAAACATTTAAATTTTAAATAGCTTATGAGTCAATATCGAGTTCGCCTTTCCCTTGTTCATCGTGTTTGATGCATTATGTAGTTAATCCGAGGTGTTAACTCTTATGGTACGTGGTCACTGTTGTATTATATATTAACTTTGCTGTCGTGTTCCTTTAAACACGCTAACTCTGTTGTGTGTTTTCATTAACCTTATCACAGTATACTCACACGCCTACATGTCTCTAATACGTTAACCCAATCGAAATGTACTTATAAGTTAAGACATAACCTCATCGCAATATTATAACAAGCTCATACGTCGTCCTTAACGTGTTAACCTAATCAGAATGACATCAAAAGCCTACATATTGTGTGTAACCCTATAGTATTGTTGTTTGTAAGTCAGGTATTACGGCCTTACATAAATCCGTTAGTGTGCCTAAATCTTGTGACACTCTTCACGTATTCTAAGTGCACATGGCACTGTTTTTACTGGCCTATAGCAAAGATACTAACCCACCTTGTCACTACTTATTTATCATGACACAATATTGAAGTCTGTATTGTAACAATGTTTATATTTTGTTATTCTTGAATTATTAATGTTATAAACGGTTGATTGAATTACCCAATTCGGTTTCTAATGAATTTAAAAGCGTCATCACGACCATTTACGAAGTTTAAAAAGCAGCATTACCGCTTTTAATACTGAACAGAAAGACCTTCGAAGACAATGGACTTCTATATCGCTTTGTGAGCATTTTCAAAATTCCATTAAAACTTCCTAATGTGGCTAAAAAATAGACACTTACAGTAGCATTATTTGGCATAACATCGCCAAGACCAATAGTCGTAAATGACATATAGGAGAAGTAAAATGAATGGAACCAATCCAAGCCGGTTCCTGGTGGACCAGAAATCTCGTCCAAATAGTAGACGAACACCGTCATGAAACCAATAAATCCTATAAAAAATGCTGTTATCCTCATTGACGTTTCTGAATCATGGATTTATAAGATCTGATCAATCGTGGTGAAATATGTCGGTAATTGATACAACCACAATGATGCTGAGATATTTGCAAAAGCCCGGGTCGCAGGTTTCTGCGGTACGCAACGAGCGCGACCGCTATTACCCTTTCTGGGGTTAAAGCATTCACCACTATAGCATGTTGGTCCTTCGTTTCTCCTATCTCTCACCTAGTTCCGATCACTGCCATCAGCAATCACCCGTCGACGAGATTGATCTGGGGAGCCGAAATCGGCAAGGAACCCAGTTAAGCTGAGTGGAAATCATAATGCTAGCTTTTTTTATATATATTTACACACATATTTATACATATTATTTGTATTTTCCATGAAGAGATCTGCGGCTTGGAGTTTTGTAAATATCTCGGCATCATTGTCGCTGTAATAAATACGCTGCCGTGAAAAATAGTATTGGGCAGTAAATAAAAACGGTTAACATTATGTCTTTATTGCTATATCACTTTTAAAAACGCTTGTTGCTAGAACGAACGCGTTTGTTATTTGCGTAGAAATGCGCTATGCATTCGATTCCATTCCTACTACCGGAGAGGCAAGGAAATGCATACCTTGGCTGTACAGTGACATACAGGTCCTACCGACATAGCAACTCAGTGTTTTTGCTGCCTATTCAAGTCTGTTACCAGCCTGTTGGTGAGGTAGAGGATATTAGTTATGACACGGCTTACACTTCGAACCAACGACCACGTGTGATGGCAGGACACGTCAAGCAGCTGCGATAGTCGCGCGATGTAGCAGGCCAATTCAAAAGCTTATGACTGCCACCGAATGGACAAGCTAGTAATTCTTCGTATTAATG
The DNA here is from genome assembly GCA_009735665.1 of Angiostrongylus cantonensis. Taxonomy (NCBI): domain Eukaryota; kingdom Metazoa; phylum Nematoda; class Chromadorea; order Rhabditida; family Metastrongylidae; genus Angiostrongylus; species Angiostrongylus cantonensis. The sequence goes on from MQTX01000053.1 coordinate 859,974, forward strand.
TTGACCAAACGCGAGGTGTTATTATTATTCTTTATTCACAAATAAGCTGACGTTTCGGCAGACTACTCCCGCTCATGTCTCTGGGTCCTATGCTTGGCTAAAGGGGGAATATATTGCACATAGACGGTCATACGTTTACCGAATTCTCTAGAGCTGCCCTTCTTAAACAGCGTTTTATAGCTGCGCTTACATCATTTGAGATGAAGGGTAGGAAAAACAGGACCTTTTTATCGCTAGAGTTGTCGTTTGGAGGACAAGTTAATATTTTGGGATCAAGCGGGAAACTCTGCTATGAATATGCTGACTTGGAAATAGTCGATGAATTAGTCAGTTTAGAGGAAAAGCTCAAAGCAGAGACTATATGTACACAAGTGAAGTTTTGCTGAAATGCGCCTCACGACCCAGTTCGTTTTGTCTTTATTGTTATTAGTTTCAGCAACTGGTGCCTAGTACCAGAACTGAAGAAAACTACAAATATTGGCTGCTGTCGCTTAATCTACTTTTTTCTATAGTTTCCAATCATTTTATCTGAATCACCGAATAGGGCACGATGGAGCACTAAAACAAGAACAGGCATGAAAGAAACATGACATTAAAAAGCATTGAACAGAATAAACTAAATAAGCATTATACTTGATACTCGATACTTGAACGGCCCGTCCTCACTGGTTTTGTGGACAACAGCACAATCACCATTTTTCAGAGATTTGCTGGTTACGCCATTGTGGTTCCATGAAATCCCGAGGTCATCTTGGGCAAAGTCTGCCCCAGGCATTCACCATCATGGGCAGTTGCAGCCCTAGTGGATCAGAGGAAAATATGCCACCATGCGACTTTGATATCAAGACGGTGGCGGATCCTGGTATTGGCTTACCCTTAGCTAGGCTTCCTAATGAAAACACCAGACTCCTTCTCAGCTTGGGAGAGCTTGCCTGTAGACGAATAACCCCGCTGTACATCGCAGTCTGACACCCAGAAACACCTCCCAGCGATGACGAGGCGGTTAACCGTGTGGAGGATAAACATAATAACGAAACTCAGTAAAGTATTAAGAGAGTACAAGAGAGCACTCAAGGAAACACTAAGTTTAAGCACAGCATTTATTCAGCTTAGATAGAACATGCCTTTGGGGATTCGGAGAACTAGCGTCCCTATACCCAAAAGAGGAAGATTTCTCTTCAATTACATATCAGTTTCCCAACCAACCCATAGAAAAGGCATGTAAAAAGCAAGCATATTTACTCCGCAAAACACGTCTCCATTGCCCAGGAATAACCTTAACAGAACGCAAGTGCGTGTGGAGCTCTTAGTCCTGAAGAGGAAAACAACTCAAAACTGATTAACCTGGGAACAAGAATGTTTCCGGCTTGACGACTAAAGGACTTAGCAAGGACTCCGAATGGCAAATATGATACTGTTCGTGTTTCTCCAGTGAGCACCAGACCATTCTCAGATCACGGTATCACGCGATAACGACGATTAGTCAACCACACTTACGCGACGTTTCACGAAAAAACCAGGAATGCCACTCACTATTATTAGTGATGAGATGGGAACACTATCTTGCCAAAAGATTTAATAGGGCCGCACATACCACCTGTCGTCCCGCTGATCGTCTAGTGACTCGAGCAGCCACCATTAAATCTTTCATTTTTCCTTGTCATATACAAGAGCAACCCAGTGGTTTCTGCTCGCTCTAGGGATGCGTTCATCATAATATCTTGGTTCTACCCTTTTCGAAAAAAAAACTCCGATCGGTAGCCTTCCTGTGGTGCGCTTGACATCTCGAGCGATACAGTTGCTCACGACTCATGTCCGTTGCTCATACATATTACGTTCTTAGCTTACTTTGTCTTCGACAGTTTGGGGCATAGAACGACGTCCTTAATTTTTCATCTTTGACATGGACTAGAGATTCAGATCTTTTCACTCACGTGTTTGATACAACATACTTGTATCATCGTCCTTTCTACTGCGCGCTCTGTAACGCTGAGTAATCTTTCATTCTCTTTATGTAGCGACCAGGTTACTAACGTACAAGTTAGCGCAATAGTGGAGTCGATAAAGTGAGCATGGAGTTAGGTGTTCTTTGCTGTCTTCACTACATATTCGATACTCTTGAAAACTTTCCAAGAAGCTGAGTTCTCTTGATCAACTCATGAACTAAGTCGTTTATCACGTTAATTTCACGAACCAGATAGACGTATTGAGAGCGTTTGGAGATATTCAGTCTCTAAAGTGTGAATGGGGAATACATAACCAATCTTTTCTTTATGAATATCATTTTTGTGAGACTTAGTTGAAGACCAATCCTTCCACAATCGTTATCAAAGTTGACAAGCGTTCGCTCGTTTCTCCTTTTTAATACTTGGTGTTATAACAACGATATCAACAACAAAACCAAAATAGTGTAATTACCGACTATCGGTTTTCACTCTCATATCACCCATTCCAATGTTCGCATTATGTTCTAGAGGGTGGCGGTAAATAATTTTGGCGAGATGGTATCGCCTTGCCTAGCCCCTATTTCGACGTCTATCACTTTAGGATGGTGATATTTTGGTTATCAAATTTGTGCAGCTCATCAAGAATCTTTATTTACTGAGCAGGGTCTCCCTAACGGTTCAGGGCTTCCATGACTGTTCCTTTCTCAACTGAGTTAAAAGATTTGTTTAAGTCCTTAATAATTCTTTGAAAATAAAATTCCGAAAGGTAATATACGAAGAGCAGAGCCAGTGTATTTATGGAAACTCGTGGAAGGTTCTTTAGTTGCATAGGTCTTATCATGGTCAAAGATGGTGTTATTCGATTCGTCACCGGCGAAATAGTCTAACGGATTTCGTGAGGGAAAACCGGTTGGGCATATCAATCCACCTTTATTACATGTGAAGGCAGGAGAACGTGGCTATCGAAGAGATCTGAGTAGTAGCCATGCGTAATTTTCTCCATTGTCGTTTTGGACGCTGTAACTGTTCCGCCTGGGCCTCGGAGTGCAATCACATTGGTCTTCTAATTGGGGAAGCTACGGTGGGCTTTGCGAATAACTTCTGCCAGCATCAACAGCTTCGAGCACAATAGCTGCACTTTTCTCTTTAAGATATTTCTTTCTTTTCGCCTTTTGCTTCTTTTTTTAATTGCCTTTCTGCATTGTTTGGCAATTCCGGACGCAAATTGGCAGTTTCCTTTAGCTCGTCGGATTCCACACTGGCCTGTCAGCTCGACGGTGTCTGGAAACTTACACATCTTGGGGAATTTCGAACTCTCAGCTTTCGTAGCGCTAACGTGAGGATGTTAAGTGAGGCGATCGTATTCCTCTTCGACGCATTCAAGAACGGCGTCTTTCGAACGGTCGACTAGTGAACTGAATAAATCTCGGTTTACTGTGGCTTTCAAAATTCGCCCTTGGAATTCAGGGGCTTTTCTCTGCTTTCCAAGAGAAATGAAATCTTACACGAAGGTGATGGTGGTCTGGTTATGTGTAAAATTTCAGAACTGCGGCGACTAGCCTTACATTCTCTTTACTATGATAGGGTCGAATTCGTTGTAATAGTCTCCATTTGCAGACTCCCAGGTCCAGCCGTATGAGTGGAGCTTCTCGAATTGCAAGTTACCACGAATATTATCGACCTTCATCATATACTCAGACAGCCACTCACCCTGTTCGTTCCATTCGTCTGAAGAACGCCACATTGGGTCCCAATTTGTAGTTCCAAACGTTCTTCTTGGTTCAATCTTAGCGTTGAAATCTCCAATGAATACCTTAAAGAATGTATGGCTTTCTCAGCAGAACTTTTCCAAGTCCATATAGAGCGCTTCTTCTTCTTCGTCATAGTTTGATGTTGGCGCGTAAACGACGAAGGTTGTCAAAGCCGGTTTTGATCCCTATTTCTTCAATCGTAAACGTCTCATGTACAAACTCATGTTGACAAAAACGCTGACGCCTCTACTGTAACATGTTCCAAGAAACAGTTCTTCTCCAGTGTCGCAGACGGCGTTGGATAGCGTCGTCTCGTCTCAGGCCGATGAAATTGTGCCTTATTCTTCTTGTTTGCACAATCAAGTCTTCTGTCGAAGACTCAAATGCAAGTGTGCGTGCATTGCAGTAGGTACAGTTCGTCACCTCAGTTCTCTACAATTTAGGTAGCTTAGAATAACCCAGAGACTTCAACAGCCTCTCCGTACTCGTTCTACCAACGTTGCCGCATGGGGAGCTCTTTCACGGTCAGGGGAATGATACCCGTTTCTTTTACTGCGTTTAGCTTTTTGGTACCCAACCATAGCTTGTTGAGCTCTGAACGTGGGGATGGGTATACTCACGGTTACCTTGTTAGTATCTCCTGGAGTGGGCCTGGAGCTTACATGTTTGAGGCGGCTCCTAACCGCCTACCATCTGAATACCAATATTTATAAAATAGCAGGGAAAAAACACTACAGCAAGTGAAAAAAGCTCCATTAACCTATCATGATAAGTACACTGATGACGATTGGCAAATGGATGACTTCATTCGGTTTGTCCGATTTCTTGCCACAGCATCGTCTTAAAGAAGGACATTGAATAGTAGACCTAAGCCATCACCAGCGACTATGTGATTTTCGATTTTATTACTTTGTCAGTTTAGTTTATGTCAATTATGGATTAGCTTCTTTTTATTTTGTCATCGTAGCGAGAGGAACACAGAAATTTTCCATCAGAAAATTTGGTCCACTTCGAAATCTGACCCAAATGCTTCAGCGACAATCGATAAGTATTTGATTTACCTGTATTTGAGTAAAATTCTTGCATAGATCTTAGTGATTGCTAAAAGTAGCCACTGTCCGAGATCACGAATCACGACCAGGGTGACCGGTACGAAAATGAAGCCGTACACTATCACGAACCACTTTCCAGTATCTGTCTCCGGTGATATTGATCCTTAACACACAATGGACAGTCAGCTTCAATTTCAATAAATACGTTAGATCTCTTTAATTTGCGCTTGTTTCCTTTTAGGAGCTTTTTAGGACAACGATATTTTTCTCACATCTGTGGTATTCAAACAAGGCTAACATTTTCACTGTAAAATTTTCACAGTTTTGTTGTCATAAAGGATAAAGCTCTTGGCGTTGATCAATCCCTGAGGGATGCGCCATGCATTCGACTTCATTAAGTATCGTTGGAGGTGATTGAATGCATATCTGGCCTTTACAATGATTCGCGGTGGCTTGCCGATGCATCGAGCCAGTGCTGCTACCCTCCCATACAAGTCTGAAACCAATTTGCCGACCCCGGAGAGATGGAAGGCTTGGTGGGCTATGAGCTCAGGGATCGATTTCGCGTGCGTGTCGCAGTGGCGCCTCCAACCACTGCGTCAAACGTGCCCTTTTGTTGTCATAAAAAAGCCATTTCCAGGTTAAGAAAATCCGATACGATTCCTTTTCTAACGTGATGTCTTTTGCCTTTGGCATGGAAGCATTTCAACCAGTATGCATTGATTTCAACTCAGACAGTTGTGCAAAATCTCTTAACGATTGTCATAGAATGGTAATCATTGTGATGCAATGATTGACCGACACTCTAGACAAACATATGGCTTTTTTGAGACTATTTCCGCCAAGATTTACACAGAACCCTGTCGTTGCTGTGTCAAGGACACGTTGATGTCGACGAACTGCGGAATGAATTGGTCGGTTGACGTCACCAGCGGAAACTGACTACTGATAAACACCATATTTGCCTGAATTTCAAGCTTTCTAGCTGTCGCTGTCAAAATATTTAAGGTGTAACAAATTGCTAGCGATTCGCATTATTTGGAATAAATTATTGCTCTTCTATTTTAATATTTCCAATAACTTTTGATAAGACTGTGTAGAAAATTAGAGAATCTATCCGAAGCAAAATTTAATATTTATAGATTGCAATGCGGAACATTTTCTACCGTATCCAGTTGTTGTGTAGACGTTCATCGCGAAAAAGAAACTGCTAGCGAAAGTCCATTTGTAATTGTTCTCTGGATCAACGGAACGATAAAATGTAGACCATCTATAGGTGCCTTCGACATTTAACATTTTGACATAAGCGTTCTAAAAACAAGCGCGATTTGATAGCGTTGCTTTCCACATGTGATGGTGAGGAAAAAGTCGAGTTTTGAGATTTCTAAACCTTTTAACTCTATTCAGAACGATATCCATCATAGTTGCGTACGCACAAACACCACACATGTACAGACGCGGGCACACAAGAATAGTAGTCATACGAACATGTACGCGTTTACACACGAGCGGACAAACACGTAGACATAGGGATGCACGGACATACATGTAGATACACACACGGACATGCACGCGCAGACCAAACATCCCCACTTGCACACATCCACACGGATAGACACACAAATGTATACACAAGCGTAGACGGATGTGAATACAGATAAACACGAACAAGCAGAGATGAGCACACATACAATGCATACATGCTACATACATATCTGTACACTTTTGTAAGCGCTTGTACATCCATGTACAAATGCATACATGCACATCACACACATGCATATATATATGCATGTATATGTGTATTTACAACATATAGAAAGCACGCGTGTACCCAAAGACACTACACTCCAGGAGTGGACGACTCATACGTCGCGAGATCTACTAAAGGTCAGCTAAGTAAATAACTGTTACTCGTTCTTTATTTCTACTATAAAGTAGTAATCAACTTAGAGAAATCTAATAACAAGTGGAAAACGGGTTTTTGCACAGGATCCCACCTGAACTCTCAATAAGTCTAAAGACATTGTTGTCTTTAATGTCAACAAACAGCTGCCCACTATATTTTTAAAAAAATTTCAACTTTTATTTTCATAACCTTCGTTATGATACTCTTATTCTTATTCACATCATATTGTAAGCACCTACTTTCACGTCGATTGCCATCTCTTCGATGGTCTTATTGTCAGCCACCGAGCTTAGGTATTCAGCAAGATGTTCTATTTGAGTGTCGAGTTCGACTTTTCTTTCAGCAACTACCTAAATGCCACTGTTGAATCGATTCAATTAGTAGAACATCCAGCAAATATTGAAATATTCATACAGAGTTCACTAAAAAAGGCGATTCCTATTGCAGTTGACGCATACTCGGCTATTAAAGAACAGTTAAAATAACTTGACCACCAGGCTATTTTTATTAACCCAAGTGCTTTTATGGATAAAAAAAAGGATAAAGCTCTCGACGTTGATCAATCCCTGAGGGATGCCATGCATTCGGCTTCATTAAGTACCGTTGAAGGTGATTGAATGCATATCAGACTTTTACAATGACTCGCGGTGGCCTGCCGATGTGTCGAGCCAGTGCTGCTATCCTCCCAGACAAGTATGGTACCAATTTGCCGACCCCGGAGGGATGGAAGGCTTGGTGGGCCATGGGCGCAGAAATCGATTCCACGTGCGTCCTTCCACCCTACCACTACGAAGAAATCTTTTGCTAAGCAGATAACAAGAAAACTATGTTCATTTTCTCAACCTCATCGTCGCGTAAACTCATCAAACTATGTATAAGTGAAAAATGAGTAAAAGTTGCCTTTAAACCGCTCACTTTCCTTTCATTCGGTTTTTCCAGGTAATAGAAGACGATCGCTCCAAGTGCTGAATAGGTGGCAAGCACCAAAATAAGAATGATATGACTGAGTCCGATTTTTTTGTGCAGATGTGAGATCCAGTAGAAAGAATCCGTAAATCCTAAAAAGATCTTCAGCAAAGGAAAATTGCTTAGTGCTTAGTAGTTCTGTTGTGAAAATTAAGGTCATAGAATTGTAGTTTCCCTCATTTCTTAGACCTTTGCACTAATCAACAAATTCAGATTCATTAAGTGGATTCTCGAAAAAATAGTTTGAAAGTTAGTCAAAAGAACCACAATGATGTTGACATATTTGCAAAACTCCTAACCGCTGGTGTATGGGATGGGGAACAAACACGATGTTATGCTTTCCGTTGGCTAACGCGCTCACCACTTCACCATGCCGGTCCTTCGCTTCGCCTCTCTCTCAGCTAATTCTGTCGATCAGTGCCATCAGCAACCACCAGTCAACGGGACTGATCTGGGAAGCCTTATTCGGCAAGGAACCCAGTTAAACTCAGGCTGCAGTCGAAATCACAACGTTAGCTTTTATATACTGCTTATTACTTTTTCATGGAAGAGTCGTATGTGTGAAATAACCACAACGAGGCCTAGATAGGTATTTGGTGTCTCCGGTCCGCTGGTTTGCAAATATCTCAGCATCATTGTGATTGTTTCACACATGATACTCTGCCATGAGGAAATAATAGACAGTAGATAAAAAGTTAACATCAAGTCAAAAGAGTTGCTGTTGGTGAGCAGTTTTCTCACTTCTTTGCAATCCTTGAATGATTTCCACATCAGTATTGCTACCCTTTTTCTTTCATTCCATAAACTTAATACCTTGTAAAGTTCTGGAGCCTGTTGCGTGGTGCTTAAAAGTACCGTTCACTATGCACTTGATTGCTCGTTAGAATAATCCTGCGCCTGGGACAAGCTGAGTCCTTCCTTCGTTCGGGATCAGAAAATTAATATCAGACTTGACTGCGAAAGATTTTAAGATTTTGTTAGGTGAAAACACTAAGACAATACATTGCCAAGCTCCAAAACTCGTTGTGTAAGCCTGATGTATAGGCCTGATATGCACTCGATCATTTCTGTGGTACTACAAATGAAGCCGAATTCATGGTGTTTTCATGAAGGAGTTATCAACAGTGAAGGCCTTACCTTTCCGTTAGCTGACCTCGCTCTACTGAGAAAAGAAAAAGGTAGGAAAGGTTGGACTTTATTTTTTTACTCAGCACCTTACTCTTTTTATATCCTTAATTATTTAATATTGGTATTATTTTAGAATTAGAATTAAATTTCACTCGGTTCTCACTCCTTTCAGTTGACGTCGGTGTCGGCATCACCGGTGGCGGCGAATGTGGTTTCATTACTTTTCGCTCAATCATCGCAACCGTACCGTGATAGGGGTGAGGATAGTGTTCTGAATATGACAAAAATCAGCACTTTTTTGTTTTTAAGCAATGAAGTGTAAGCGTTGATGATCTAAATGTTCTATAAAGTAGGGCAACGTCCTATGAACCATCTGCCTAAAAAAATAAACATCTTGAAAAGTATGTTTAATAACACAGTGTGAATTTTCTTTTCAAACTGTTCACCTACAAAAGTGAAAGACCTTAGCACCGGCATCGAAACTTGTTTCCTCTGCAGAATTTTCCTTGATGGTGTTTACAAGTACGAAGCATTTTCTGCATTTGCGCAATTATCGATTTTTAGCCACCAGCCATTTTTAGCCAGTTAGCTATTTTTGGCCAATTGTCGATAGATAGAATACCAGGATCCACCACCGTTCTGGTGTCAAAGTCGCATGGCGAGAAATCTCCCTCTGATCCACAAGTGCTGCGACTGCCTGTGGTAGTGAGGACTTGGAGCAGGATTTGGTCAGCCCGACCTCGAGATTCCAGGAAACCACAAAAGCTTAACAAAAAATTGTCCGAAAAATGGAGATTATGCTGGAGACTGCACAACCAGTACGGACAGGCCATTCAAGTATCATGTATCGATTTTTAGCGCCAACGTTAAACGATTTCATAGCCCTGAAGCCTTGATGCAGTTTTTCCTTTTCAGCTGTCCTTTGTCAAAGAACGAACAGCTGTTTATTATTGTTGGCCTACTATTTAACCAATGAAGTCACCTTGTTTCCGATGCTGCTCATAGGTATGCAATGTCAGTTGATCTTCATTTTCTTTCACTTTTTCTTCACTGGTGTTCTGTTCGATAATCCCTATGGCCACCAACTCCTCTTTATGCCTCAGGATCGAGTTTTGACTATCGTCATAAGTTTCGGATGAATTCACTCGGCTTCTCGTCATCTCTAAACAATCGCTTATAGTCGAGATTAATGCTTAATACAAAAGCTCGCTAATAATGATAGATTAAATGCTAATGGAAGTAGGCAAAGAACGATGCTAGTTGGAAACAGCAGTTAATAGAGCGCAGAGTTATATTGGTGATAATATCGATCGGTGGCAAAAAACCAGTTCTAATAAGGAAAGTAAACAATGCCATGAAGGACAGCAGTGACAAATTGAACGACACTGAAGGTAACCCATCCACCTGAAGGTAACCCTATTTGAAAATTTCAAACCAATATTTTTGTATTCTTAATGAAAAAGAAGAAGCCTAACTAGCAGGAAGATCGTAATAAGGTTTTCAAGCTATTAAGATACGGTAGACAAAAAGAACTACATGCGATGAAATACTTAGAGACGACTTCATAGCGTCCGATTGTGATCGACCGACTGAACGACCGTATCCAATTAGGTGATGACGTCCCACCCATCCACCTTACAACCTGATAATCACTGATTGTACGACAGACGTCATGAGAGAAGGAGTAAGGTGCGTAAAGTGTGTGACGTGATTTCTTATAGCAAACTGACAGAGCAAAACTAACTGTATCAAAACATCGACTGAACAATTACCGGAGTGCTTTTTTCAGGTTTTTTTTTCCAGCTCAAAACACTCATATATTTGTACTCATATTAACACTTCTTTCATTCCACTCGTTACTTTCCAACCATAGTCCACGAATGTCATCGACTTTTGTGCGTGCGTGCGTGCGTGCGTACGAGGAAAAAAAGGATAAAGGTTTTGGCGTTGATCAATCCCTGAGGGATGCGCCATACATTCGACTCCATCAAGTATCGTTGGAGGTGACTGAATGCATATCTGACTTTTACAATGGCTCGCGGTGGCCTGCCGATGTATCGAGCCAGTGCTGCTATCCTCCCAGACAAGTCTGTACCAATTTGCCGACCCCGGAGGGATGGAAGGCTTAGTGAGCCATGGGGGCGGAGATCATGCGTGTCGCAAGGCGCCTCCAAACATTGCGCCACACGCACTCTGTAATGTAATAGGATCGGTTATTTGTTCTATGCCTTACCTGAGCTCACCCAGTTTTCTGTCCTTCACGGATCGGCAAAATGAAATCGAGCTTCCCTGAGAGAACAACTGTGCTTTCTTCCTTTTCTCTCTTCTATCACCTGTGGGTGGATAATGAAGTCCGATGCATGGCCTAATCTTCAGTGAATAATCAAAGCTACGTGCTTCCTCATCTTTGTTAGGTTTTCATTATTTAACGATTTCAAAACTTCTTAAGACTACGAGCGTGATGGTTACGGCAATTTACAATAAGGATTTCACTCCATAGCAAGCATATGAGGCAATATTGCACGACTTCTTTCAGTGGCTTTCAGTGGTAAAACCGGAGATTACAAGAGTTCGGTTGCAGTAGATGGTATTTTTTAAGGTGTAGGGTAACAGACATATAAAAGAATACAGAAGCATAAAGCTCTCTGATTAAATGAGAGCTGCAATAAACAAGCGCTTTCTGACCCGATCCGGCGGCAGCGCTAACCAAGCTTTCCGTCCATCTGAGGTCGGTAATTGGGTACCACATCTGCTTGCAAGGATAGCAGCACTGATATGATACGTCGGAAGGCTACCTCCATTTATTGTATAGGTTAATATTCACTTAATCGCATCTGACTGGGCGTAATGAATTCGAAGGAATGGAGCCTTCTTCAGGGATTGACCAGCGCCATGCACTTCATCGTTTATCCTTTTTGCAAGAGATTACCTCGCAAGAAAGTTGAACTTTGTCACAGCGTCGGTTAATTCAAAATTCTATATCACCTACCTCCATAAACGATCTTAAATTTCCGAACATAGAAAGGCATGCAGCTCTTCCCATTCTCTCCTTTGAGAGTGATCTCAACTCTTAAAAGTGATGGCCGACAAAAACTGTTGCTTTTCATGTAGTTTACTATGATGTGGTGATAACTTAAGCCTAATTTTTTTTCTTTGGCGTCAAAATGAAGAGGCAAATAAGCCATGTACTTACACGACTTTTTCAAAGGTCTGGAAAAGGTAACAATTTTTTGGTCTTAGCATTAGTTACAGCTTATTTTTCCATTGCAGGGTAAAGAGTAAAACGAAGCCACAAAGACATTGAAATATGGGCAAACTCGAAACCTCAGATGGGCAACGAACCCACGATTAGTGAAAACAAATGCTCACTGCTCTCTACCACACCGATCGAGGCCTTTGCTGTGTCTTTCTCACAGGTATTTCTGTATTAACAAATCATCTTGTTAGTACATCAAGAGCGTGGTCACTCATTCGAAAATCCTTTCCGCAAGGAGAAAACATACATTAAAGCTTACGATGATTTTGACGATAAGGTAAGGAGAGTAATGGGACATCGAATGCTGATTGACGAAGTGGAAAAGTTGCTGTTGTTCCTTCTTCATCACATTACTCTTTAAACAAAATCCAAGTGATGTTTCTGTATCATCTCTATTTTGGCGTGGTTTTCAACTTATTTTGCTCTTTCTCTACCTGCACTGTGCTCGCGGAAGAAAATAGCAATGACGTGATAAGCAGTGGTAAGTGGTTTGACAACATCGGCACTGCTGATTGTAACACTATCCAAACCAGCCGAATTAACGTATCCATTACTTCTCAATGAATGTGCAAGTGTGTGCCCTTGTTTATATAGATTGCCTGCGGCGTTGGCATTCTCTTCAACACGATAGGGATTGCATGAGTTCAGGTATAATACACTTGTTCTCGTGTAACGCATGCGGTGAGGAATATATTGGAGAAACGGGTACACCACTTTGTGTCCGCCTAAAAGAACATCTAGATGGGAAAGTTAAAACACGTCAAAACACTCCTCTAGGTACGCATAGGGCACAAAAGCACAACGGCGATGATTTTGAAGTGACTGTGCGGATCCCAGCGCAGGAATCGAAAACATCAACGCGCAAAACTCTTAAGGCGTTTTGGATAAATTTCAAAAACCCAAAGATGAACCGGAAAGACGAATGGCTCACTAACACACGTGACCTGGCGCCCTATTTCAAAATGACATTTTGACCGTTGGCTGTGCCTTGTTCGCGACCCCACGTGAACAACGCATGCATGGGCCAGTCCCACTCGTAACGTCAGGGTGAGTAGCCTTTCTGTTCAACATGGCGTCTATTCAAAAGTTTGACTTTCATTAATACTTTAGCCTTTTTTCCCCGAATAATTAAAGTATTCTTATATAAAATACGTCCAGGTTCTGAGGAAAGCAAAATCGCCAAAACGTCAGCCATCGACCAAAAACACCAACAACAACGATAACGACAACGAAGGCCCATACCAACCTCGCATCAGCTAAAGAAGATCAGTTTATAAGATCATATAAATAAATATGTTAATTATAAGCCAGACCTTGCAAAGCTAGGCAACTTTGACATTGCTAGTAAAAGGATCTTTCTTCAGCGAAATTTCACGAGAATGATATTAATGTAGAACGGTTTGATTTCGCATGCCCATTAATTTTAAACAAAATCATTATCACTTTCATTATCACAAAGAATACATATTAAGCACACCGAGGTTCAACGAAAGTCGGTTACGAAGCATCAATACGCTTTGTGCTAGCTAATGATAACACCGATTTCTGCACGATGTGCGCGATGATACATGTCCGGAAGAAAAACAAGTAGTTATCAACGAACATTATCATTATATCCACCATCAGCATCGTGTATAAAAGGGCATCAGTGGATGAGTGTGCCTCATTCGAGGAGACGGACAGCTGAAGAAGACCTGACTCGACACGAAGGCGAAGCCGCCACATCGAGACGAGAGAAAAGCGTGGACCATCGACTCGGATCATCGGCTCTGATGAAGACGAAAACGTCGAAACGTTAGCCGATAATAAATATTATTATCAACCTCGTGTAAGCTCATCAAGGAAAGAATACTTAAAATCATTACCTCCGAATACTTCAAATTCGTTTATACAAAGCAAAGAGTCGACTTGAAGCGGAGCTCAGCTTTAGAGTTGAGCAAGAGGAAACGAGCAGCTTGCGGTACTTTCAATAGCACCAGGACTGTGGTGAGGGGGAAGAGGAATGCTCGACTTCGGGTCCATCAATTCGACCCCACGACTCTTCACTCTTCTTAACTTGTATGTCAGAAGCCTAATAATTTCGTAAGTATGATGAAAGATTACTCAGCTTTGTAGAACGCACAGTCTAAAGGACGAAGCTAGGAATATCCGGTATCATGCAAGTGAAAAAAGGATCCAAAGCTCCGACTTGCGTTAACGATCAAAAGCAAAGATAGTGGGCACACGTATTGTGTATGAACGACAATCGATAATGAAGACCCGTTAGTGACCGGATTCCTCGGGATATCAAACAGAGTGCAGGAAGGTCACCAATCGATGGTTAGAGTTCTTCACGAAAATTCTGCGAAAAAGCTATAATGCTCAATGAGTTCATGGATCAGGCAGAACCCATTGGGCTACTTTAGCGCGATAGGGAAAAATGGAAAATTTGCTGGCGCTTCCTAGGGTGACTCAATGGATCTGCAGTTAACAAGGGTGATATGTAGTGCTTATAACGAAGCATTGGTTAAAAGTGCTTTTGAATACAACGATGTTCGGCTCGGCATTTTGAAGGTTATCATCTCTGTTCCCATCATCTGAACATCAATTGGAAAGTCAATGCCCGAAAATTGACCATCGAATGGGTCAAAGTGGCTTAATCAGTTGGTTTGAAACCTTCAGTTACTTTTCAACTCAAAGTTTAATTATCTACATGCTTGTCTTATACTTACTTATCATAGCTTGTAAGTTAGTATCCACTGATGATCTTGCGTCAACCAACCCATCATAATTCATGGCTACAACCGTAGTCAACTGTACAGACAAACCAGCGCATAAAATAAAATGGATTTATACCCAAATACTTCCCCACTTGTTGAAGCACATCCCAGCCCATCTTACGAACACTCAGATGCTCCTGGATCATCTACATAACCCGCCTCCTAACAGCACTTGCATTATGCAATCTTTTGACTTTACCGCAGTTTAAACAGACGTGTCCAATGACTCCGCTATAGCAGCTATCCTTGACTCCTCATGCAACAGAATGAAGCAATAAACATATATGGCGGCTTATTGACTAAGCGGCTCATGGTCCTCTCAAAGGACTGTCTGATTGCTAAATTTTCAGGTTCTCCGGAAATTATTACACACAATTGAGAGAACTCTCCCAATTGCAGAGGGGAAGTGACTGGCACCAAGCCTATCAATTACCTTCAGGCCTATGGCGGAAACTCCAGTAATTGGTTTTCGGCCGTCGCTTTACTGTAGACATTTAGATTAGTGCTTTATGATCTGTTCCACATTACAGGAAATTGACAAACGTTTTGGGCTGTTGAATGGGTAGCCAAAGTAGATTAAGTTCACCAGCAGAAACTAATAAGAACCGGTTTCCATTTCTGAACGAATAAATGAACTTTTGCGAAAATGGTTATTTCATTATGTTTTTCCGAAAGCCAAGCAGAAAAAACATGATGATCACTACACCTCCTTTCACCACTCACCTCACACACAAAAAGTGCGCCGGGAGAAACGTATTTTCGAAAGATCACCAGTGTGCGCAGAGAAAAAGAACAAAACTAAAAATCTTACCCATTTTGTTTACTGCATACTCTTTTTAATGACAAGGTATATTGCGAAATATAACATCAATGATGCTGAGATATTTGCAAAACTCCGGATCGCACGTGTCACCGGTGGTGACCCAACACGCTGTTACTCTTTCACCTAATCATCTGGCCATTTCCAGTGGCTGCCAAACTCTAACTCTTGGGTATGGGTGTAGAGAAAACATGCTTCCAAAAAATAATTTTATAGAGGTTAAGGTACTGTTAATCCTCCTCTTTATTTCCGACGAAATAAGTGAGGCTACAAATCATTGCTTAAAAACGGTCGGTCAAGAGAATTCTGTAAAGTTATTGAAAACTACCCAGCACAATAAAACGCCAGCTAGTTAACAACTGTCTGTATGTCCATCTATGTGGAAAATTGCACAACATGCTCTAACAATAATGATGGTGGTTGCATGATTTTGGTACGGTTTATCCGATCTTTTGCGAAGCGTACGGGGACCATTAAACTGGTAAAACTGGGAGACCACTGTGTCTCCGTGTAAAAGAACATCTTGTCATTAAACGTAAAATTCAGCATCTCGACTCTGCTTGAGGGCAACACATGTGTAGTGCGAGGCTCTAAGCTAAGCAGCAGTCTATATAGTAAAGGTCCGTAATCGTGTAGTGAACTGAGCGAATAGGCAGATAACTTGTAGAGAAACGAACAGTTAGTATGACACTTGCTGCTTGCTGCTGCCTGTTACCATTTATTGATAGCTATTGCTGTTGCGTGAAACTTTTGGAAGCCCCTCGATCTCGGTTAAGCGTTCTCCAAACTTGAGTACATAAACTCCTGCATAAACAGAAATTTACTGTAGCAACGAAATAAAAATATACCAAGACATACAGTAATACAGCAGAAAAGTGTGCATCGGCGTGTGGTAACCATTCGGAACTATAGTTTTTATTTTTCACACTACCGCGTGTTTCATTAGCTACTTGTTATTAGAGACATCTATCTTTGCCTAATCTTGCATAACCACTTTTTATTCAGAATGTTTTCGTAAAATGTTTCAATAAATCTTTTAAATTTACTTCATGAGCTCTACTATCTCTATCTGATAAATTTTTTTGTGAAATAAACAATTTATTTATTTTTAGAGCGGTGTTACTTTGTCCACCTTGCTCTTTATCTGATTTTTATACGCACGACAAATAGGCAACCATCGATGTATGAAATCGAAGAGGATTTAGCGCCACGCAAAACACCGAGCACCCAAGAATGAATGTAAGCAACCCATGATTCATCAATCTTTTTTTTAGGCTGGCATCCTTACAGTGATTGTCTCAATTTTGCTGCTAAATGTTTTGTAGTAGGTTTCAGTTGTTGAACTTTCCATCCAGATAGACTGCGTTAGGTCAAGGATTTCACTCTCTTAGCAGTCGCCATTGCGTTAAAGCTATTAGGTTGCTCAGAATATTATAGAATATAATATTTCAATCGTCCACGCATCTGTGCCATTTAGCTTCACTATACCGTTATTGCCAAATCATTATTATTATGTATAATGATGGGGCAGATGACACAGTGGTAGTTGTTCCGATCACCAAGAGCACGATGGTGTTTCGATCCTGTCTTAGGGTCACTAGCTCTTTCATCCTTCTGGGATAGGGAAAATGGTACCGAACTTGTCCGGGAAAAAAATCACGTTTCGCAATCTATTTGGAAACACTCCAGAGTGCATGTCTCAGCACTCTAGGGAGAACCGACTCAACTAAACAAGACATGATGCTCAACGAATCCATAGAGCGAGCGGAGCCCACTAGGCTAGTGTTACACAAGATAGGGAAAAATGGAATATTTACTGGCACCGGCTTGAATCTGTCAACGATCAACGGGATGGAGAATAAAGGGATAAAGGATGAAGCTCTTGGCGTTGATCAATCCCTGAGGGATGCGCCATGCATTCGACTTCATTAAGCATCGTTGATGGTGATTGAATGCATACCTGGCCTTTACAATGACTCGCGGTTGCCCACCGATGTGTCGAGCTCGTGCTGCTATCCTCTCAGACAAGTCTGGTACCAATTTGCCTACTCCGGTGGGATGGAAGGCTTGGTGGGCCATGGGCGCTTTCCACGTGCGCGTCACAGTGACGCTTCCAACCACTCCGCCAAGCGCACACGGGATGGAGAATGATATGGGTGAATTTTATACATGCGCTTAATAATTCTACTACACTTATATTACCTTGAGATACCCACTATTTTATGTCAATGACGACCTCGTTATCATCTTGTGAAATCAAAAATTGTGATGTTGCTATATAGCAGTGACGAATGATTTTTGAGTACTGCATAGCGTACTGGTTGTTCACAGTGTCATTCGTGGTTTTCATGCCAAGTGAATTCGAATCTAAGCCCTTTAATTCAAATAAAGCAGTACACGTCGCCATCTTATGCTTCTTGTGTTGACGCTGATTTTCTTTTGTAAATATGATTCGTCCTAGGAAAAACGTACGGCAAAATTTTCACAAATCTGTTGGTGGATAAAGCATACATATGATATCTTGAACAGCGTGCTTCTACGTAGGATGACATTTATTTTTCTAAATTCTTGATCATTTTTCTGATGACTTTAAACTTTTCGAAGTGTTATACCCGTTTCTGCTTATTCATACTCGGGTACTTGGATGTACCGTTATCAATGGTTGTATGGGTCCAGCATAATTTTTTTTCAGAGTTTTTTCGTTTTTTCGGAGTTTGCTAGCTTAGCAATTGTGTTCACCTGGAGTCCCAAGGTCAGTCTAGTCAAAGTCGGCTCCAGGTTGTCACCACCACAGTTAATCGTCGCCCTCGTGGATCAGAAGGAGATTGGCTACCATGCGACTAGTTTGATACCAGGCCGGTGGTCCTGACTTCTTCTCAGCTTGGAAGACTGGCGGAGACAAATCCCTCGCTGTGTATCACAGCCGTACACCCAGGGACACGTCCCACCTACGACGAGGCTGCTAACCGTTATTTATTTTTACTATATGTAATTTACTATGTCTTGCTCGAAAACTACCTTATTATATTTGGTCTTTGATAATATTGTGCCCACTTACTGAACAACACATATCATTTCAATCCAAATTGAGCGCGTCTTCTGTTGTTGCACTATAATTACAAGACTAAAGCAGTTCTTAGCTGCTGGTTATTTGAGCGGTTATTTTTGTGTTCCAACACGATTTCCACTCTGCTGGAATGACACTTATTTAGCAAGCTCTATTTTCATAGAGTCGAGACGGTCACGGTCACTGTAGCTACCGTTCCTTTTTGATAATAGGAGGTTTCCAGGATCGACTTTCTACTAACTTCGGCATCAAAATATGAAGACGTTCTTTTCTTATTCAGCAGTCGCGAGGTTTTTATACAGCTTCCATTTACTTCCATAGAAAAACACACAATACAATGCAACAGTAGCTGACGTTTCGGCAATATCGCCTTCATCAGAGCCTGAAAGGGTATGCTGATATACAATTTATTAGGCCAAACACTTCAATAACACTTGCAAAAAGACGAAAAACTCTACGGCAATTACATGAACAGCAGCTTCTCGAAAAGCTCACCGCTTTTTACACGACTTCGAATGAGGAAGGTTAGAACAGCTGATTATAGTTGCATATGGTTGATGACTGCGCCACCCCACATCAGAAATTGATCCGAAGATACGGAGCCAGGTAGGTTTTCTATGGAAGTAAATTTTAGCTGTAGAACAACCTCGCGACTGCTGAACAAGAAAACAACGCATTCAAAAGGAGGTCTACCAACTGGCGGCTAGGTATCTTCTACAGTGAGAGCAATTTTTGCATTACCAGCTTGCTTTGAGCAAGAGAAGTAAGTAAATCTACCAAGTTTTCCTCATCTTAAGTTAATATGCCGAACCCGCCTGCACGTCATGGTTTAATGCTCAGCTCCTCTGCCTCACATGAATGAAACGTAAACCGTAAAGTCTGGAACGACAGTGGAAGAGGCAAAGTTTGACGAGACGTAAGTTTCTGTGAGACAAGTACCACACTGTGTTAGTGAATTTACAAAGTTTCCATGAAAGTGTTGGTTTTCTAGCTGAGAGAAACGCAGAGTAGAGACTTCCGTTGTGGACCGTGAAATTCGCGAGACCCTGCAAAGTGTAATCGTGTTTCGATCCGGTCAGGCGTCAACGTTTTGCGAATATCTTAGCATTGTTGTGGTTGTAATTCACACCATGTCCTGCCATGAAAAATTATATTAGGCAGAAAATGAAAAGGTTAACTCTTGTTTTAGTTCGACAATTATTTGCAATGACGATATGTCGTGCCATTTTCATACACATGGTGGTGTCATGTGATTACTGATAGCACCGCTTGAGTAGAAAAATGGTAGAACGACCAAGCAATGCCCTCGGTATGTGTGGTGGATGACACATGATCCGATATGTAGGAGTTCAAAGTTAACCTATTGTTTTTCCTATTCTTGTTAAGCAAACGCGAGGTATCATTTTTATTCTTTATTCACGAATAAGCTGACGTTTCGGCGGATTTCGCTTCCTCAGAGCCTGGAATGGTCAAGTTGACAGCAACCTATTCGGCCAAATACCTCCATAACCAAACAGAGAAAACACTAAACTATGATTTCAATCACATAGAACACAGCTTTGCACACTCACCGCTTTCTATGAGGCTTCCACTGAGTATGTCACGTGGAGACCAACCGAACAAAATTCACATGGAAGTGTATTGTGCCCCTCCCATCAGAATAACAGGCTTATATGCTGCCCAGTATCACGCGTGATAATGAGGCATTCTTCCCTGCTGTTCTTTTTCGGATTTCTGGAATTAATCCAGAACGCCTCGAGGGTTTTGCGCGCTTGTGTTCTCGATTTTTGCGCGAGGATCGTAACTTCTACTTCAAAATGTTCTCCGTTATGTCTCTGCGTCCTATGCGTGCCTAGTGGGGTATTTGGTTTACGTTCACCGACAAGGTGTTTTTTTATGCGGACACAGTAGTCTACCCGTTTCGCCAATGTATTCGTCTCCGCACGCCTTACAGAAGACCAGATAAACTGTGCCCGCGCTCATGGAATCACCGTCTCCACCATTAGGGCGAATTATGCAATTTTGCGATGCGCATAGACGGTCATATAGGCGGTTTCGAACTAGCTGGCGTTTTAGATTACTCGGAGGAGTTTCATTTATCGTTACCGAGTTCTCTAGACCAGCGCTTCTTAAATCGCGTTCTGCATTTACTTCATTTGAAATGAACAGCAGAATAAACGGAACCTTTTCATAGCTAGAGTTGTCGTTTGGCGGTTTAGGATTTCTCCTACACCTACTCCGAGCTACAAGTTTCGTAGCCATTAGAGATGGGTACTTGCCGAGTCAAGTTCCGCGACCCTCTCTCTGCTCTCTTTCTGTGCATATATGTTGGTTGCTGTTCGAAACATGTTTCTTACAAGCGCCCTTTTTGCGTGTGAAGGATGAAAGAAAGGGTAGTGAACAAGTATGTTTTTGATACTTGACTTTCGGTACCATTTCGTAATGTAGCCATTTTCTGACAGTTTAATGTGGACGTTCAAGAATAGCAGCCAGTTTTCTTTCGGTTTCTCTCGGGTGAATCTGATATACTCTGACTGTTCGTTCAACAACTCAAATGATTTGTTCATTTCCGAGCAGTGTTGAGCAAAGGACAAAATAGTCATCTATATATCTGCAGTAGAGCAGCGGTCCGAGATCGGTCACTAGTGCTTCTACCTTAGACATAAGCGCAATGGCAAGACTCGCTCCCAGTCGTTGTCCTATTGCCAACCCTCTTAAGCGTAGTACTTTCCTGACCATCTGAAGATTGAGCAGCTCAAGCATTCTTTTAAGAGTGCCAACAACTGCTCTATCTTGAAGCCATGCATGCTTATTTTTTCTTCGTGCTGTATAAGGAGTTCCAATATGGATGGCATTACGGAGTAATTTGACACGTTTGTATAAATAGCGGTAACGTCGAAGAACTCCATCACGTACGCTCTGCTGCGCTGCGCAGCACGTAGACGATCAAGAAACATCTGGGTATTCGTAAGATGGGCTGGAATGTGTTTCAACAACTGGTTAAATATTAGAGTTGAAAACCAAGTTATCCTATCCGTTGGCCCGTCTACACAGCTAATGATAGGTCTAACCTTAAACAATGCCGGATCGGTAGACGCAAGATCATTGCTGGATACTAACTTATGAGTTTTTATAAGCAAGTACAAGACGGGACATGTTGGTAAATATACTTTTAGTTGAAAGATAACTAATGGTTTCAGCCAGCAGCCTTTGCCATTTTAACCCTTTCGTGGGTTAGTGGAAGCCTCATAGAAAGCGGTGAGTGTGCAAAGCTGTATTCTATGTGATTGAAATTCTGGTTTAGTGTTTTCTCTGTTTGGTTATGGAGGTGTTTGGTCGAATAGATTGCTGTCAACTTGACCTTTCCAGGCTCTGAGAAAGGCGAAGTCCGCCGAAACGTCAGCTTAATCGTGAATAAAGAATAAAAATAGCACATCGTGTTTGCTCAACAAGAATACGAGGAACTACTTGATCAATGCCGAGGTTAATAGAAAGTCGGTCGTGGGACTCACCTGTTGTTTCGCGTTTTGTTCATGTCTCAATACTTTTGCTGTACTTCACAGGAACTTTTTTGTGCTTCGATGAGGAGTAAGTTTTTTCTTCAGAAATTTCCTAGAAAAAGTTTTGCTAAGTGAACACCGTTCTAAAACACTTTCTAGAACTATGAATTCAGTGAACGACGTCTTTAAGCTTAGGAATAAACATTGAGACGGTGCTATATCTATCTTTATTGGACGACGCACTCACCACCTAATCCTGGTACTATTTCATTCAAGGTAGTGAGCAATCAGCCGTCAATCTTCATAAACACACCTCCCTGACCCTTTAAGCGCTATGCGTCATGTTGCAAGATTTTCACTGATTGGGGAGCCAGAAGGACCGTATTACTGTGCAAAAAGGAAAGTATTACGGTATCAGCAACTGTCGACCGATGTGCTGCTTCGTCTACAAGTCTTTAACTAAGGATTCTGCAATCGGTTGATACTGTATTCCAATGGGTTCAACTCAATGAAATAATGAAGGCCGTATATCACAAGGGCGAACGACCGTGGAGAACCGACTGGAATAAAACCGGCTCTGAGTAGAGCGAATACGTGGAACATAGCCTGAATAGAACTCTGCCCGCAATGTCTAGCTTGTTTAATCTTTAAAAAAAACAAAAAAAAATCTGGATTTTCTGAGAAACGCGTTTTCCAACAGTGCGTTCGTGAGAGACCCTTTGTCGTTACCGCCCTTTATAGCAGAGTGTCTAACGACTCCGCGAACTCCTTATAGGACACGAAGGAGAAATGAACGTTCTACTCAAATGAGTCCTCCTAATCAGATGTATAACTTATTAATTAGTGCCTACTATTTTTTCATGACAAGGTATCATGTGAAATAGAGCCGCAATGATGCTGAGATGTTTGCAAAATTCAAGCCCCAAGACACAGTCGAACCCACGATTACCCTTTTTTGGGGGTCATGTCTTACCCACCCCACTACGGAGGTCTTTGCTTTGCTTATCTCTCAGCCACTTTTTTTCGCCCAAACAGTCCCATCTGTAATCACCTGTTAACGGTATTGATCTGCGGAGCACAAATTATTATTTAACACACTTACACCGAGGCTGCAATTGAAATCACAATGTATAACTCTTAACTTGCTGCATATTAAGTGGGTCGGACACATAATGCGTATTAACGGCAGCTGATAGGCAAGAGCCGTTTGTGACTGGATTCCTCGGCGTGTCAAAAGTACTGCAAGAAGACCACTCACCCAATAATCAAAGCTCTTCACGAAAAAGCTAGAAAAAAGGTATTATCCTCAATGAATCCATATGGCGAGCGGAGCCCAGTGGGCTACTGTTACACGAGATATTTGATGATTTAAAATCGATTTTTAACTTATGATTTGCCAATGATGTCGTCCTTTTCACGAAAAACGCTAGAGAACAGAGACGATGCTCTGTGAGTTCAAAGAAGCGGCAAAAGGATAAAACTACAAACAAATTGAATGAAAGTCTTGTTCCTAAGAGTCCAAACGCTTTTTCCGGTTTTCCCTGTAAGGGCCACACCAGTGATATTTAATAGTGGTCTGAATTCGTTCATATACTTAGCATGTTCGAAATGAACTGGTTACTGTATTAGTAGACTATTCTTGAAAAATCGTTATACTCACTCAATCCCACTCCATCACCTTTGTTTGAAGAGATTTTTTTGAAATCGACTGAGAAGCCTATTGTATATCGTATGAATCGGGGCGCAGAAGATGAACAGCCACTTCATAAATGAATGTTTTGAAGTTGAAAAGTAGAAAAACTTCATGAGAGGTAGTTTTGTGCGTTTCAACAGCTAGGATCGACATATAGAGATCTCAAACGTCTCCTTTCCGTTGTAAAGATAAAACTATACTTATTCCTCTATAGTGTGCGGAAGTACAATTAATAGTAAAATTTTAACTATAGAAAATGGTAGGCCGAATACAATGATCCAGCAAAATATCTGCTTTGTAGGAGCATCCGACGATCGCTTCTACAACTGATTGGTGTGAAATCACTGGGGCAGAGCGTTGCCGCCGTTACATCGATATTCTTTAAGAAGCAGGTCCCAATGTCTCTTAGGAGGCGAATAAGCTCAGTATCGTAAATTCAGAAGACTGCGACGAATTCAGAAGTTCAACTGCGACGACTGTTCTATTGTCAAATCTTCGTATCTAGAATGAATCGTTTTGATCCTTTTCAATTTTCATTTCATGACAATCGACCTTTGTAAAAGGACACCACCGATGAGGTTGCTTCATTCTAGCGGTGCCCCACGGGATTCGACTCGACGCTACCACGATGACCGCCGTCAGAACAAGAAACAACTGCGGATATTCGAATCAAATCAATCTGGCGCAGATTAAGAAGAAGATGTCAAAACATTAGCCGAATAGTAACAACCTCGTACTAGCTTATCAATGAAGGAAAGTGTAATGAACCACATTCAGTTGTGTCAACGACAATACAGTAACCGATGGACATACCATTTTTTTGTGAATAACATACGACATCTATCCGTCTCTCCTTTCTAAAGGCGGTAAACGATTGTGAAGATATTTTCTTGAGGTGTTCAATTTTCCAAACATATCATTGCAATAATAATTAGCATTAAGTCAGTCAGCGTTCAACTGTGGAGTGTTTTCCTTCGTGACAATGATATGAAATATTAAGGACTGAGAAAGTCTCGAACAGTATGCGAACCTTCCTGGAAGATTTTATCTAAACGTACGTTGCATATGTTTTTACTAGCATTTATGTTTTCGTAGATACATTCACATTTCCCAAAGCCAAATATAAAGATCGAGCAAGACGACAGTCTTAACTGGACTGAATCTTACGCTTCACTTTGTTATTACATAGGTTATTCACTAAAGAGTTCAATAACGGTTTATGAGCAGTTCTTTGGAGGTTTTAATGAAAAGAGTAGGAACTGCTGGGAGTACTCTACTTTCAATGTGGTGTATTGGTCGTTATATCCAGTCAGATCTTCTATACTGGAACACCGCTCGAACAACTTCACACGGCGGTGCCCTTTTATACGGAATGGTTGTTGTTGATATGATTGTCAGGTAATAATATTTTTAAATCCATCTGCGAAACCGGGTATCAGAACCAGCTATCACAGATAGTAACAATACTTCAGAGACAGATTTTCTTTTACTCGGCATGACTTTCTTCCACTGATGAACTGTTTTGAGATAAACGACAAACTTTTGATTGCTAAACGACTTGCGGGTTCGAAAAAAGCATGAACTTATTGTGGAAAAGCTCGTCGAATTGACTGAATGCATATCTGGCCTTTACAATAATTCACAGTAGCCTACCGATGTATCGAGCGAGTGCTGCTATCCTCCCAGACAAGTCTGGTACCAATTTGCCGAACCCGAAGAGATGGAGGCAGATGGAGGGCTTGCTGGGTCAGAGGCGCAGGAATCGATCTCATGTGTGTGTCGCAAGGCGCCTCCGACCAATGCGCCATACTTGCCTTTGAGAGGATAAAAGCACTTATAAGTATGCTATCAGTGCTGACCTTATGTGGATGGGAGCCTCGGGTTTAATCAACGACCGCATGTGATTTGCAAAGTAGTTCTCTAGTAACAGTGATGCATTATATATATATATATATATACATGTATATATATGTATATATATATATATACATATCTGTACGTGGTATGTGGGCGGATAGCACAGTGGTAGTGAAGCTCGTCATCCCCTCAGGGTCGTGAAATTGGTACGGAGCTTGTCCGGAATAGAACCACTATCTGCAGTACAATTGGGATGGCTCCAACCCTGCTAATTCAGGACTGCAGAAAGAATTGCTCGACCAACATTCTACGACATCCAAGATGAAATGAAAATCCTTAAGCAACAACCGAAGCCACACGTAAAATTGGAAGGACCTTCGAGGATGACGGATGTGAAGAAACGAATCGGCTGCGAAAAGTGCTGGGATCCTCAGCGTGGGCAGCAAAACTGGTCGAATAAAATAAAAGAAAGTATTGTTTTGTATATGGTTAATGGTTACTACAGTAAGTACTCATCGAAATTGAAGCGAATGTACCACTCCACGTTTTCTTTCGACATCTCTTCATCATCATCGTTATAGCACAACAATGGTGACAACACATGTGTTATGAGTTTCTAAAATTGTCGACTAAGATGTTCGGTGTTCATCCATTCCATATTCAGACTCCAATTCTTCACAAGTTGTCACAAGGAATCAAAACCTTGCGAAAAGAAATAAACATAGAAGTGTACGTGGTTTTACGGTCCGCCAGCATATAGAATTTGCTATAGCACTATTTACAAACGAAAGCGTATGGTGCAGAACCTGAGAAAAAACACAAAACAAGTAGAAAATAGTAGAATGCTGCTAATCTGCATTGTATTTCGACGAGCATCCAAAATCAGCAGTGAGGATTGAAGAACAAGAGTAGCTCATTTTTTGACCAATTATCTTGCAAGGAAGCTGTTCAGCTTACATGTCGTTGTAACGCAACTTTTATTTGGCTAACGTTTCGACGTGTTCGTCCTCCTGAGAGCCGATGATCCAAGTCGATGTCCACGGTCGCTCGTATTCTCGATGTGGCGTTCTCGCAGCTGTATTGGATCGAATCTCGTTCACATGAGCATAGCTCGAATGATACAACCTTACTCGGCAACTCTGGTTTATACAAGAACTTGTTCTTTTTTTGGACAAATCATCCTGCAGCAAACCGCATCATTATTATCTTGTACATAGTGTAACAATATTTCGAAAACCAACATTGCGTAAACGGTTTGGTGCTTAAAATGCTTGTTTAAATAACTCGGTTTCTAAGACGCTCGCTAGTTCGAGGTCGCTTACATAACTGCCTGCGTAGAAAATAAAACGGCATAATTTGCTCTAACGGTGGAGAGTGTAATTGCTTGAGTTTGGGTGCGGTTGATATGATTACTTGTAAAGCGAGCGGGGACGACAATTTTTGTCGAAATGGGTACACTACTCTGCAACCCTATAAAAGAACATATACTTTAATCTTTCAAAGGGCGCATATATGGGCGCGTGTGGTGCAGTGGTTGGAGGCGCCACTGCGACGTGCACGTGGAATGTGCCCATGGCCCACCAAGCCTTCCATCCCTCCGGGGTCGGCAAATTGGTACCAGACTTGTCTGAGAGGATAGAAGCACTGGCTCGATACATCGGCCGGCCACCGAGAGTCATGTGAAGCCCAGATATGCATTCAATCACCTTCAACCACACTTAATGAAGTCGAATGCATAGGGCATCCCTCAGGAATTGATCAACGTCGAGAGCTTTTTTTTATACTTTAATCTTTATATAGAGCAGTTGTTCTCAGATTCGTGTTTGCTCGTGAACAGATGCCGCTTTTCTATGTTGTTTGTCTTTGTCAGTATTGTTTTTGTGATTTCGGTAGCAGTGACTATGAAGATGAAGGGCAGGATTCTCAAAGCCCTGCCGAAGAAAAAAGAACATATAGTCGGTAAACTTAATAAAATAAAACGATAAAGCTCTCGGCGTTGATCAATCCCTGAGGGATGCGCCATGCATTCGACTTCATTGAGCATCGTTGGAGGTGATTGAATGCATATCTGGCCTTTACAATGACTCGCGGTGGCCGGCCGGTGTATCGAGCCAGTGCTGCTATCCTCCCAGACAAGTCTGGTACCAATTTGGTAAACTTAATGTTTAACAAAATACTCCACTAGGTGTGCATAGAACCTAAAGACGTAACGCTTCTGCTGAGGTTATAAAGGTGTTCGGCTAAGTAGGCCACTCATCAATTTGATCTTTCCAGGATCTCTAGAAGGCAAAATCCGTCGAAACGTCAGCTATGGCGAATAACAAATAAGAAAACAGTGAATTTTTGATCAATGCGGGGGTTAGGGGAGTTCACTAAGATCAACATACTGCATGATGTTGAATAAGCCGCTATGAAATGAAAATACAAAATGTAGGGAAGTTTTGTGAATTTGACAACAAGAATTCTTGTAGACAGTTGAGTCATCAAACGCAGTCTGAGCCCAGAATTTTTGTAAATTGAAGAAAAGAAAAACTCTTAGGAAGCTGAAAATTCAAATGCTGATCCCAGGACCGACTTTCTATTAACATCGGCACTGAAGTATGAATATCCTCGCACAGGAGACTAAGACACCAACTCGCAAACTCCATGAGGCTTTTTGGATAAATGCCAAAAATCCGGCAATGAGTAGCAGGGAGGAATGCCCAGAGGTCACACGCGACCTGGTCCCGTATCCTCGGATCAATTTCTGATGTGGGGTGGGGCAGTCATCAACCATATACGACTATAATCAACTGTTCTAACCTTCCTCATTGGAAGTCATGTAAAAAAGCGGCTCTGAAGAAGGCGATACTGCCGAAACGTCAGCTACTGTTGTGTTGTATTGTGTGTTTTCCAATGGAAGTAAATATATGTGTATAACAACCTCGCGATTGCTGAACATGAAAACAACGTATCAAATACTGATTCTCGACAAAAATTGGACAGGCTCACTTCTTTGTTTGGTCATCAAAAAAAAATCACATCGATCACAAAACAAAACGCAAGTGAGGTACCTCTTATAAAGTCTCCCGTCTATGCCTTCATGATTTCAGAAGTGTGTGAAGAGATATCGGAGCATCTCAGCATCCTATGAGGAAAGTATCGCCCACAGAAGTTCTCGTCAAAAGCTTTCGTTTGTTAGGTGGTAACGATTTTTAGTGTTTGGACGTATGTAATAAAGTTCCTCTAAATATCATCTTGTATCGGAGGTGTGAGGTGCGTGTGGCGCAGTGGTTAGAGGCGTCACTGCGACACGCACATGGAACGCGCCCATGGCCCACCAAGCCTTCCATCTCTCCGGGGTCGGCAAATTGGTACCAGATTTGCCTGAGAGGATAGTAGCACTGGCTCGATACAGCGGCAGGCCACCGCGAGTTATTGTAAAGGCCAGATATGCATTCAATCACCTCCAACGATACTTAATAAAGTCGAATGTATGGCGCATCCCTCAGGGATTGATCAACGCAGTGAGCTTTTTCCTTTTATCCTTTATCGGAGGTGCATGTTAAGACCGCAGAAACCTAAGCAATAAATGGAAAGTAAATCAGTCCCTTATGACCATCTTTATTTCCAGCCCTGAACGAAAACTGACTGGCACCGTTACAACCAGCAGACATTCTTTCCGCTCGGCTAGTGCTCGATGTTGCATAAAGGACGCCATTAGCAGTGTGAACATGATTATCGGGCACTAGTTTTGTTTCTAATTTAACCCATAGAGGATAACGCTAAACAGAACGAATATCTCCGATTAGCTCAACTATTTCTATCGCAGTCGAGAAATCAACGTGATGGACGAATTAGTGCCACAATTGAACTGGAAGATGTGGACGGCTAGGAGAGCTTTAATGAGGACGCATTGAAAAAAGCAAAGAACAACCAACTCTGCGCTCATATTTTTGATTCCACGATTCTACCTGTCTTAACGTAGGCGCCAGAAACCTGGTCACATGATGCAACGTCATTCAGGGTTATTGAACGCGTAGTCAAAAGGGCTATGCTAGAAATATCCCGTGTCATTCAAAGGGGGAAGGAGATACGGAGCTTTGATCTACTTCAGTAGTCAAAAATCAAAGACGCTGCTCAACACGGCATATTGGCAAGAATTAGATGAACCGGCAACATAATGCTTTTGAACAGTAACCGGTGAACAGGAGTCGTTAGTGAGCGGTTTGAACGGGATGTCAAAAGTACTGTAGCAAGGCCACCGAACTGATTCTTCACAGTCATTCTTTACGACAACGATAGAAGAAAGATGTGATATTCAACGAGTCTTCAGAGCAAGCAGAACCCATTGGGCCATTCTTGCACGCGACAGGGAAACATGGAAGATTTATTGGCGCCGGCTTGAGTAACTCAACGATCAACGGGTGGAGAAGTGATACAAGTGGATTTCATACACCTCTACTTTGACGCAACCAACGTTTAATGTCAATGATCATTTTGTTATCAACTCGTGAAATCAACAACTGTGATGCAGTGTAGCTGTTACGAAAGATCTTTGCGCCCGGGTAACGTACTGGTTCACAGCGTCTGTGGTCGTTTTCATACCCATTGAATTCAAATCTAAAGCCACCAAATCAATGAAAGCAGTACATGTTGTCATCTTCTGCTTTCTTTGTTGATGTTGATCCTTTTTCTCAACATGATTCGTTCTCAAAGAAGTTTTTAGCTAAATTTCTGCAAATCCTTCGGTGGACAACGCAAAAATATGATTTTGAAATAATGCTTAGCACTCTCTGTTTGTTTACACCACTTAAGACTACTAGGTTTGATCGACAACTGTCTTAATATGAATTGCCCTGTGATCACGTGGTGCTCATTGTTAGAGCAACAGGTATAATTTACACCTCGACTTAGTGCGTCCACCATAATTACACCTTAACTACACGAGTAAAGCATTTATTAGCTACTGGGTACCTGGACGGTATGCTTCAACGAATTGTGTCTGTCCTCCTACGATTTTCACTTTACTGATATTTCACTTGTTTGGCAAGATACAATTTTATAGAGCTGCAAGATGTCCACTATCACCATAATTGCCGTTCATTTTTGAATGGAGAGAGCTTGCCTCCTAGTGGGTGGCTTACCTTAATCGTTCGCATTATCGTCCCATTTATCGTGTGATTCGAGCAGGCGCCAGTAAATCTTCCACTTTTCCTTGTCGTTTGCGAGAATAGTCCAGTGGGCTCTTCATGCTATTCGAAACCGTTAAGCATGACATCTTCCTTCTTCGGTCATCGTGATGAGCCCCATCATCGAGTCGGTGATCCTAAGCCGTAAGATTAACATCTTGACTACTATAGTCACTTGCAACGTTTGCGCATCGGCTACCGTTTACATGCATTACGTGTCCGGCTCACCTAATATTCGGCAGTTCTGCGTATAGAATAGCGTCCTTGAATTTTAATCGTTGATGTACTTCGAAGCTTCGGATCTCTTCCCTCACTTGTTGTCCCATTCCAAAGTGCGCATGACGTTCTCGAGTGTGGCAGGGAATAATTTTGAGGAGATGATAGCGCCCTCCCTAACAGTTCTTTTACGTCAATGCTAATATCAGTGTGGAATTGTGATTTCTCGGTTGTGAAATTTTTTTCTATAACTACCAAAAAATCCTTACACACTGAGTAAGGATTCTCTTGCTGTCTCCACTGATTTTATGCCCGCTTCCATTTAAAATTTATTTAAATATATTAATTTCATCGATTTAAGGGAGTCCAAGGTCTCCCTTGAATCGACGAAATTCAACCAGGGCGGTTTCTTGTACCTTCCCGATATTTCATTGAGTCTTGTTGTCGTATCGATGTGCTCCATCGTACTGAAACCTTTTCGAGACTCTACTTACCACCTGATTGTCCTTCGTCCAGTGTTCTGTCTGTTTTGTTTAGCATCAAACTAGTGAAAAGTTTATGGAAGATAGACGGCATCAACTAGATTGGGTGATAGATGCCGATATCGTAAACCCACTCCTATTGCTTGAACAGTAGCACCCACTTGACGGTCTTCTATTGAAAGAAAACCTTGCATTTTAATAGGTAACATGTAAAGAACCAAACCATTTTGTTTGCCAGGATTAGCTGAGGGTTATTCAGGTGTTCATATCTTAGCTTTTCCAAATCTAGTGTTGCTTGATCCTCCACAGAAAAATAGCATATCAGATTTCGGAAGGTGATGCGACATATCCATCCTCCTTCATTTCATATGAGGGCAGGAGGACGTGGCTATTGTAGAGATTCCAGTAGTAATCGTTATGTTTTTCATCAATGCCCTTCTAGAAGCTGTAATTGTTCCGTTTGAGCGACAGAGTGGAATTATCTTGACTATGTCACTGGCGAGGTTTCGGTGTGCTCTGCGAGTGCTCTTCCTAGCCTCTGCAGCTACCGCTATAACAGCTTTTCTTCGCTCCTTAAGACCTTTTGTAACCTGCCTACATTGTTTTGTTAGTTCGGACGGTTGCCAGCAGCTCGTACAATTTCTTGTTGACGTATCAGCTTAAGCTTTTCTGGAGACAACGTCGTTGGAGACTTTCGAACTCTCCACTTTTATTCGTTTACAGGAAGATGTTGATGAGCCAACAGCATTTTTTGTCGATGTTATCAAGAACGGTATCTTTCCAGTAGCTGAATAATAAGCTGGATAAATCCAGTCTACAGTAGTTTTAGGATTTCGTTTCTTGGATTTAGCAAGTTTTTCTCCTTTCAGCGAGAAATGAAATGTTGCACAAAGAAGGCGAGAGTCTAATCCCGTGTAGAATTTAGGGACGACGGCGAGATCGGTTAGACAATGCATCCGATTTATTATGATCTGATTTCATTATGGTGCACTTTACTAGAAAAACCCCACATGCAGCGTTGGGAATGGAGCTTTGTAAGTTACATTGTGAGTTACAATGAATGTTGTCGGTCGTCAAGATTAAAAATATGTGACCTTCTCTGTAGAAATTCTCCAAATCTATATACGTTTCGACTTCATCTTCGAAATTGCTTGATGTCAGTGCGTAGACGACGAAGTTTGTCAAAGCCGGCGTCGATCCACATCTCTTCAACCGTAAAGTCCGACCCAAGTTGTTAGTTGTTCGAATGAACCAGTGTTTATGGCAAAACTCATGTTGACGAAATTGCCGTCTCCGCCGACTCCTTTACTGTCGCATAGTATGAGGAACAGTTCATCTTCGCTGTCGTAGACGGCGTTGAAAGCGTTGTACCTTCTTGCCTCAGTCAGTCCTACGTTGTTTCGCATTCGTATTGTCGTATCCCTATCCTTTTTACCTACATGATCAAGTACTCTATCAAGGTTGCAGAGGCAAGTGAACTTAAATTGATGGTGTAAATCTTCACCTTACCCCTTAGAGATTTAGGCAGCCAAGAATGTCGCTAAAATTTTATCGACCTCTCCGCAGTCGTCTGCCCAATGCTGCCAAAGCTCTTTCAGGGACAAGGTAATAAGGCCTACTTCTGTTCTGTGATGAGCTTGCCAAGCTTGCCAAGCTTCGAGTGTGGATGGTGCGTGTACTTATGACTACGTTCCCATTCTCTCACAGAATAGACAAAGAGTGCATCTAATTAGCTTTCCTTGTATTTCACTTTCGCTTGATTGCACGCTTTCGACGGAGTTCACTAGTAAAATGAATAAAATCCGCATAAATAAGAATGTGCCAACGCACGCATATATGAGTATGTCTTCGCAATGGCATGCCAAATTGGCGCACTAAAACTAGGATCTCCATCCCCTGGACCAACCTGCACCTCAGGAAAGCAAATGCTCACCTTTGATTCGTGATTAACCCGCTAACTGCCAACTTAGGTTGTCTTCAACAATAGAAGCAACTTTTGTGCTGTTAGTTTACTTTGGACAGGAGTAGAGAAGAGAGCTGTCAAGCTCTTTCTCGGCCTTATTCACCTTGCTGGACCTTCTATATGCTGTGTTTTAACGCGATGCAACTCTTTCATACAGGTCTAAACTTGGCGCAGAAAATAACTATTTCACATGGTTGGAAAGGGGTAGCCTGTTGAAGATAGGCTTAGAAATAAAATCACGCTCTCTATTTCCGACTAGACGATCGCAGCCATAAAACGCTGTTTAAGACGTGTTGGTGTAGAGCTTATGGTAGCAGTGATTGAAATTCTACCGAGCACTCTTAAACGCCAACTAATTGGTAGCAGTTAGTATGACTGTCTGCGTGAAACCCAAAATTGCATTACATGTCCGAAAGGCAGAGGCATTAAGTGTATAAGTTCGTGTCCGATTTATCTGATCTTTTGTTCGGTGTGCCGTGACGAATATATTGACGAAACATGTAAAGTGCTCTGCGTCCTTACTGAAGAACATCAAGACAGTAAGCAGAAATAAAGGGTAAAGGATAATACTTTCGGCGTTGATCAATCTCTGAAGGATACGCAATGCATTCGACTTCATTAAGTGTCGTTGGAGGTGATTCAATGCATATTAGGCCTTTACAATGACTCGCGGTGGCCTGACGATGTATCGAGCCAGTGCTGCTATCCTCCCAGGCAAGTCCGGGACCAATTTGCCGACTCTGGAGGGATGGAAGGCTTGGTGGGCCATGAGCGCAGGGATCGATTCTACGTGCGTGTCGCTGTGGCGCCTCCAACCACTGCGCCAAACGCGCTCCTGTAGACAGAAACTTAAACAAAAAAAAAAAACTTCATTTGGGAAGTATAGAACATAGAAACACGATGGCGATGATTTTGAAGAATAAGTACACGTTGTTCAAAGTGTTTGTATTTTTCGCAAATTAGGTCCTTAACTGTGTTTGGGTGAAACTCGGCTGTATTCTAAATTTTCATAGAGGATGTCCACAATTTTTACTGAAACCACAATGGAGAAGGATTCACAAGGACCTCACGGTTCGCTGATCGTTGGTACTGTGTATATAATTTTTCCACTTTTTCTGCTATCCGTTTATTCGATTTTCAACTTGGTAGGTGTGCAACTGTTTTTTCCTTTAGAACAGATAATCTGATAAAAAGTATTTACATAGGCTTCCACGAAGCTGTTACTTTTTTCAGACTATACGCACGAGAAGCGAGTACCGTAAGCTCCAAGCATTTTGCTTCATGTTTTATATTGGAATTCTCGACTGTGTTCAACTGATTGGTCACATCTTTGGTGGAATTATCACTATATGGCCGACTATAAACACCAATCTTCCGAATCTTAATCGAGTTGGTAGACTTAATACTGTTGTTTAACGCTTTAATAGCTCGCATTGGCGAAGAAGAGTAGTGTGAATCGAATATTTTCTACACGAACTTTGCACTGTTTACCTTACACGAGGTTGTTATACAACTTTTACTCGCTAACGTTTCGACGTCGTCGTCCTCCTCAGAGCCAATGGTCCGAGTCGATACTCCACTGAAGAAGATTCGACTCGAAATAGCGACGACGATATCACATCGAGAAGACGAACGACTGTGGGCATCGACTTGGATCAACAGTTTAACGGAAGAAGAAGATATTGAAACGTTAACCCAGTAAAAGCTGTATAACAACCTCATGTGAGCTAAACAATCGAATAAAATTTATTTATCATTCACGCCGAGGTTGAGGGAAAGTGGTTTAGTGAAGTATTTTCTACATAATTAGCCCGTCGCCGATTTGGCAGCTACCGGGAAACCAATACCACGCCACTGCGAGATCTCTGCCGTAAACTATCCACTGTTTTGTGTGTGTATAGGAGGACGCGTGTGGCGCCGTGGTTGGAGGCGCCACCGCGGCGCACACACGAAATGCGCCCATGGCCCACCAAGCCTTCCATCCCTCCGGGGTCGGCAAATTGGTACTAGACTTGTCTAGAAGGATAGCAGCACTGGCTCGATAGATCGGCAGGCCAACGCGAGTCATTGTAAAGGCCGGGTATGCATTCAATCACTTCCAACGATACTTAATAGAGTTGAATGCATGGCGCATCCCTCAGGGATTGATCAACACTGAGGGCTTCATCCTTTTATCCTTTTATAGGAAGGAGATTTGCCATATTACAGTTTTTTCCAAACCTTTAAATGACTCACAAAAAACTTTCATAAATTCGTATTTGTTATATAAATACTACTTTTCACGGTGTTCAGTAATCCTTCATTAACTGGTGCTACAGAGGTCTCAGGAATTTTTAGTCACTACTGCTATCCTCTTTGCAACCATTTGTCTCATCGTGTTTTTAAGGTGTTTTTAGTGGTACGAGTGATCATTATTGTCAATGTCAATGTTTCAGATAATCGGAGCCATTACAAACTCAGGTTGTGTGGGTTTATTCCCATTATCATTAGTAACAGCTCTATATCGTCTATTGGTGATCCAAAAACTAGCCCATCCGAACTCAAGATTTCTACTCCTAGTGAAGGTAAGAAAAAAATTACGGATAAAAACAAAGAAGAAACTACTTTTTAAGTGATAATAATGCTCTTTCCAGAGAAAGCAAGGTATTCTTTGCTATTACTTGACATATTCATTAAATCATTGAAGAAAGCTTACTGAAAGTTTCTCAGACATGAAGAAAACAGGATGTGGGCGCAGAGTGGGATTTCCTTAAAAACGTTTAGCATTCTTCTTAACTTGAACTAATATCAGCTAGTGAAGTTTAGTAAACTTTGCCACTGAAACCATGCACCACTTTTCCTGAGTTCTGTTAAGGCCCAATTAAATTAAATGAAGCTTGGCAGTGATTGAGAAGACAAATCTGAAATTTCAGTGAGTACGAGATCATATGAGGAGGAAGAATAAAACTTTCGGAGTTGATCTTTGATGGGTCCCCCGTACGTTCGGTTAATTCGCAATATTACAGAGGCCAACCAGTAGCAATAGGACTTCCACATTGGTATTCGGTGGCCTGCCGATGTTTCAGGTCAAAAGTCAAAGTTTTTACCCTTCCAGACAAGTCCTGCACCAATTTGCCAACCTTGAAGGGAGAAACGTTTTGCTCATCGTATGGAGAGCGATCCAACCAGAGACTGACCCAGGGTGTATTGTTGAGCATATCTAATCACTGCGGGATTCCTATAAGAGCAAAAGGCCTATTTATCGCTTACACTTTAAGGGTCACAGTTCTTCCGCGTTAGGTTGATCGCACTTTCGTGAGCGAAGAGATAAAGGACAAATGTATTCATCTCAGTGCAGATGAATTTTTTTTGATGAGTGTGACACAACATATTTGGTTTTCGGTCTCTGACAATAATAATCAATGAAGTGATCAATAGTAATCAATGTCTGCCTTTTTGGCGAGAAATTTCAGCCTTTGTCAACTATGACTTTCTCTGGAATACTCAAGTCATCATGCTTATTCCAAGCCTTTCATTGCAAACATCGCTTCTGCCCTAAATTGAAAGAAGATATTCGCTACTTTTCCATCGGAACTCGTCCAGAGCGGAAGTGATTTTCAGTCGAATGAATGATGGAGAGCCAAGAAAACGACACCGGCATAATGCTAATCGATAGATGTGATATAATAATTGCATAAATGAAAAATTTCAGGGTGGTATGTTGTTGTCATTCGTGTATTGTTTCACATTTTTTATATGCCTCCTCAGCTTCTCAGGATTTGTATACGACCCAAAGAGGTAAATCATAGATTTTTTTTTGCTAACAGAACCTCTGTCAATGGCTTTTTTCGTTGGATCATTTTCCAGTCAGCGTTTACTGTGCCTTAAATATTTTAGTTGGTCTTGGGATTATACGAACTCTTCGATAATGTCGCAGCTGGAATTCATAATCTCTATGCCACTCATTTTCTTCACCTTCATCATCTACATAGCGATTTCCATCACAGTATATAGAGTTCGTTTGCTTATAAATTATATAGCACTAATTTGATTTTTCTCTGTATCCAATGGTTTTCTGAAGAAAAGCGTGAGAGCGCGTTTGGCGCAGTGGTTGGAGGCGCCACTGCGACACGCACGTGGAATCGATCCCTGCGCCCATGGCCCACCAAGCCTTCCATCCCTACGGGGTCGGCAAATTGGTACCAGACTTGTCTGGGAAGATAGCAGCACTGGTTCGAGACATCGGCAGGCCACCGCGAGTCATTGTAAAGGCCAGATATGCATTCAATCACCTCCAACGATACTTAATAGAGTCGAATGCATGGCCCATTCCTCAGGTATTGATCAACGCTGAAAGTTTTATCCCTTTTTTATGCAATGGTTTAAATTTCCTATTAGACTTTCGGCTTGTAAGTGATGTGGTTATTTTTGCGAAGAATGCTATAAAGCAAGGATGGTGCTTAGTTATACAAAACGGCAGAGGGGATGAAATTATGGCCCACTTGGACGAAAACCTCATTCTCGGAAAAACCCAGACATTTGTTTAAGATTTTGAACTGCAGAATCATTATTTTTATTTTGTTAATGAGTGGTGGACAATGGAGACCGTGTTCATTGAGTTTAATCAAACATTAAAAAGAATAGAGCTATGAAGAGGAAAGCCCAGCTCATAAAAGCCACACATCACGAAGAGTAAAGAACCCAGTTCTGTAGGTTTCTGCCTGCAAAAATTACATTCTAATTACCGACTTATTGGTTGAAAACGATTTTCACACTGCTCTCGACGCTGCAGAAATTGTTGATCATTTTGCTTAAGCAAAGTCTTGCGGCAAAAAAGGAAGCTTCTCTTCCATCTATATGAATCGGCAACTGGAATTGGTGGGGATCTATGAATCCCATAGCTGTCTCAGCGCTTATTCATGGAAAGGTATTACGTGTGTTACAACCATAATGATGCTGAGATATTTGTAAAACTTCGGTCCGCAGACGTCTACGGCAGGGAACGAGCGCCTTATAGCTCTTTCCGGGGGCTAATGCTTTCACCACCATACCATGCGGGTACTTCGTTTCTTCTATCTCTCAGCTAGTTCTATCTATCATTAGCCTTAATGGGTGCACTTTCAGATGAAGAAGGGATTAAAGACGATACATAAGACCGAGCTACAGATGATCATTCACGCTGCGATTCTATTCATGGTGTTGACTAGTATGATGACTTTCTGGCATTATCACGAACTTTTCTTTCCGGATTCGAGATGGACGACGTTTGCGATAAATCTTTACTGGATGATGTATTGTGGTCTGAATCCACTCTTATATTTGGTATGTTCGAGGTGAGTCGGTTAATGTAACAGGGGAATTTTCAAAATCACTCTTACGTTCCGATACTTTCATCCGAAGACGTTTTCCTTTGAAATCGACAAACTTTCTTCATATTCGATTAAGCTGAAACGTAGAAAAACGAGTTTAAGCATTTTTATTCATTTAAGTCAAGAACACCACGTAGCAATCTAAATTTTCTACAGTTTCTGTGTAATAAAGAGAATAATAAGGTTTTGCGCTTTCTTTTCAACGTACAGTTTTGAAGCAGTTACTGCACGATTTCATCTGTTCAAAGTGATATGTCAAATACGAGGTTCCAATAAAATCCCTCTTTCTTAGGAAAATCCGCCTTTCGTTTCTACAGTTCATTGGTGTGACCTCATGTGAAAAGAGGGCCGCCGTTGTTACACCGATAATCTTCATGAAGCAAACACCGATGTTTGTCAGGAGGCAAATACGTTGAGCGCTGTGGTTTCTGGAAACCCAGAAACCCACGGTTTGGTGTACATAACAGTTCTGATGTCCAATCTTCAAATGTTTTAAATACATAGTGTTTAATTGTATCAACGAGAACATCGTGATCAGTGGACGCTTGCCGTTATTTTTCTTTTGATTGTGGATAACGTGAGACATCTGTCCATTTCTCCTTGGGACAATAAACGATTGTGAATAGTCCCACGACCGGCTTTCTATTAAAGTCGGCATTGATCAAATAAAAGCTCTCGGCGTTGACCAATCCCTGAGGGATGCGCCATGCATTCGACTTCATTAAGTATCGCTGGAGGTGACTGGATGCATATCTGGCCTTTACAATGACTCGCGGTGGCCAGCCGATGTATCGAGCCAGTGCTACTATCCTCCTAGACAAGTCTGGTACGAATTTGCAGACCCCGGAGGGATGGAAGGCTTGGTGGGCCATGGGCGCATTTCACGTGGGCGCCGCAGTGGCGCCTCCAACCACTGCGCCACACGCGCCCCTCTTTTGATCAAATAATTTTTTATATTCTTGCTAAGTAAAAGCGAAGTGTTGTTTTATTTTTTATTCAAGAACAAGTTGACGTTTCGGTGGATTTCGCTTTCCTCAGAGCCTGCAAATGTTACGTTGACGGCAATCTACCTAGGTTAACATTTCCACAACCAAAAGGAGAAAATGCTAAACCAAGATTTCGATGACATTGAGCACAAAATGACTTCTTTGCACACTCACCGTTTTCTATGAGCCTTCTTCTGAATAAGAGAAAGGCGAAATCCGCTGGGACGTTAGTTTTATCGCAATAGAGAACAAAATAACGTAGGGTCTCATGCAGTTTACATGAACTTCAAGACGAACTTCGTAAGAAAGCTAGAGATGAAAAGCAAAATAGCAGCGAACAACAGAAAATAAGGGCATTACAACCACCACGATTTCCTCAAACGTTCTTTAGACAACAAGACCTTAACAATGAAGTCGATATCAAGATTCGGTTATTAACGAACGAAGCTTTTAGTATCCTTAATCATTAGCGCGCGAAAAGATAGAGCTCTAACCTCACTGAAGTACAAAAACGTGATGTGCGCAAGGCACGAGTGCTGATAGGATTAAAAAACATAAGACTATCCATTAGTGATAAGCATGGAGAGTTTATAGTAATTCCTTGTCGCTTCGATGTTGAGAAAACGAAAAGGCATCTTAAAGATTCTTCACTTTATCAGCCATCATCTGAGAAGTTCAAAAGCAAATACCAAAAATTGAACCACGAGTGGGTCAAAATAGCAGGGACTGCTTGTTTAAAACCGCCAGTTATCTCTCAACCAAAAAATGATTTACCAACATGTATCGTCTTGTACCTGCTTATAAATCTCATAAGTTAGTTTTCAGCGATGATCTCGCGTCTACCGATCCATTATTGTTCAAGGTTAGACCTATAATCAGCTGCGTAGACGGACCAGCGAATAGAATAACGAAGTTTTCAACCCTAATATTTACCCAGTTTTCAAAACACAGTCTAGCCTATCTTACGAATACCCAGATGTTCCTGGATCGTCTACATACAGCGCGTTCCAACAGTGCATACATGATAGAGCCCGTCGGCATTACCACCACTTATACCAACGCGTCGAATGACTCCGCTATACAAGCCATATTCGAACTTCTTATAGAACATGAAGAAGAAACAAACATGTATGGCATCATGAGACAGCGGTTGATGGCGCTCTTAAAAAAATGTTTGAGCTGCTCAATCTTCAGATGGTCCGGAAAGTACTACGCTCAAATAAGGGGGTTGGCAATGGGACAACGATTGGCACTGATACTTGCCATTGCGTTTATGTCTAAGGTGGAAGCGCCAGTGACCGATCTCGGGCCGTTACTCCACCGTAGATGTATAGATGACTATTTTGTTCTTTGCTCAACACTGCTCGGAAATGGACAAATCCTTCGAGTCGTTGAACGAACAATCAGAGTATATCAAGTTTACCCGAGAGAAACCGAAAGAAAACTGGCTGCTATTCTTGAACGTCCACATTAAACTGTCAGAAAATGGCTACATTACGAAATGGTACCGAAAGCCAAGTAGTAAAAACAACTTGGTCCATTACCTTTTCTCTCACTCTTCTCACACGAAAAGGGTGTTTGTAAGAATCATGTTTCGAACAGCGACCAACGTGTGCGCGAGAAACGAACAGAGGAGTCCCGGAACTTGGCACGGCAAACAGCCATCTTTAATGGCTGCGAAACTGTAGCTTCTCAGAAAAGGTGTAGAAAAAAACCCAAATTCCTAAACGATAACCCTAGCGGTGATAAGAATCGGTTTATCCTTCTTTTCATCTTAAACGAACCGAGTGCAGCTATAACACTCTGCTTAAGAAAGACCGGTATAGAGAATTAGGTAACGATAATTGAAATGCCACCGAGTAGCCTAAGAGGCCAGCTAGTTCGTAACAGCCAATATAACCGTCTATGTGCAACACAAATTTGCATAATTTGCTTTAATGGTAAAGACGGTGATTGCAAGAGTTCGGGTTCAGTCCACCTGATCTCTTGTAAGGCGTGCAGAGACGAATACATTAGTGAAACGGGTAGACCACCGTTCATCCGTGTAAAGAGACACTTAGTCGGTAAACTTAGGATTAAACCAAGTTCTCCATTAGTGACGTATAGGACACAAACATAATGTGGAAAATTTTGAAGTAGAAGTGAGGAGTCTGGGACAGGAGTCGAAAACACAAGCGCGTGAAATACTTGAGGCATTCTGGATTGATTCCGAGAATATGTAAATGAACCGCAATGAAGAATAGCTCATTATCACGAGTGACGTCGGGCAGTATTTAAGACTGTTGCTTTGATGTGAGACGCACATAACGTTTCCGTGTAAACTCTGTGGGTTTGGTCTCCACGTGACATATTCAGTGGGAGACTCACAGAAAGCGGTGAGTGTACGAGGAAGCTATTCTGTGTTCGATGTGATTGTAATCTTGGTTTAGCATTTTCTGTTTGGTTATGGAAGTGTTTGGCAAGGTAGATTGGGGTCAACGTGACTTACCCAGGCTCTGATGAAGGCGAAATCCGCTGAAACGTTAGTCTGTTCCTGAATAAGGAATAAAATAACACCTCGCGTTTGCTCAACGAGAAAAGGATTGTGAATATATTTTGAGACAATATGTTTCAAATCTTTTCATCAACCTCTTGTTAGCGCAGTAATTCAGAAACGTAATTTTAGAGACTTTAGCTTTCATGGTTTCGTCGTTTTCTCTTTCAGCAATCGCAAAGTTGTTAAACAACTTACATTTACTTCCATACAATAACACACATACAACACAATCGTAGCTGACGTTTCGGCAGAATCGCCTTCCTCAGAGCCTGGGAGGGTGCACCAAAAAGCAACCTACTAGGTGAAACACTTCAACAGCACAAACAGAAAGATGAAAATCTGAGCGATAATTACAAGATCTACGGCTTCTTGAAAAAACGGACCGCTTTTTTTACCTGTCCTCCACTGGGGAAGAACAGCCGCTTAGAGTCGCACATGGTGTTGACGACTGCAGCACCCTCGTCAATTATGAATTCGTCGTTTCCTCTCTCTCAGCAATCGCGAGGTTGTTAAACAAAATGCAATGCCGAGGTTAATAGAAAGTCAACCCTAGATACTTCAGCTTTTCTAAGCGTAATATTACAATGAAAATCAATAACTGGAAGAAAATCAGCAACGATCTAGTGGGAAGGGTTTTTCCTTGAAGCAATCACACAAAATAACGAAAACCGACAAAGACATAGATACTGCGAGTATGAAGATCGTTTTACAAAGCTTCAGTAGAATGTGTACAAAGTACTCTTTTCCCATTTGTGTTTCATCCATACGTACCTGAGTAAGAAACCAAAAACGAACCTCACAACACTTGACAAGGTTTTTCTTTCTGGTAAGTCTTATCATAATTTGCTTCATTTGTTACTGCACTGGTTACTTAGTGAAGAGCTCATAAACATCTCAAAATGGATTTTTGTACAGTGAGTAGACATTGTTTAATTTTCTAAGTGATCGAGATTGGAGCATCGCCTATCTTTACTTCAGATAGCTTTCCTGGAAATCTCACAGGCTTGAGAAAAGACGATACTATAAGAAAATCTAACCTAGTCGGCTTTCTGCATCTTAGCTTCATTAGCACTTTAGAAGAAACCCTGGAGCACTGTATCACCTGGATCACCTCTAGCTCCGCCGACTGTTGAATGAGTCGAGCGGGCGCCAGCAATTCTTCCATTTTTCTTCATTGCGTGTAAGAGTAGCCCAGTGGGTTCCACTTGTCTTAAGAACTCGTAGAGCATCATATCTTTTTTCTAAACTTTTCGTGAAGCATTCTGACCATTGGGTCGGTGGTCTTCCTGCAGTGCGTTTAACATCCCAAGTAATCCAGTCACTAATGGCTATTGTCCATCGGTTATTACTCATACGCACTACGTGTCTGGCCCACCTTATCTTCGAGTGTTTGGCGTACGGAAAGGCATCTTTAATTTTTGATCATTGACGCAGGTCGAAGCTTCGGATCCCATCCCTGAGTTGTGTGAAACGGGATACTCCTAGCATCGCCCCTTCGACTGCGCGTTCGATAACGCTGAGTGATGTTTCATCCTGCTTACGCAGTGACCAGGTTTCTGACGCATACGTTAGGGTCGTAAGTACTGTTGAGTCTAAAAGGTGGGCACGAAGTCGGGTGTTTTTTGATCTTTCCACTACATCCTCCATGCCCTTGAAAACTCCCAAAGCCACTCGTTTCCTTCTGCTTAGCTCTGGAGATAAGTCGTACCTCACGTTGGTTTCCC
The DNA here is from genome assembly GCA_009735665.1 of Angiostrongylus cantonensis. Taxonomy (NCBI): domain Eukaryota; kingdom Metazoa; phylum Nematoda; class Chromadorea; order Rhabditida; family Metastrongylidae; genus Angiostrongylus; species Angiostrongylus cantonensis. The sequence goes on from MQTX01000053.1 coordinate 904,104, forward strand.
GACATAGGTAGACAAAACTGGAGAACTCGGTGATATTTGTTCCGTTGAGCGTAAACGGGACATACGAGATCAATCCGTTTTTTATGAACATCGTTTCTATGAGATTTAGTCGAAGACCAATCCTTCCACAGGCTTTATCAAAGCCGGCAAAAGCATACGCCCGGCTTGGCTAACGTCTGGTGTTGTAAGGACGATATTATCAGCAAAGGAGGTGGTGTATCTGCCGACCCTCGATTTTCACTCCCATATTCCCATTCCAATGTTCACATGACGCTCTGAAGGATGGCGGTAAATACAATACTGGATAATTATTTTACAAGATGAATATCCAAACATAGGTTTCTGACAAAAATTGGTAACTTGAATTACTTCTGTCGCTTCACGTCCTTGCTTTGTGGTCTAGCCAATCGGAAGCATGCCTAGATTGTTTGAGTCGCGACATTAGTTGTCTGAGTGTATCACGGTAGCCGTGGAACACACGAGCGCAATGTTTTGTTTTTTATTTAGTGTTTGATCTTTTTTAACGCTAGGGTATAAAGGATAGAGCTCTCGGCGTTGATCAATCCTTTATATATGCCATGCATTCGACTTCATTGAGCACCGTTTGGAGATAACCGATTGCATATCTGGGCTTTACAATGGATCGCGGTGGCCTACCGATGTATCGAGTTAGTGCTGTTATCCTCCAGGCAAGTCCGGTACCAATTTGCCGTCCCCGGGGGAATGGATGGCTCAGTGCGCTATGGGCACGAGGATCGGTTCCATGTGTTACAGGGCGCCTCCGACAACTGCGCCATACGCACCTTTAACGGCAGGGTACTATGTGAAATATAACCACAATAATGTTGAGATATTTGCAAAACTCTGGACCACTGGTGTCTGCGATAGGAAGCGAACGCGCTATTACTCTTTCCAGGGGCTTACGCGTTCACTACCATACCGTGCGAGTTCTTCGTTTCACGTTCCTCCCAGCTGTTTTATTGACGTATTGGTGCTATGAGCAATCACCCGTGAACGCGATTGATTTGGGGAGCACATATCACACCACATAGCAACGTAGTAATTTCTATTTTCTTAAAAATAGGCAGTAAATAAAAAGTTTTACAAGACCATAATGTTATCTGTACATGTTTTCCGTTGAAAAGTTTATAGCTCATTTGACTGTCGGGAGCAGAAGTTTATAGTCTCGGATATCTTGTGTGTTAAAAAATAGATGCCCACGAAATGGAGATTATCTCCTAATGCACTTTTTTGACCATTGGTAATTAGACCATCATTAGCTTTTAGAAGGATACTGTTGTCAACAAGTGCTATGGAAAATGTTATTGGCCAATCGAACACCGTCATACAAATGTTAAAGAAGTGGAGAGTTTGAAAATCAGAAAGAATCGTTATTCTACGAAGGCTTGAAAAATAATATTAGGCCTGCTAATAACTTTCAAATTCTTGAAGCACAACAGAAAATGATCTGAAGAATATTTTAAAAGGGAGGGAGCAGCAGTGGTTGCTATGACGCCGATCTTGGTTACGAGCGTCCGAAACGCTCATTGGAACTTCGCCACTTACAAAACAGGAGTGATCGCTATCCTGACTGTTTAAAGAACAGTCAGTGGTGTCTGAAAAACTGTATGAAAAAATCGTTCACGCCTTATACTCTAATTTCTTAATCATCAGGTGAGATAGATATGCTCTACCAATCATTCTTTGCTCCAAAGTCCAATACACTATTTCAGCTGTGTCATCTCGTTGCTGAGGAGCTGTAAAACACTCTGCTCGAGAATGAATGCACCCTAACATCTTAAAATTTTGCCGTTGACACTCAAAAAGTAACCAAAATGTGCTTAAACCCTCAAAATATAACATGATCAGTTTTTTACACGTTGTCTTTTATAAAGCAAGGTTGATAGTCAATGGAAAGCCTACAGTATCGTTCTTTTGCAGAAGAATAATTGAATGGAATATGGAACTATTGTACTGCATTGACAAAAGGCTGGAATACGGGCAGCAATAAAAGCGAGCCGGGTTTCGAAAAATTCTTAGGACATTAGATCACATCCGTACAAGAACGAACTCCAATAAGGCACTGGATGCCTCCTTCGTTCACTTTCATCGATTTAAAGATACGATTTAAAGATTCAATTTAAAGATACGCCCAGTGAATGCAATCGTAGAATAGAGCTCAGCATATAATACTATGTCACGAAAAAAAATATACGGCCAGTCTCGATAACATCGTATGAAACCCAAAACGGATGACATGGGAGTAGAACAAGGCATCGTAACTGGATAGGCTAAGATGTTCTCCAACATTTCACAGGCGAAATCCCATCCAAATTGAAGCTACGCCACAGCATAGCACTAAGCATGGCTAGTTTCTAGCTAAAAGCAATCAATAAGAGACCACTATACCAAAAGCACGGAAATTATGGCCTGATCAATAACTCTCATGCAGAACTGCGACGAGCAAACAACAAGTACCTTGTAACAGTCTGGGAGCAAAGAGCGGTATTTTTTTCATTTTGTCGTTGTGAAAAAATCAACAAAATATTGCGCAGCTTAGACAATAGGCCATAAATGTTATTCATATTACACCAGTATCTTGTCTCAATAACACAATAGATGTGAACCCTTTAATCAATGCGATTGGTGATTGTCATCAGCGCCAACGACCATCTTCTTCTCTTGAACTGCATAGCTGTCGTGAATGGCCGGGAAGAAAGCACTGATCATTCTGAAAATGATGACTGCATATTTCTGCTACCGTACTGTTTTAACTCATTCGTTATGTCCCTTCTAGTCATTCTTATAATCGACTTAGACGGATTCAACACTCAAAAAGTTAATTCGCACAATAAGCGTTGACTTCTGAAAGGAATCGAAAGAATGACTACTCTCCTCCAGTACCCACTTACTCTTTATTTTTTTTTCCTCTCAGCAGTTTCCGTCTGATCTGCAACCTTTACCATTCATTTACTATCGAATTAAAAGCGATTCGTTCATAAAAACACAAGTATATTGCACAAGTATATTGGATCCATCCCAATATACAATAACAGGCAAAATCACAGATCAGTTCTTCAATAAAGCTTGATAAAACTAATGGAAAGGAGCAAAATTTAGCCATTTCTTAGTTCCTGTTATCGTCGCTAATGCTTCACTAATGAAACTCTAATTCTAATTGCTAATTGCTTGATTCTAATTGATTGCTAATTGATCTAATTGATTCTAATTGCTTTTTAGCAAAATAACAGCATTGAAAAACGCCGAAATCATCTCCGTTCAGGTGACGATTGAGTCCGTCACGTTAGATAGGTATACTTACTGGAATGGTATCATTGACGGAATCTTCATAGGCCGCAATGGCGGCGTGTTCAGCGAATTTGTGATAATGACGTCTCCTTCGTGAATTTTCTTTTCAAATTTGAATCTGTAATGTTTCTTATTATTATGAACGGTGAAACATTTCCTGGATAGTCCTAGACGAGCAGAGGCCAAACACGTTAGGGGTCATAGCACGGGTTCTGTGGCACGGCTGCGTAAATTTACTAACAATGGTTCTTGGTTCGATTTTGATACCAAAGAGACATGCTGTGAACCCTGAACGCTGATTTCACATTCTAAATTCTGCCTAATACAAAAGTATTGATGTGGTTGCGCACAACACCGATGTCGTCGAAAGTCTTTGTTGAGCTAAGCACTTCATGGAAGCGAGTAGTCCTTTTCAACCACACAGTAGCTTACGAAATTAAAGCTAAAAAAAAGCTCTCGCCGTTGATCAATCTCTGTGGGATGCGCCATGCATTCGACTTCATTAAGTATCGTTGGATGTGATTGAATGCACACCTGGCCTTTACAATGACTCGCGGTGGCCTGCCGATGTATCGAGCCAGTGCTGCTATCCTCCCAGAGAAGTCTTGTACCAATTTGCCGACCCCGGAGGGATGGAAGGCTTGGTGGGCCATGGGCGCATGGATCGATTCCACGTGCGTGTCATAGCGGCGCCTCCAACCACTGCGCCACACGCGCCCACTTACCAAACTAGGCAAGACAAATAAGAAAAGATATTGTTTTTCAAAGTCTACGGAGTTGATTTGATGTGATCAACCGCTTACTGAATAAAATAGCATTTAATTACAGTAAAGAACAAAGGAAAAAAATAAGGTATGTTAGTACTAAATAAAAGCTAATCCGAAAAATGTAATTGACAACTACTAACCAATAATTTTTTTCTGAAAATCGATTTTCACTTAACCTCGTCGTAAGTAACCAATACTTTCTTGGGTTGTTCAGCTGGCAATATTCTTTCATCTAATTCACAGATATCAAAATGCTAAGCAGAGTAAAAAAGAAACGTGCCTCATTCCGTCCACCTGCGGCCATATGAAATAAAGGAAGGTGAATGTTGTACAACCGATTCTCCCTTTCGAAATCCTATATGTCATTTCGTTGGTGAAAAACCGAAGAACACCAGGTCTGGACAGGATAAGATCAGAACACCTGAGGAACACCTTACGCCAGTTCTCGCAAACACAGCTATGTGAGCAAGCAGAGTTTTGAAAAGGATTTAGTACGATGGACCACATCCACATAACAACAAGGCTCATTCAAGTATCGCGAAAATACAAAAGACCGCTCTGTCTCACTTCCATCAATTTACAGTAGGCCTTTGATTTAATTAAGATAGAAGCAGTCATGGAAGCCCTTGGTAGTCAAGGAGTCCCTACTCAGTACGTAAAGATTCTTCGTGAGCTGTACAAAAATTTCACAACCAAGATTTCACCATTCTACAACGATATTAACGTTGACGTCAAAAGAGGAGTTAGGCAAGGCGATACAATCTCGCCAAAATTGTTCACAGCCACCCTTCATAACGTCATGCGAACATTGGAATGGAATAATATTGGAGTGAAAATCGATAGTCGGCAGTTACATCACCTTCGCTTTGATGATGACATCGTCCTTATAACACTAGACATTAGCCAAGCGGAACGAATGCTTGCGGACTTTGATAAAGCGTGTGGGAAGATTGGTCTTCGACTAAATCTAAAGAAAACGATGTTCATGAAGAGCGGATTGGTTTCGTTTGCCCCATTCACGCTCAACGAAACGAATATCTTCGAATGCTCCAGTTTTGTCTGTCTAGGTCGGGAAATCAATATCACGAACGACTTAGCTCCAGAGCTGAGCAGAAGGAAACGAGCGGCTTGGAAAGCTTTCAAGATCGTCGAGTATGTAGTAAAGAAAGGAAAGAACACCCGGCTCCGTGCCCATATTTTTGACTCAACGGTACTTCCTGCCCTAACGTATGCGTCAGAAATCTGGTCGCTGCGTAATCAAGATGAAACAACACTCAGCATTATCGAACGCGCAGTCGAAAGGACTGTGATAGAAGTATCCCATTTCACAAAAATAATGGATGGGATCCGATGTTCCGATCTGCGTCAACGATCAAGAATGAAAGATGCCATTCTGTACGCCAAATAGTCGAAGATAAGGTGGGCCGGTCACGTAATGCGTATAAATGACAACTGATGGACAAGAGCCGTTAGCGACTATGTTTCTCGGGATGTTAAACGCACTGTAGGAATGCTACCGACCCGATGGTCATAGTTGTTCACGAAGAGCGTAGAAGAGAGATGCGACGTTCGACGAGTCCCTAGAGCCAGCAGAACCCATTGAGCTACTTTTGCACACGGCAGGGAAAAATGGAAGAATTACTGGCGCCCGCTCGAGTCACTCGACGATTAACGGAAGTACAGGTGATACAGGGGAACAATTCAGAGCATTATAGCACCCATATGTGTACGATTCAGGCATTTAAATTTTTACCTCAATTGTATATTTAAAAAATAATTTTTAGTTGTAGAACAAAATGCAAAATAGGCCAAATAATCTCGCTAGGTTCACAATACATTGAGAAAAAAATATCGCAAATTAATTTAGCCCTACGTCTACCAGACTTATAAACAATTCAAACCTTCACTGCTTTAAAGAAGGACCTATTTTTAAACAGACGTCATTCAGTCTCGGTGGAAAAATAATCAGCATGTTTCACAGCTGTTTATCACAACCTCGTGTAAGCTCAGCAACTTTAAAACATAATGAATCTCTTCTATGACTGCACATTTTGTCGCTCTGACCTTCATGTCCCCGCGAGTAGGTGCCACACAATGGCAATTCTTAAACGACCCATCGGAGCACTGGCAGAGCTGTGAGCGAAGTGAGTTTAGCATAATAATATAATAGTATAATTGTAACACTATCATATGTCATCTTTGGCCCCGTTAATGGTAGAGTAATTTGAATGGGCAACAGTAAATCCCATTTTCTCGCGTTACACTAAGTGGTGTTGTCTATCTTGATTACTCAAAGGATACAAAAGCAATTACTTTTTATTTTTAGCAAGAAAATAGCTACAGAGATTTTGCTATTTTTTTTCATAGCAAAGATTTACTCCTATCTCGGTCTCCTAATATAACTGATGAATATAATATAATATAACTGATAACCTGTCCTTGGTTTGGAGGACCCTGATTGCGGAGAAATAGCCGTTGTAGGTCATTCGTGATTCAAGATCGAGGAACACGCTCCAGCTTCGAGGAAGTGATAAATCACTTGATACCCAGGCAATATGACAAAATATCATAAGCATTTATAAATATCAAAATCGAGTTGTGCTGGGAATGAGGAATATATCCGTTTCACTTGAGAATACTTCCTACTTGACACTTGCACGGTCTGTTCTTACTAATTGTGCCGGCCCCAGCACAGTTATCATTTTTCGGAGATTTCCTGATTAAGCCATTGTTGCTTCCTGGAACCTCGAAGTCAGTCTGGCCAAAGTCTGCTCCAGGTCTTCACCACCACAAGCAGTCGCAGTCCTTGTGGATGAAAGACAGATTTGCCGTTATGCGACTTTGATGCCAGGACGGTAATAGAACATCGTGTAGGTTTACTCTTAGCTAGGCTTCCTAATGGAAACGCCGGACTCTTTCTCAGCTTGGTAGACCCTGCCGAGGAGACGAATCACCCTCCTGTACATCGAAATCCAACAGCTAGGAACACCTCCCAGCCATGATGAGGCGGTAAACCGTTGGGAGGTTCACCTAAGATTACCAATCACGCGTCTTCATTACCGCCATACATCATCTGTTCTCTCCAAGGAGAAAACTTTAGAGCTTCAAAGAGGCCTTTATAAAAAAAGCTTTATGTGCTGCAACAGTGGACAGTTTTTCTAGATGAAACTTACTTGTTTCTGTAGTGGCATATCATAAACGCGAAAATAATGAACACCATAGTTAGTGATAAAGCGAAAACACCAAGAACGTAAGCAAGAGGCGGTATCGATGAATGCTTCACCGATGTCGAAAAGACCTGAAAAAAAAAACGTTCTGCTTAACACTAGTAACTAATGAAAAAAAACCTTAAAATGCCTTAAATTGGCAAATATACGGCTTGGTTCATGGTCAATAAGAATTTACGAAATAATGGCTTCAAAACGTTCCCACAAAAGGCTGGAAACAGTTCTTTTTAGGGCACAATTTTTTTTGGACGAACAGACATAACTCATTGTGCTGATTCCAACACTGCTTTCATTCGATTCTCTTCTTCATATTCATCATCCACGAAGGACCTCGAAATATATGCATGTGGGCTCGCCTGTTGTTTCACGATTCTCGCCTTCGTCACGAATGTTGTCGAATAAGGTCGGATCCGTTCTCCCTGGAGTTTTCAGAGAGCCGTGTTAAAGAGTTCCCACGTGGACCGGAGAGAGTAAGCTGATTCCAGATAACTCGATACCAATTAGCAACCTCGCAGAGAACAAAGAAATATTTGGCGAACGAGGCGTCTACTGATAACAAGCGCCATCCTATCACAACGTTACACGCTGACTGTGAAAGAGATAGTAAAATCCACTGCAACGAGTTTATCATAAAATCAACAATCTTAACCTTGTAATCTTGCGACGTCATCGAAAATTGTATACTAAAATAACTGATGTAGTCGCATGACATACTTAGATACTTTTGCTAGCGATTTCTGCTGTTCCAACAATCCCAGCAAAGAATTTCCTTTTTAGTACTTTTTATTTTTTTCAGTTCTTAGCAGTACAAAACTATTTGATGCGGCCGGAATTTCACAGAGGGCCTAGTTTATCAACCCCGGCACTATAAAAAGGTACCTGAGCTCGAGTCATACTCGGCATTTGGCTGCTCATGGTAGAGCGATGCCTGTCTGCGATGGCTATAGCCCTTTCAGCTGGGATAATTTCGGACGAGCTACGATTCACAAAAACCTGAATTTGCAAAAGTAATGGTAATGTAGGAGCGCAATGATATATAAGGACAACATAACAATGCACAATTCTTTAGCAATTTGCTCTGAAATACAAATAAATGAGCCTTTTTAACTGCGTTATTTAAGGTGTAATAACTTCGTCCAAAAAAACTTTATTGATTAAAATAAAAGCCGTTTAAATCTACACATTTTTTCAACAAAAAACAATTTTATTTGTTCCAGTTCCATAAATTTCTGAAGCTCTAGAAACGATGAATTGGATGAAGACATTTTTTGGATCATCGTGGTTGTTGAAGCATTTCTGCTACAAAAAGTGGTCAAGGTGCTCTAAGAAGTGATAGTCGATATAAGAGAGGTCTGATGAATACGGCAAACGAGAGAACGTTTCGTAGGCGAGCACGTTCAACTTTTGAAGCGATGGTGCTGTACAACATGACGCCGGGTGTGGTCGTGGAGAATGATCCTATTCTGTTGATTAATGTCGGGGTAACTGTTTTCGGAGTGTACAGTGCATTCTGCCACAGAACTCCCTCATATCAGGAATCTCGAGCCGGTTAGTCGCGAGGCTACGTGACGCGTTCCCAGGTGGCGGATAACGGGTTAATCGCTGACCAAAAGCGATCTTTGCCTCCCTGAGACGCAGGAGGAACAAGAGAATGAACTTCCTGCATCTGCTGTGACGATTTGGCACATACTTTCTGTATTTGTTAAGCATATTCATGCATGCGTATGCAGGTGTGTTCTCGCTGATGCGGATTGTATTCTACGAGTCAATTCGGCCAAAAGCCTGCAACCAAGTGACAGGGAAGTACATGGAAGGCGGTTAGGAGTCGCCTCCAACAAACAAGCTCCATGTTCACTCTGGGAGAGCCTGGCAAGCTACCCGTGAGTATAACCAGCCCCCACGTTCGGAGCCCAGCGAGCTATATGTGGGTATCAAATATGCTAAACGCAGTGAAAAAAAAAACGGGCCTCATTTCCCTGACCCCGAAAGAGCCCCCAATTTCGCAGCGTTGGGTAGGGCGAGTACGGAGAGGCTGATAAAATCTCAGGACCAATGGAAGGTGATTGAATTACAAAGAACTATGGAGACGATCTGTACCTACAACGCACGTACACTTGCATCCGAGTCTTCGATAGAAGACTTGCTCATGCAGGAAAAGGGATAAGATATGACGTCATCGGCCTGGCCGAAACGAGACGACGCCACCCATTCAAAGCCGTCTATGACACTTGAGAAGAACTGTTTCTCAGAACAAGCGACAGTAGAGTTGACGGCGTCAGCGCTCTCGTTAACACGAATTTGTCCATGAACATCGACTCATTCGAACAGCTTACAACCCGAATCGGACGTTCACGATTGAAAAGATGTGGATCAACACCGGCATTGACAATCTTCGTCGTTTACGAGTCGATATCAAACTATGACAAAAAAGAAGTCGAAGCGTTCTATGTGGACTTGGAGGGGTTTCACTGAAAAGACCGCGCATTATTCAAGGTCATCTTTTGAGATCTCAACGCCAGGATAGCACCAAGAAGAACACTTGAAGAACGTCACACTGCGACCCACGCATTGGAATGGAACAAACAGGGTGAGTGGCTATCTGACAACCAACTATGGCAACCAAGACCATTCGCGGTGCCTCGAAAATCCAGAGGCCCCCTCAACGCTGGATGTGGGAGTAACCCAGTGGAGAGTACCATAACGAAATAGACCACATCATAGTAAATAAAAGAATTTGCCTAACCGACGTTGCTGTTGTCCGAAAATTCTACACGGGATCAGACCACCATTTCTTACGTGCAAGATCCTAATTTTCACGGAAAGGAGAAAAGGCCGGTAAATTCAAAACCGAAGTCGCAGAACCACCACAAACTGGGACTTATTCAACTCATTAGTCGGCTATTGGAGGGATGCCGTTGTCAGTAACATCGACGAAGAATGCGATCGGCTCATTCAGCATCTTCACGTATGTGCTATGAAAGCTGATAATTCGAAGGTCACAAAGAGACTTCTGTCACCAGAAACTCTCGAGCTAATACGCCAGCGTGGAACCGCACGAGCTGCAGGCAACCGCGAACTAACGTCCGAACTTGCGAAACAATGTAGACAGGCGATGAAAGAATATCTTAAAGAGAGAAGAGCAGCAGTAATGGTCGAAGCTGCAGAGGCTGGGAAAAGCATTCGCAAAGCCAGCCTAAGCTTCGCCAATTACAACAACAAGGTGATTGCACTCCGACGCCCAGACGGATCAATAACAGCGTCCAGAAAGACAATGGAGAAAATCATCCACGATTACTATTCAGATCTCTTCGACAGCCACGTCCATCTTCCGTCTTATAAAATAAAAGAGGATGGATGTGCTTTTCCACCGGTTTTCCCTTCCGAAATCCGACATGCCATTTCGTCGGTGAAAAATCGAACAGCACCAGGTCCGGACAGGATAAGATCAGAACATCTTAAGAACTTTCCGCCAGTCCTCGCAAACACACTGGTTCGGCTTTTCACACGTTACCTGTCTGAATACAAGGTCCCTACTCAGTGGAAGACCAGCAAGACCGTGTTGTTGTTCAAGAATGGCGACCTACACGATATAGGCAACTATCGCCCAATCTGCTTGCTGTCTGTCGTCTACAAACTTTTCACTCGAGTCATCCTAAACAGGATTGACAGAACGCTGGACGAAGGACAGCCATGAGAGCAAACAGGGTTCCGAAAAGGATTTAGTACGATGGACCACATTCACACGTTAACAAGGCTCATTGAAGTATCGCGAGAGTACAAAATACCGCTCTGTCTCACTTTCATCAACTTAGAGAAGGCCTTTGATTCAATTGAGATAGAAGCAGTCATGGAAGCCCTTGGTAGTCATGGAGTCCCTGCTCAGTACACAATGATTCTTCGTGAGCTGTAAAAAAAGCTCACAACCAAAATTTCTCCATTCAACAACGATATTAACGTTGACGTCAAAAGAGGAGTTAGGCAAAGCGATACAATCTCGCCAAAATGATTAACAGCCACCCTCCAGAACGTCATGCGAACATTGGAATGGGATAATATGGGAGTGAAAATCGATGGTCGGCAGATACACCACCTTCGCTTTGCTGATGATATCGTTCTTATAACACCAGACATTAGCCAAGCGGAACGCATGCTTGCCGACTTTGATAAAGCGTGTGGAAAGATCAGACTTCGACTAAATGTCATAAAAAGGACATTCATGAAGAACGAATTGGTTTCGTATGTTCCATTTACGCTTAAAGAAACGAATATCACTATCATACATCACGAATACCGAATATCACGAATACCGAATTCACTAATTTTGTCCATCTATGTTGGAAAACCAACGTGAGCAACGACTTGTTTCCAGAGCTATTCAGAAGGAAGCGAGCGGCTTTGGGAATTTTCAAGAGCATTGAGGATGTAGTGGAGAGGAGAAAAAACACCAGACTTCGTGCCCACCCTTTGAGGACGTAGTGGAGAGGACAAAAAACACCCGACTTCGTGCCCACCTTTTAGACTCAACAGTACTTCCTACCCTAACGTATGCGTCGAAGACCTGATCTCTGCGTAAGCATGACGAAAGATCACTCAGCGTTATCGAACGCGCAGTCGAGAGGGCGGTGCAAGGAGTATCCCGTTTCACACAAGTAAGGGATGGTATCCAAAGCTTGCACGCCAAAGAGTCGACGATAAAATCGGCCAGACACGTAAAGCGTATGATTAATAACCGATGGACAAGAGCAGTTGGTGAATGGGTTCCACGGGATGTCAAATGTACCGCAAAAAGTCCAGTGACCCAGAGTCAGAGATCTTCACAAAGAGACTAGAAGAAAGGTATGATGCTTGGTGAGTCCCTAAAGCAAACAAAACCCACTGAGCTACTCTAGCACGTGAAAGGAAGAAATGGAAAGTTTCCTGGCGCCCGCTCGAGTCACTCGACGATCAAAGGAACTACAGGTCAAACAGGTGGTACAGTGCACTTGGTCTGTTTTTTGCATTAATTCTCTGCCGTAATCATTTCACCTTGATTCAAAAAGCTATGGTGAATCAGCCTGGTTTTAGACCACAAAGTAGTCACCATAACTTTTTTTGGTGCAATTTCGGGCTTGAAAATTTCTCTGGAGCCAGTTCGTAATCGAACCTTTGAGTTGAAGGTCGCCACTTGTTGTATAAAATCAACTTCTCGTCGCTCGTCACAATTCGACCAAGATAAACAAAAAATCGTTTTTGCTACGCAGAATAAGAGCAGACGACACTTCAAAACGGCGATTTTTTTGATTGTCATTTAATTCTTGCCGCACAACTTGTCGAGTTTTTTTTGTTCCACCTATGCGATTCAAGTGAGTGGGAACTGTTTTTGTGCTTACACCAAGCTTCTTTGAAAGCTCTTGAACAGTTGTTCGAGTGTTTGCTTTCTCTATTGCCTTCAACTCGTTGTGGTGAATTTCATTGGGACGCCTGTAGGCTTCCTTATCTTCGAGATCGAAATCGCCAGATCGGAATTTCCGGAACAATCTTCGCCCAGTGAATTCACCAACACTAACTTCACACCAATCTTTTCATCACTGTTTCGAGCCATCTCTGCTGCACTGCGACCGAGTTTGAACGCATAACAGAAAATCTGACGAAAATTGGTTTTTCACGTTTAAAATTGCGAAACTCAAAATTGATTGAGAGCGACATAAAAGAGGAAGAGGGATAATGAAAATAAACTGCAAAAAACAGTAGGGAATAGGAGAGAAAGCGAAGAAAAAACAGAACAGAGCAATGTTTTAGCAATAACTCAAGCCTTCGTATAGGAAGTACGTCTCAGAATGTCAAATTCTAGGCCATAAAGATCAGAGTACTTTTGGACAGGTAAATGAAAACGAAAAGAAAAGGAATATGATATTACTGGTTTTCGCCACTCATATCCTTTATTGATTAGATGGCACTGCCATGTGAATGGTCAAAATTTACCAACCAAACGTAAATCGGTGACGTCATAAAAGAGTTCTCCTTCTTCATGATGATACTGTAGATCTTTCATTATTACCTTGAGACCGGTTGCGTTTGCCAGTGTTCTAAACGGTTTTGTTTCATAATGTTATTGAAAGAAAATGCAATGAAAATGACCAAAAACTAAAGTGAAAGAAGTGAAAGCATGGGAACAAATAATAGTAGTAAACGATAAAGTCCCGGCGTTAATCAATCAATGAAAGATGCTCCATTCCACTTCATTAAAGTTCGCTAGAGGTGACTGAATGCAAATCTATCAATGACTAGGGGTGGTCTACTGATGTATCGAGCCAATGCTGCTATCCTTCCAGGCAAGGCTGGTACCAATTTGCCGACCCTAAAGGGATGAAAGACTTGATGAACCTGGGGAACGCGATCAAACCTATGTATATCGCAGGGCACCTCGAACCTCTGCGCTACACAAAGAGGTAAGCTCAGAGAAATCACTTATGTTCTCAGCATTCACCATACTTAATAGTCATTTTCTAATTCGTCTTGGTACGGTCTGCTTTAAAAACTTCACATGTCGAGCAATGAAATGTGTAAAAAGTGATAAGGTACTAAAACCAATATGATATAGTATAAATAAGTTACTTAGAAGAGAATTTTCAAACTGCTTACCCCTTGATGTTATCGATTTTCTCATAATCCATGGCTGCCGGTGGAATTGGTAACTCTAACCGTACAATGTCACTTTCTTCATGTATGTGCACCTGTTTACAAGAGAATTATTGCAAACAGAAATGAGTAGTTTAGTAACGATGGGTACTGTGTTTTTTCGTTCTCGTTCTAAATATGTTCTTTAGCTATTTCGTAGGATAAAAAGAATAAAGCTCTCGGCGTTGATCAATCCCTGAGGGAGTAAATGCGTATTACTACTACTCGCTTCATTCGTTCACGTCTGGCGTTCTTTGGTTTTCCTTCTTTTGAGTGATACAACAAATACTATACTTTCGATATGAAGCAAGAAGGCAATCATGATTGGCTTGATGGATACCGTCGTGGTTTCGCACCTAGTTGCATGTTTAACTCGTGATTTTCTTTAGCTAGGCCAAACCTCAGCCATACCATTGCAGTTCCACTTCAGGAAAAGCAACCAGCTCCAATAGAATAATAGAATTTCTAAACGATGAAATCTATGAAACATTAGTATTCTGGCACATGACCGAATGCTTAATCAATCATGCAATTTTTTAGCTACTGCGATCTCGAAGAAATGACAGGAAATATCCTTATGGTGCTCTCCAGAATGCGCAATACATCAATCACTGCAAAACAAATATGTTATTAAGCTATTAAGTTATTAAAAACGAACATCCAATTTGCCCTGTCCTTTACTTGCTTATTAAAACACATAAGCTTACTACAACTGATGATATTACATCAACGGACCCATCAGCATTTAAAGTTAGACCTATCATCAGTTGTATAGACGCGCCAACGGATAGAATAACGTGGTTCCTAAACCTTATCCTGACCCAGTTACTAAAATTTATTCCAACCCATCTACCTAACACAAAAATATTTCCAGACCACCTACGGTGCACGCAATCAAACAGCTCGCATGTAATGGAGTCATTCGATGTTACTACACTTTATACCAACGTGTCGAATGACTCCGCAATGCAAGCCATTCTCGAGTTGCTCTTAGAGCACGAAAAGAAAATAAAAATGTACGGCTTGTCGATTGTACGTCCAGGCTCTGAGGAAGGCGAAATCGCCGAAACGTCAGCCATCGACCAACAACAACAACAACGACAACGAAGACATATACCAACCTCACAGCAGCTAAAGAAGAACAGTTTATAAGATCATAAATAAATAAATATATATTATCTACATATGCCGAGGTTTATAGAAAGTCGGTCTTTTGTGTTATTAAGCTCTTATCTGGCCACAAAGAAACATATCAATTTCATTTTGAATTAAGTCACAGCGACACCGGCAACATTACTTGGACATCTTCCTGAGATCAACAATATAGGAACATTAAGGTTTCCTAATTCCAAAAGAAGAGCTGAAAGAATAGATTGTAGAGATTTTTTTGTAGTTGTAGTAGTTTTTGTAGTAGACGAAAACTCATTTGGTTAGACAAGTGATTCCTTACGAGTTCTTGGTCAATCGAAGTCAAAAAATACGGTTACGCCCTCTTTCGACAGCTTTGTTCTCTTAAAATCGACCACTGAAGCAGTTTTCGAACCTTGAAGACTTCTTTCAACCTTGATATTCGTCATCGTGTTCATCTATTTTATGCTAAAACGTTTTTCCTACTTTGCATAATATATTCATGTTTATTTTCTAGGTTAGAGTTAAAAATAAAAATGGGCGCAGGTTAAATAATATACCCTACGCCCGGACGAAATACACCCACATTTACAATACAGTGGTCTTTTTGTGCC
This sequence comes from Angiostrongylus cantonensis, assembly GCA_009735665.1. Classification (NCBI taxonomy): domain Eukaryota; kingdom Metazoa; phylum Nematoda; class Chromadorea; order Rhabditida; family Metastrongylidae; genus Angiostrongylus; species Angiostrongylus cantonensis. The sequence continues at coordinate 919,806 of MQTX01000053.1, forward strand.
TTGGCGGCTGTAGGATCATCCATTGATTCCACAAGCAGATGAAATACGCCTCCAGTAAAGTCGCTAAACATCTGCTGATTATCGTACTTTCCAATAGACATGTAATAGTAGAAAACATTATATTTGCTTTTATTTTGGCAGCTTATGTTATGTTTTCATTAACAGTGTCTCCATAGATCGAATATTGACGAATATTATTAAGACCTAGTGCTTGCTCACTGCATATCCAATCTCCACAAATAATCCCGCGAGCCAGAATACAGCTTTTTTTGACCGCCACCTAAGTGGATGGGTAAATTGACCTTTGAAGTCCCAATTTTGCTACTTCAGAACGTTCGCAGGTGGTCACCACCGACATTCTTTACCTTTAAGGGTCAAAGTACCTTCATCAGTTATTGGCCATAGTTTACTTATAGCTCTTTTATTTAGCAGTCTCTTTACCTCCAGCTAAATTAAAAATGGAAGTGTCGGACTACTCTTAGGTTATATGCTACAGCAAAGAATAAAAGCGCTGCTATACATCGCAGTTCGACATCAAGGAAAACTACCAACCACTGTAATACCGTAGACCATAGTAGAACTACTGCAAGGACTGGATTATAAAACGTCAAAAATCGTTGCGTATATTTTAATAAACACAGCTACAAAAATATGGACCAAATGTTCTTATAGATGTAAAGTGGATCATACTGCATGGGAAATAGACTACGTGTCTGATTCCAGGAAAAGTTCCCTGTAAATTCTGCAAACAGAACATATGCTTTCACTGCTTCTTTAAAAAAAATAAGCTGTACTCTACCTAGCAGTTTGTTGGAGTTGAACAACGCCACTCGTCGGTGTTATAGAGAACATATGCTGGATTGTTTGACTCATACCGCGGTACTCGAACAACGTTTCTTTGATCCGATAGTATACCGTATTCATGCCTATAACGTAAAGTGGAGTCACGTTCCAATTTTTTTCTTGTAATGAGGGTTAATGGAACAAATAACTCATATCCATATATATGCATGTCAAAACTAAGCCCAAGAAGAATTCTTATTAAAGCAAGGAACCTAAACTGGTTAGTAAAAATATGTCGTGTGCCTCAAAATGGCAAACGAGCTTTTGGACTCGCACTAAAAACGGAAAAGTGGCTCATTCCTCGAATTGGGACGTAGTATAGAAACTATTCCATAATACTTCGAAACCGACTTTCCTTGAACCTCGGTGTGCTTAATCAATACGTATTTTTTTCTTGATGAGCTTACACGAGGTTGATAATAAGATTTATTATCGGCTAACGTTTCGACGTCTTCGTCTTCATCAGAGCCGATGATCCGAGTCGATGGTCCACGCTTGTCTTTCGCCTCGATGTGGCGGCTTCGCCTTCGTGTCGAGTCAGGTCTTCTTCAGCGTTCCGTCTCCTCGAATGAGGCACACTCATTCAGTGGTGCCCTTTTATACACGATGCTGATGGTGAATATAATGATAATGTCCGTTGATAACTATTTGTTTTTCTTCCGGACATATATCATCGCGCACATCGTGCAGAAGTCGGTGTTATCATTAGCTAGCACAAAGCATTAATACGCTTCGAAAAAAAAAGAAGACGTCGAAACGTTAGCCGATAATAAATCTTATTATCAACCTCGTGTAAGCTCATCAAGAAAAAATACGTATTGATTAAGCACACCGAGGTTTAAGGAAAGTCGGTTTCCGAGTCAGGTCTTCTTCAGCGTTCCATCTCCTCGAATGAGGCACACTCCTTCAGTGATGCCCTTTTATACACGATGCTGATGGTGAACATAATGATAATGTCTGTTGATAACTACTTGTTTTTCTTTCGGACATGTATCCGGAAGACCTGACTCGACACGAAGGCGAAGCCGCCGCATCGAGACGAACAAGAAGCGTGGACCATCGACTCGGATCATCGGCTCTGATGAAGACGAAGACGTCGAAACGTTAGCCGATAATAAATGTTATTATCAACCTCGTGTAAGCTCATCAAACAAAGAATACGTATTCCATAATAGTTCTTGTTTCTATGTTACCTTATATCTTCTGCAATAACTGTTTTACATGCAATCATTATACATCTATTCCTGCACATTCTGTAAATTGTCTCTTAACAACCCTTCCATGCAGTTGTCTGGCAGGTGGCTGAAAAGGAAATCAGCACTAGCCAGCGGAATCTACTTTCCAGCATCTGCCGTTCCAAAGAAGTTTCCGAACAAGCACCTGCGTCCTTTCACAGATATCACTTGTATCACCTGTAGTCCCGTTGATCGTCGAGTGACTCGAGCGGGCGCCAGTAAATCCTCCATTTTTCTCTGTCGCGCGCAAGAGGAGTCCAGTGGGTTCTGCTCGCTTTAAAGACTCGTCGAGCATCATATCTTTTTTGCAGGCTTTTCGTGAAGAACTCTGACCATCGGGTCGGTGGTCTTCCTGCAGAACGTTTGACATCGCGAGGAATCCAGTCACTAACAGCTCTTGTCCATCGGTTATCATTCATACGCATTACGTGTCCGGCCCACCTTTTCTTCGACTGTTTGGCGTATAGAACAGAATCATTGATTTTCGATCGCTGACGTAGGTCTGAGCTTCGGATCCCATCCACTACTTCTGTGAAACGGGATTCTCCTAGCATCGTTCTTGCAACAGCGCGTTCGATAATGCTGAGTGATCTTTCATCCTGCTTGCGTAGCGACCAGGTTTCTGACGCACACGTTAGGGCAGGAAGAACCGTTGAGTTGAAAAGGCAGGCACAGAGTCATGTGTTTTTTGTTCTCTTCACTACATCCTCGATGCTCTTGAAAGCTCCCCAAGCCGCTCGTTTCCTTCTGCTCAGCTTTGGAGCTGAGTCGTACCTCACGTTGGTTTCCCGACATAGGTAGACAAAACTGGAGAACTCGGTGATATTTGTTCCGTTGAGCGTAAACGGGACATACGAGACCAATCCGTTTTTTATGAACATCGTTTCTATGAGATTTAGTCGAAGACCAATCCTTCCACAGGCTTTATCAAAGTCCGCAAGCATTCGTTCCGCTTGATCTTTTGAACTTTCGCGACACTTCAATGAGCCTTGTTATTGTGTAAATGTGGTCCATCGTACTAAATCCTTTTCGGAACCCTGTTTGCTCTCATGGCTGTCCTTCGTCCAGCGTTCTGTCAATCCTGTTTAGGATGACTCGAGTGAAAAGTTTGTAGACGACAGACAGCAAGCAGATTGGGCGATAGTTGCCTATATCGTGTAGGTCGCCCTTCGTGAACAGCAACACGATCTTGCTGGACTTCTGCTGATTAGGGACCTTGTATTCAGACAGGTAACGTGTGAAAAGCCGAACCAGTGTGTTTGCGAGGACTGGCGGAAAGTTCTTAAGATGTTCTGATCTTATCCTGTCCGGACCTGGTGCTGTTCGATTTTTCACCGACGAAATGGCATGTCGGATTTCGGAAGGGAAAACCGGTGGAAAAGCACATCCATCCTCTTTTATTTTATAAGACGGAAGATGGACGTGGCTGTCGAAGAGATCTGAATAGTAATCGTGGATGATTTTCTCCATTGTCTTTCTGGACGCTGTTATTGATCCGTCTGGGCGTCGGAGTGCAATCACCTTGTTGTTGTAATTGGCGAAGCTTAGGCTGGCTTTGCGAATGCTTTTCCCAGCCTCTGCAGCTTCGACCATTATTGCTGCTCTTCTCTCTTTAAAATCGTCTTTTATCGCCTGTCTGCACTGTTTCGCAAGTTCGGACGTTAGTTCGCGGCTGCCCGCAGCTTGTGCGATTCCACGCTGGCGTATTAGCCAGAGTTTCTTGAGACAGACGTCTCTTCGTGACCGTCGAGCTCTCAGCTTTCATGGCGCTAACGTGAAGATGTTCAATGAGCCGATCATATTCCTTGCCGATGTTGTCGACAGGGGCATCTTCCCAACAGCCGACTAATGAGTTGAATAAGTCCCAGTTTGTGGTGGTTCTGGGACATCGGTTTTTGAATTTAGCGGCTTTCTCTCCTTACGCGAAAAATAAAATCTTGCACGAAGGAGACGGTGGTCTGATCCCGTGTAAAATTTTGGGGCAACAGCGACATCGGTTAGGCAAAGCTTTCTATTTACTACGATGTGGTCTATTTCGTTATGGTACTCTCCATTGGGAGATTCCCACGTCCATCGTTGATGGTGAGGCTTCTGGAATTGCGAGTTACCATGGATGGTTTTGGTCGCCATGATAAACTCAGAGAGCCGCTTACCCTGTTCGTTCCATTCTAATCCGTGGGTCCCAATGTGACGTTACTCAGACAATCTTCTTGGTCCGATCTTGGCATTGAAATCTCCAATGATGACCTTGAAGAATGAATGGTCTTCTCTGTAGAATCTCTCTCATTCCATGTAGAACGCTTCGACTTCTTCTTCGTCATAGTTTGATGTTGGCGCGTAAACGACGAAGATTGTTAAAGCCAGTGTTGATGCACATCTTTTTAACCGTGAACGTCCGATTCGGGTTGTAAGCTGTTCGAATGAACCGATGTTCATGGATAAACTCGTGTTGACGAGAACGCCGACACCGCCTACGCCTCTACTGTCGCATGTTCCGAGAAACAGTTCTTCTCCAGTGTCATAGACAGCGTTGAATGGGTGGCGTCGTCTCGTCTCGGCCAGACCGATGACGTCGTACCTTATCATTCTTACCTGCATGAGCAAGTCCTCTATCGAGGACTCGGATGCAAGTGTACGTGCACTGTAGGTACATATCGTCACCATAGTCGTTGATCCAGGCAGTTTCCATTGGCCCTGAGATTTTAGCAGCATCTCCGTACTCGTCCTACCCAGCGCTGCGAAACTGGGGGCTCTTTCGGGGTTAGGGAATAAGGCCCGTTTTTTCTTACTGCGTTTAGCATATTTGATACCCACGTATAGCTTGCTGGGCTCTGAACGTGGGGGCACGCAACTGAATCAGGGAGTCCGTCCCCTGGATCCACCTGCGTCTCAGGGAAACAAAGGTCGCTTTTGGTCTGCGATTAACCCCCTATCCGCCACCTGGGGACGCGCCACGTAGCCTCGCAACTAACCGGCTCGTGATCCCTCATATGAGGGAGATCCATGGATCCTTTCACATGTAGCCCTATCAAATTCTTCTAGCTGAAAAAGTAGACAACCTCTCTTTGAGCACTATCTCTAATCTCTTCTGTAAAACTTAACCCATTACAGACAGAATATAAGGAACACTATTAGTCATCACAAGCAGTGCCGAGTCACCTTTCGGACAGTGCCTAGCCTTCTTTCCGACAGTGCCTGCTCTCTTTTAACACAGAGCTTGCCTCCCAATCGACCAGTACCTATCTTCTAATCAACGAGTGGCTGTCCTCCGATCCGCCAGTGTCCATCCTCCAATCTACCAGTGCCTAGCTTCCTTCTTTTGCATCACTTGTCTTCATCTCAATCGTATATATCCAGTTAACCACCTGTCACCACATATTACATATTATTATTGCACCGTTTTTATTGTTATAAACTGTTATAACCCAAGCTCGAGGTTGTCCACGGCAGTTACGGCAAAAAAGTCCCACGTGGCGAATTCATACAAAGTCGAGCATTTCACGTATAGTTAGCGGACAAAAGACAAATCCGTCCAACTCTTTAATCCACTGGCCAGCTAACACACGTAGAGTAATGAGACCCTAACGGTTTACCGCCTCATCGCGGCTGGGAGGTGTTTCTGGGTGTCAGACTGCGATGTACAGTGGAGGGGTTCGTCTTCCCTGCAGGGTCTCCCAAGCTGAGCAGGAGTTCGGTGTTTCCATCAGGAAGCCTAGCTAAGAGCAAACCAATACTAGGACCCACCACCGTCTTGACATCAAAGTCGCACGGCAGTAAATCTTCCTTAACCAGCAAATCTCAGAAAAACGGTGATTGTGCTGGGCTCCGCACAACTAGTGATGACGGGGCGTTCAAGCATCAAGTAAGTATCAAGATTAATTAGATTAGATAAAAAGGATAAAGGATAAAGCTCTCGGCGTTGATCAATCCCTGAGGGATGCGCCATGCATTCGACTTCATTGAGCATCGTTGGAGGTGATTGAATGCATATCTGGCCTTTACAATGACTCGCGGTGGCCGGCCGATGTATCGAGCCAGTGCTGCTATCCTCCCAGACAAGTCTGGTACCAATTTGCCGACCCCGGAGGGATGGAAGGCTTGGTGAGCCATGGGCGCATTTTCACGTGCGCGCCGCAGTGGCGCCTCCAACCACTGCGCCACACGCGCCCAATTAGATTAGATAAAAAGAAAAAATCTATGTTTATTTACAACAATTAGAAGTGTAAAGATTTTACTTTGCACATCCAACGTTTAGTATTCATGAGCACGGGCGTAGGTTACCCTGTGTTCATGAGAATTCTATATCTTCGTTGACTTGGTTAAAATGTTTAAAGTATTGGGTAGCACATGGAAAGCCGTAAAAAGTGACCTCCAGCGGTAAATCTAATTTTGACTTTAGAAAAGTCAAAAAGCCAATCGCTGGTATACGATCGATGATAAAAGGATAAGGGATAAAGTTCTTAGTGGTGGCAAACGACCAAAAAACAACGTATAGTAAGTAATAGCATAGATATTACTTATAAGCTCTCTAAAGTTCTCGACTTTGTTGAATCACTGAAAAATGCGCCACGCATTCGACTTCATTAAGTATCGTTGAAGGTGATTGAATGCATATCAGGCCTTTACAATGACTGGCGGTGGCTTGCGATATATCGAACCAGTGCTGCTATCCCCCCAGACACGTCTGGTACCAATTTGCCAACCCCGGAGGGATGGAAGGCTTGGTGGCCCATGGGCGCAGGAATCGATTCCACGTGCGTGTCGCAATGGCGCCTCCAACCACTGCGTCACACGCGCCCATACGATGGAAGATATTGATGAGTAATGCAATAATTAGCGGGACTGAAGATGATAGAGATGATATACAAACAAATACATTCGAAATTTTAATATAAAATATAGCTAAACAAACTAAAGCTTACCGTTGCCGGCCACTGGTTGGTCCGGATCGTATGTACTAAGTGTGACGATATTCTGACCGGGCAAAGTGCCCTTCGCAACTAGCACATCATAATGACCTCGTTCAAATAGTGGTCCATTATCGTTTCTGAAAGAAGCGTTTAGGTTAGCACTTTAGCGTCACTGCTGACGTTGACAGTGGCGGTCTCACGCCTACAGTGGCATACGTGTGTACGTTCGTGTACATGTGCATACTTTTCCTTGTTTTTTACTTTTTCTTTCTTACTTTTTTACATACTTTTTTATTTGTAGGTGTGGGAGTTTGAGCATTTTTGTACATGTGCATAGTGTGTATACACGGTTGTTGTTGTGTGTATTAGCAAATGTATCGCTTACAGTCATATTTCAAGAAGACTTTCCAAGAATCGAATCTATGAATACCTTGGTGGGGTTGGTGAACGTGAGGCAAAGTGAGGGGACTATTGTGTAGAACAGTAGTTAGAGGCGCAAAAAATTTTCAAACGAGAATGATGTTCTTCCGTACTAATTTGGAAGAAAATTAACATGGTTTACGTCTTGCACTTTAACTCTTGACGAAACATATAGAAGTCAATAAGAAACCCATAGAATCAAAACATAAGTAGATGTTAATAATACTAGACTGCGCGTGTAGTAAAGTTAAAAATGCGATTCAGTAAAATTTGGTCGTAGGTTAGATTTTGCTCTCCAAACAAACCAAGCCCTCCATCTCTGCTGGGTTAAGAGATTGGTACCGCATTGGTCAAGAAGGAAGAAATATCTGAATTGGTAGATCGATAGAGCTACCTCCAGTCATTGTATTGGCCAGATATCATTTTGTCAATTCTAAGACGATAGGGGTTGGATGCATAGCGAATTCTTCAGGAGTGATGAATTTCGAACGCTTTATCCTCCACGCTTTTTAACAGATTGAATTACGATTGAATAACATTGGTGGAAAATTTGAAATCACTGGAGAACTAAGTTGAGTTAAATTCACAATCTTTACATTTTATTAACTAGCTAAGAAACAGCCGAAACGAAGGACCTGCATGATGTGGTGGTAAACGCGTTACTCCCCAGAAAGAACAACAGCGCGTTCGTTCCCTACCGCAGGCAACTGTGGCTCGGAGTTTTGCCAATATCTTAACATTATTGTGGTTGCCTTTTTAAGCTTTTTTTAAAAAAGTTAACTAAAAAGGGGTAGTACCGCAAAGCATTTTTTAAATATGACTTTCTACGACAACAATTTCAATCTTTTTTAAAGAAAATTTTTAATTCTGTGAGTGACCCGACCCCACATATTGCGAAGATCCCACCGACCTATATTTATTCCGTCGTGTTGATCTCATCATTCATGAAGGATTTCCGATTCGGATGTGGGGTTGGCTGTTGCTTGAGTATTTGTTCCTATTTTTGGATGATCTTGATTGCTTGTCAAGTATATTCTACCACGAATCTTGGAATAGCTGTAATAGGATCTTACCAGGTTTTCACCACACGTACTCGCTAGCGTTTATATTTCAGAGGTAGTTTTCACTAGACAAGTCTGACAGCAATCTGCTTACTCCGAAAACATAGAAGCTTCTTTTATCCTACGTGGGGTTGGACCATCAACTTTGCGTATATTGTTGAATAGAATCTTTAATAGCCCTGACCAATGCGCTTCCCGCGCCACTATAAAGTATGAAAGAATCAGAAATAAAAACGTACACGTCAGCAACGATAATATGAAGTGACATAGACACAGTCACGTCGCTTGGCGTTTCATCATCTTCGTTCGATGCAACAACTTCCAGGCTGAAAGTCGATTCTCATCTTCCATCCCATATTGTGTTTTTTTAACAACGTGAAGAAAGGTTGCACTGATTCAGTGATAATACAGTTGGTGAATCCTTCTTAAAAATAAAAAATAAAAAAAAGTAGAAAGCTCTCGGTGTTGATCAATCCCTGGGAGATGCGCCATGCATTCGACTTCATTAAGTATCGTTGGAGGTGATTGAATGCATATCTGGCCTTTACAATGACTCGCGGTGGTCTATCGAGCCAGTGCTGCTATCCTCCCAGACAAGTCTGGTACCAATTTGCCGACCCCGAAGGGATGGAAGGCTTGGTGGGCCATGGGCGCAAGAATCGATTCCACGTGCCGGTCGCAGTGGCGCCTCCAACCACTGCGCCACACGCGCCCCTTTTCTTAAAAATACAAAAAAAAACTGGAAAGCCTATTAATTGCTTATTTTGTAATATTCAACTTTTCAATGAAGACGTAAAGTGGTTAGAACTAACTGTATATAAAGATTCATCAATATTCCCTCTCTTTGACAAAGACGAACCTGTATGAATCGACAGTTTCTCTGTCGAGTCCATACACTACCGCAACTTCACCGGTAAACGAATTTATAGCGAATTCTTTTGATGGTTGTTTCAAACGGTAGAATACTGTCTGTGATTCATCAGCATCTACAGCTCGCATTGTTGCGATTACCGTACCTACGGCAACGTCTTCAGGTACCTGAAAAATAAATGCCGTTCAAGGGCATATTAAAAAGAATGACAAACTAAAGCAAATAGCTCGAAAGATCAATTTTCTACAAACTTTCGCATAATAGTAGATATAGATACGTTCATACAAACTGACTTTTTTTAATACCACCCTCGCGTCAGCCATATGCGCTGGATAGCCTTCCAATGGTTCACCTCGTCTAAGAGGGTTCCTGGATGCCGGGCTGCGATGTACAGCGAGGGAAATTCATCGCCCTGGCAGGGTGTACAAACTGAGAGAGAAAGGAGTTCTGCGTTTTCATTAGGAAGCCCTGTTAGGAATAAACCAATACTAGGATCCATCACTATCCTGGTACCAAACTAATTGCATTGTGGCGAATCTCCATCAGATCTACAAGGGCGGCAATTGCCTGTGGTGGTGACGACTTGGGCCAGAGTTTGCCCTGGCTGACCTCGGGACATCAGGGAAGCACAATGGCTAAATGTTCAAAACTGAAAAATGGAGATTATGGTGGGGTACGCACAACCAGTGAAGACGGACCATCCAAGTATCCAAGTAGGTCAGTAAGCATATACAGATAGATATAGATATATTAAAAAATGCATCGTTACTATGAAAATTAAATGAGAGAATAAAATGCTTTAAAAAAACACCTCAAGGGTTAATATGTATTCTTTCTTTGATGAGCTTACACGAGGTTGATAATAAATATTTATTATCAACCTCGTGTAAGCTCATCAAAGAAAGAATACATATTGATTATGCACACCGAGGTTCAACGAAAGTCGGTTTCGAAGTACCTCAACGGTTGTTGAATCTAGCACTGGAGTCAGCGAATGGTCATTCACGTCCAGAACTCGTACTGTGCTTGCCATTTGAACGAAGTGATGCGAGCCAGCTTGTAGGCCGAGTACTAGCTGAGAATTATTCGCTCTTGAAGTGTTTTCCATTACTTCTCATTCTGCTGTGAAGCAAATGTTGTCAAGACGTACAGCCTATCCATTATTAATTTTACCAAATTCTTCTTTAAAATTTTCTTTTGCAGTCAGGAGAAAAAAATACGACTGAGATGCCAGTAACGATGAAAAAATTTCATAAACGACAATCTCTTGTCCAGCCATAATCACGTTATGAATTCAAATAATAGAAGAAAACACAAATAGAATTTTAGCGTTGGTTCCAATGAAAAGTGAGGTGCTATTTATTCACGGAAGTTCTAGGAAGAAGGAAAGATACGCCAAATGATGAACACATATTATATTCATTATGCAATCTGCCCACGGCGCGTGTGGCGCAGTGGTTGGAGGTGCCACTGTGACACGCACGCGGAATTGATTCCTACGCCCATGGCCCACCAAGTCTTCCATCCCTCCGGGGTCGGGAAATTGGTACCAGACTACTCTGGGAGGTTAGCAGTGCTGACTCGATACATCGGCAATCTACCGCCAGTCATTGTAAAGGCCAGATATGCATTCAATCACCTCCAACGATACTTAATGAAGTCGAATGCATGGCGCATCCCTCAGGGATTGATCAACGCCGAAAGCTTTATCAATAAAAGCCTTAGAGCTTTTGTGCAATCTGCCTTGTGCGAGAAGCGTAGTGCTTTTAGGAGCAGTGCAATACACACTGGTTGCGTTGAGGGTTGAACACCGCTCCCACCGCTAATCTAGCCCTCCATCCTACCGGGATCGAAAAGCTCACGCCAGACTCGCACAGGAAGACAAATCATGCAGACCTGGTCCATCAATATATCGCAAATCATTACATAGAAAAATATTCATTGAATCACACGATCCCCATGAAGACAAATGCAAGATCCAGCCTTCGGTGAAGTGATCAACGCCGAACGCTTCTTATCTTTGTATCCTTTTATGTGATATGCACGTCATTGTTCTTACGATTGTTGTGTAGAACAAAAACCGCTCCATGGAAGAAAATCGATACTAGTTTGTGTGAAATTGTGGCGACAAGAGACACCTAGTTACTTGATACTTGAACGGCTCTTCCTCACTGTTTGTGCGGGCCCCAGCATAATCACCATTTTTCGAAGATTTGCTGGTTAAGCCACTGTGGTTTCCTGGAATCCCGAGGTCAACCTGGCTATGGTCTGCCTCAGGTCCTCACCACCACAGACAGCCAAAGCCCTTGTAGATCGGAGGAAGATTTGCTACCATGCAACTTTGATAACAGGACGGTGATGGAACCCTGTATTGGTTTACTCTTAGCTAGGCTTCCTGATGGAAGCGCTGGACTCTTTCTCAGATTGGGAGACCCTGCCTGGAAGACGAATCCCCCTGTTGTACATCGCAGTCCAACACCCAGGAACACCTCCTAGCCACGATGAGGCGGTAAACCGTTGGGAGAGAACTATGTTGTCTATAGAAAAACACAATACAATATAACAGCAGCTGACATTTCGGCAGTATCGCCTTCTTCAGAGCCGCTTTGTTCGTGACTTCCAATGAGGAAGATTAGTACAGCTGATTGTAGTCGCATATATTTGATGAGGGTACCATATGTTGTTTATCTTAAAACGGTGTCCTTATTGCAAATAACCTCTTTTTCTGCGCAGATTAACGCTAACGCTGCGATGAATGGAGGAGGCAACACAGGAAATCCAGTCAGTAGTCAATCTCACCTTGTTTTCCTTCACATTCTATCTCGATAGAGGAAAAAGCAGCAACAACAATCACGAATTCAAAATAAACTTCACACTGATTTGATATATCGCTTCGCTGCCATGAGTCAATGTAGAGACGAAATGTGTAATCAGTCACCTTTAACGATTTTAACGAAATCGAATAAATAACGCATCCCTCATTGGATCGAACAACGCCGACGGCCTTATCCTTTATTATCCTCAACAATCCTCGATGAAGTCGAATTCATAGCGCTCCGGGCTCGACTAGGCTACATACCGGAAAGCACTGATAGTTTACTTTTTATTTTTTGCCTTCTATAATTTTTATGGCAGGGTATTAAGCGAAATACAACCACGAGATTGCTGAAATATTTGCAAAACCCCGGACCGCAGGTGTATGAGATGGGGAACGAACGCGCTACTGTCCTTCCCAATGGCTAACGCGTTCACCACCATACCATGCGAGTCCTTCGTTTTGCAAATCTCTCATGCTAGTCCTATCGATCAGTGCCGTCAGCAGTCACTCGTCAATGGGATTGATCTGGGGAGCCCCACCGCAGGCACCTGCGGTCCAGAATTTCGCAAGTATCTCAGCAATCTTGTGGTTGTACTTCGCTTAATACCTTGCCATAAAAATTATAGAAGGCAGAAAATTAAAAGTAAACATAGTGAATTCAACTACAACCTCAGCTTAACTGGGTTCAATGCCCATGTGGGCTCCTCAGATAAATCCCGCCGACGGGTTATTGCTGATGACACTGGTAAATAGAAAACTAGCGGAGAAAAACGCGAAACAAAGGATCCACATGGTGATGAACGCACTAGCCGTTAGAAAGGGTATTGACTTATTCGATCCCCACCGTAGGTACCTGCGGTCCGGAGTCTTGCACAGCATTATTGTGATTGTATTTCATCTAATATCCTGCTGTGAAAAGTTGTACGGGATAGTAAATAAAAAGTTATCATAGATGATGGGTATGGAGAGAGGTGAGCAGAGTCCATTCGTGCGGTGTTCCACCGAAGAAGATCTGTCTCGGTACGACTACCAAAATGGCACATGGAGAAGACGAACAACTGTGGAGCATCGACGGGGATCATTGGCTCTGATGAAGATGAAGACTTCGAAACGTCAGCCGAATAAAAGAACAGCCTCGTGTAACCTCAACATTTTAAACACATATAGATGATGGATAATTTCGTTGACCACAAAAACAACATTTACCGTGTATCTATAACGTTCGAAGGAAATTAGAAACGATGTGGCGACGAATTATAATAAGAAAAGCAACGCGAACATCATTCAGACGTCCCAGATAAGTCACGGACCAAGTGAAGGGATTAAAAATCTTTTCAATTTAGTGGCACTCTGAAACGCGGCTGAGGCATTGGGATGATGTTTAAATACGTCAGGTATATTAAACATCACCAACGGAGCTCAAGAACGATGAAATGTAGTAGAAGCAAACAACGTCTAGACGAAATGCTCAGTTCAGATCTTTGAAACGCATCCTATCTTCGAGATCCAAGGGAATTCACATCAGTTAATGAGCAGTCATAAAGTGGGAAAAGTTAATGATAACGAAAAAAATTGTGCAGTGGTCTTCAAAAGGTGGAAACGTCCCTATGAGATGGGTTGACATGTTTGTGGCTCATATCAACTAGACGGACTTGCTAAACATCTGTCAATATGTTCAGCACAACACAAGGATCTAAGGTCTGAAACTAGAAATGCCCGAAACTAGAAATATAAATTGCAATTCGTATTCGACGTTCAATGAAAAGAAGAAAAGGAATAAAGAAAAAAAATCTATTAAAGAAGAAATGAGAAATAGTCTTTAAAAATTGGGAACAGAAGAAAGGAAAGAATCTTTACTGGGTGCATTGCCTGTTCTTCGTAATCGAATTGTGCTCTGCTGCGAATTTCACCATTCTTTACGTCGATTGAAACTATTGAAGTTTCATTGGTGTACTGATGTGTTATCGTATCCCATAATAAATATTTCAGTTCACATTTACTGTCAAGTTCGATGGCGGAAACTGTACCGATCCACGTGCCAATTGCGCTATTCTAAAAGGAAAGTACGGAAACGCTCTGAGTGAAAATCCATGAGTAGAAATAAAAAATCAAAACAGTTTTGCACAAAACGAAGTTTTCGTTAGCACTAACTTCAGCGATTGTGAACTCGAGATTACGGTCGTCCAGAAAACGCGGAACGCAGGTGAATGCCGCCAGAATACGCAATAGGACTTTAGTCGTAGCATCATGTCCGTCAAGTATGGCTCGCACGAGAAACTCGTATGTGCCGACATAACCTTAACGAGAATTAAATGCTAAGGTTTCAGCATTTTCAATAAGTAAGACAGAACTCTGCATAGCAGGCAATATTCCGCATTCGAAATCTTCTTTCTTTCTTGCACTTGTTATAGTACATCATTCGACCTCCCTTACTGAGGGATCCCTTGCCGGTTTAGAAATGAGACTACGCTAGGAAGGACCAGGGCGTAAATCGTAGACCAGAAGCGAGCTTTGATTCCATGAGGCGCAGGTGGATCCATGCGATGGACCTGCTTCTCGGGCTCTGATTAGACACTTTCTACGTTCACGTAAAGATGTTTATGTATGGTCTATGGATGTGTACTTCTTTATGCAGATTATATTTTACAAGTAATTTCGCCCAAAATCCCGCAATGAGGAGGCTATTATGTACACTGGAGGCAGTTAGGAGTCGCCTCCATCAAACAGGTTCCTCGTCTACTCTGGGAGCCTGGCACGCTACCCATGTATATCCATTCAATGTATGACTACTAGATCTTAGGATAGGTTACAATCTAAGGTTACAATACCTAGTAACTCTTCTCTGACTGTTATACGACCATCGGAATCGATTTGAAGCAATTCGAGAACCACGGTCGCTTCATTGCCTGGCTCTATGAGGAATTTAACGCCAGCGGTATTACCGACACCCAGTAGCTGTAACAATCATAAACAGCTCTGGTAGGATGCACTAGCAACCTTTGTAACATTCGAAAATCACCTTCGGATATAGTATATATCCATTGATGGGCACATTTTCCATCACTCTCACATCGTAGAAGCCTTTCTCAAAGGAGATATTAACTTCGTCTTCGAGCATAATTCGAACCTGTATGAAACATACGTGTGTGACAACAAAGTTTGATCATTTGCCACTTATTCATTGTAATTTTTCTACTTTTCAATTTATTCCTTATACGATCGATAAAAGGAGGCGCGTGTGGCGCAATGGTTGGAGGCGCCACTGCGACACACACGTGGAATCGATCTCTGCACCCATGGCCCACCAAGCCTTCCATCCCTCCGGGGTTGGCAAATTGGTACCAGACTTGTCTGGGGGGATAGCAGCACTGGCTCGATATATCGTAAAGGCATTCAATCACCTCCAATGGTACTTAATGAAGTCGAATGCATGGCGCATCCCTCAGGGATTAATCAACGCCGAGAGCTTTATCGACCGTAAAAGCTGTAAATCTTTAAAGCTTTAGAACTTTTACAATCGATGAACACAACAAAGATATTTCGCTAAAGTTGTTCCTTTCCCTAAAAAAGTACTAATAAACAGTAAATACTCTCAATGTTAACTTTTTATTTATTGCCTACTACAGCTTTTTACGGCTTGATAAAATGTGAAATCCAAAAGCAATGAACCTGAACCATTCGCAAAACTCACTTCACAAATCAGATCCGAACTCTATTACCCTTTCCGGAAGCTCGTATGTTAGGCGCGGCACCAATAAGGTGTTCGTTCTGGTTTTCTCTCAGCCACTCTATCCCAACAGTGCCATTAGCAAGAATGACATGGAAAGCACAAATCGGCATTAAACCAAGTTAAGCTGAGGCTGAGTCCGAAAAAAAAAATAATGGGCAATAGATAAAAGTTATACACTGTGATTTCGACTACAGCCTACGTTTAACTGGATTCACCGCCGATTTTGCTCCCCAGATCATTCTTGGTTACTGGTGATTGCCAATGGCATGGTTAGGATAAAGGACTGTTGAGAGAAAGCCATAACGAACACCTGGGCAACATGTGAGCCACGGGAAAGGGTAATCGCGATCAAGTCTGGCCTAGGGCTCAGTTTTTGCAAATGTCGCCGTGTTACTGTAACAACAGTTTAGTTTTTCAAATGAAAATTTAAAGCATTTAGCAAGTTTGTAAAACAAAAATAGTTTTGAATTAAAATCCCAATAAAAACGAGAACGTCTTGAACGTTCGAGTGGAGCTATCGAGTTGTCCGATTGGCTTTGAAATATCGCTTGCAGTAAAGACGCAGTGTTACAAAAATTTCCACTAAAATTTGTTGATTTTACAAATAATACAACTTTAAAAGCTAAAGGATAAAGCTCTCGGCGTTGATCAACCCCTAAGGGATGCACCATGCATTCGATTTCATTAAGTATCGTTGGAGGTGATTGAATACATATCTGGCCTTTACAATGACTGGCGGTGGCCTGCCGATGTATCGAGTCAGCGCTGCTATCCTCCCAGAGTAGTCTGGTACCAATCTGCAGATCTCGGAGAGATGGAAGGCTTGGTGAGCCATGGGCGCAGAAATCGATTCCACGTGCGTGTCGCAGTGGCGCCTCTGACCACTGCGCCGCACGCGCCCACTAATAGAAGTTTACACTATGAAAATCCAAAAGATACAAAAGTGAAGTGTTTGAAGTGTGTCATAACACGGGCGAAGTCTCGTCTCAACTGCACAACGACAATATCTACCTTCATACTTGAGACAAAAACCTAACTGCTGCAATACCAATCTTAGCCTTTTCCTATTAACCTGAAGATCCTAGAAAAGCATCCGTGAGGTTGTGAAAAAAATCGTTTAATTACGATTAAGAAAAGAAAGCCGATAACAAAACATTCGCAGAAACTTTCTTGATAAGATTGGTGAAAGGACCACGTAGCCAATATCGCTCTAAAGATCATAGCGAATGCCAGAAATTCAGTAATATATTGTCTGTAACGGAGTTTTGATGCCAGGAACGTTGCACATCTGAAGAACACCAATGTCTTTATCTTCGAGGTCTTCCAATACGACCCTGTTTCATCTAATAACCACAAACAGATCGGACGTGATGGCGTGATTGCAACGTGGTACGGCTGTATTGCGTATGAATGATAACCGATGGACAAGAGCCGTTAGTGACTGGGTTCTTCGGTATGTCAAACATACTGCAGAAAGACCACCGAGCCAATGGTCAGAGTTCTTTACGAAGAGCCTAGAAGAAAGCTATGATGCTCGACGAGTCCCTAGAGCGAGCAGGACCCACTGGACTACTCTTGCGTGCGACAGGGAAAAATGGAGGATTCATTGGCGTCCGCTTGAGTCACTCGACAATCAACAGAACTACAGGTGACAACAGGTGATACAAGAACCACAAACAAGTAACAGAAAAGTTTTATGAAACATGAGAGAAAGGGCATTTGACTCACACCGGGCGCCGGACTACTAACGATAATATTCGCTGCCAACACAGAAATTGCTGTCGTCCATGAAAGATCTGCATAGCAAGGTAGCAAACATTTCTTCTATTCACAAAAGCTGACATCTATCTATGTTGATGATCTGAGAAAGAACTAACCGGTGATCTCGGTTAGCAGATATCAGGTCGTAGCCGAATTCGTACTCAAACCTTACCCCTTCAGGAGAGAACAGAACAAAGAAAGTTCTGAGACATGATGAAATATAAAGATAGGCTTTCCAAACAGGAACTTTTATGTAGAACAAGCACCCAGTTATCTCTTAGCCTGTATAATTTTTACTCGAGCAGCAGTAGCTCTAATTTTTCCTGAAGTCACTCACCGGTACCGTCCTCGATAATGTTCCGTCACTCGCTCGAGCTACAAAATCTAGCTCAGAACGCGGAACACTAGCAATCGAACGCTTTAAGATAATCGTACCCTGAATAGTGAGTAGTTTTGTTAGTGTACACCATGCTATTGGTTATGAGTTTAAAATCTTTTTGGTCATTCTTACCAGGTCGAATTACAAAAGTATCTTAATTCCCGTCCTGGTTTGAGAACAACTTAATTAGATCTCAGGTGTTGATTTTTCGTACTGTTATAAGGAGCGCATCATTTTGATACACATTGATTGACTACCATCTACCAAGAGAAGGTGCTACTTATCTTCATACTGTTTATTTCGTCTGACTTACTCGGTCAGTAATGCTAAAGAAAACTGCGTCGCTTCCTTCGAGAGTGTATGACACCACGTCTCCGAGACTGGAGTTTGCTTCCACAGTGGCTACAGTAGTACCTGAAAAGTTTCTGATTCGATTTGGACATTTACTGTTTTTACTATTTGAAAGGTTTTTTAAATATCTTTTTAATATTTCACGAGCTTCTTAATTATTACACAGGCTCTCAATCTCTTCCTAGCACCTCGTGAAAGCAACAGAAACAAAATCGCTTCTCCATGAAGCTTTAAATTTTCGAGTGAGCCAAAAGATAAATTCTCAATCTTCTATGCCAAAGCATTTGTTGAGGAACTAGAGAGTACTAGTTACGTAGTAGAGATAATTATCGCTTAAGCGCCGTAAGTGCATCTCCTTGAGCTGATGGTACCTATAGTTCAAATTGTTATTTGATTTAGTTCAGTCGAGTAATGATAAAACAAACTACAATTTTAATTGTGATTCTTCGCTAAGAATTGAGCAGGAACATACAGTTTAATTCTAACTGGTAATTTAATGGTTGTGAAGAATGATTTTCCTTTCTTAAGTTCTCGCAATAGCCATATTAAGCATCCCCAAGTGGTGGATTAAACAAAGAGTTGGCTCCTGGGATTGGATTGCTACAAGGACGGTGGCTGTTCCTGGCATTGGTGTGCTCTTAACTGGGCTTCAAAATAAAAATATGGAGCAAGTGCTGAACTTGGGATACACTACTGCATAGACAAGCACTCTGCTATAGGTCCCAGTTCAGGGCCCATAAACACCCGGTATTCGCAGTGAGAGGAGATAAATTGAGGTGGTTTAAAATCGTTTGTCTTCTCAGCTCCAACAAAACAAAAGATAAAAGGATAAAGCTCTCGGTGTTGATAAACCCTGAGGGATGCGCCATGCACTCGACTTCATTAAGTATCGTTGGAGGTGACTGAATGCATATCTGGCCTTTACAATGACTCGCGGTGGCATGCCGATGTATCGAGCCAGTGCTGCTATCCTCCCAGACAAGTCTGGTACCAATTTGCCGACCCCGGAGGGATGGAAAGCTTGGTGAGCCATGGGCGCATTCCACGTGTAGCGCAGTGGCGTCTCCAACCACTGCGCCACACGAGCCCTCTGAGCAAAACAAAACGGGAGAAAATTTCATCGAACGATTTCGTCTTTTAGTTTGAATAGACAATTTTGTTAAAGCAAACACACCGATCATGTCGGATTTTCTCGTGTTGCCAGTGTATTGTTGTTGAACAAACGCCAATTTACGAACATTCGATGGACTGATCAACACCGTCAGATCGACTCGTGTACTTCGTTCGGTGATTGGATCGATCGCTGTGATTGTGAGTAACTCCTGAGTGATGTCATCCACAGAACGGCTAGTTGTAATAACACCTAAATTATTGGCTAATAGAACATTCTATGAAGCAATGGAAACAATACATCTACAAAATCATCTCCACTATTGATAAGGAAGAATAATGAAAGCTGTCGAACACATTTCATAGTTCATCTAGATCAACAGACTGCAGAAAATCCTAACTGACCAAACAATCAATTTCGTACTTACTTGGATACTTGGATGGCCCGTCTTTACTGGTGGTGCGGGTCCCAACACAATTTCCACTTCTGCGGAGCTTTGCTAGTTTTTTAACCATAGTGGATTCCTGGGGTGCCGAGGTCAGTTTATCCAAAGTCTGCCCCAGGGTCGTCACCACCACAGACAGTAACCGCCTTTGTAGATCAGAGGGTGATTAGGGGCGAGAATAAATGAACTTTGTGACTATATTAGTTCTCTAATAGGGTAATTTTTAATCGCTGAACTATTAAATTTAAACAAAACTCTGCACGAGCTAATTTCAATTCCCTAATTTCCAGCAAAGCCTACCAATTTTTTGCTGATCAACCCGACTTTTGGTTCCAGGAATCTCTTCTTAACATGTCAAAGTCCTTCATATTAACTTGTCATTTGAAAACAAATTTTAAATATGAAATGTTATGAAGCGCAAGTGAGCGGGTGAAAACACACTGTTCATACCTGTAGTGTTATCGATTCGAAAGGCGTTCGATGGTGAATCGATATCATAGAGGTAATCGATTGAGCGTGAAATGATGCTCTGTAACAGCAATGGACGGAACACTGTTGACCCAACAGGGCTGTTCGCCGGAATCCTCACCGCTTTCGGCATCTTAACACAAAAATGATCCTTCACATTGATTTCAATGCACATTCGTTCTGAATGGCGTTTCGTTTTTGCTGAAAAGCGTTTAGTTGTTGTACGTTTTCCATTCCATCAGTTACAATTCCCAAGGTTGACTTTATGGTGGTGTCAGGCAGGGCAGACTGCGGTCAACTTGATGTTTTCAGGCTCTTAAGAAGACGAAACCAACCGAAACGTCATTTTTTCGTAACAACGTAAAATAATAGTCTGATGTTTTTAATTTTTATTTGTTGCGTACTATTTTTCTAACGGCAGGATATTGTGCAAATTGTAACCATAATGATGTTGAGATATTTGCAAAACTCCACACTGCTGGTGTCTGTGGTGGAGAACGAACACGTTATTACCCTTTCCGGAGGCTAACGCGTTCACTGCCACACCATGCAAGTCCTTCGTCTCGTCTTCGCCATTATTGATCTATACCTTCTCAATCGTAAACGACTGATTTGAGTTGTTAGTTGTTCCAATGAATCGATATTAGTGGCCAAACTCGTCCTGACGAAGACGCCGAAGACGCCCACGCCTCTACTGTCGCACTTTCCGAGGAACAGTTCCTCTCCGGTATCATAGGCGGCCTTGAATGGGTGGCGTCGTCTCGTCACTGCCAGGCCGATGACGTCGTACCTTATCTTTTTCGCTGCCATGATCAAGTCTTCCATCGAGGACAAAAATGCAAAAGTACATGAATTGTGGCACAGACCGTCACTTCAGTCACTAGCGAGGCAGCCTAGCAAGGCTCTAAGATTTTAGCAGCCCCTCCGTCCTCGTCCACCTAAGGCAGCCGTATAGGAGCTCTTTCGGAGTCAAAGAAACTAGGCTTGTTTGTTTTGATTTGTTTAGCTTCTTCATGCCCACAAAGAGCTTACTGAGCTCTGAACTTGGGCGCTAGGTATTCTCACGGGTAGGTTACCAGTCTCTCTCAGAGTATACGTAGTGCTTATTTGTTTAAGGTGACTCCTAAACACCACTCATATACTTTCCTGTCACTTGATTGATTGATTGCTTTTGGCCGAATTGAGTCATAGAAAACATTCCGCGTCAACGAGAACACACCCACGCAAACATGTATGAATACGTCCTTGTAGATGCAAAAAGTATGTTTCAAATCGGAGCAGCAGAAACAAGGAGTTTATCCTCTGGATCTACCTGCGTCTTAGAGAAGCGAAGCTGACTTTTACTCTGCGATCAACCTTTTATCAACCACCTGTGGACCCGCCACATCACCACGCGACTAATCGGCGTGAGATCCTCTATGAGAGAGATGCCATCCACTTAGCAGTCACAAGTGATTGGAGGATTTTGAATGAATCAACATTTAAGAACACAATTCTACATACTTATGGACACAAATCGTTGAAGCAGCAACGGAGAACTCATACTTTAAATACAACTACTCAGAAAGAACCCATTATGCAGCGCCTCGACTGGCCAGCTGGGCACCTTCGGTGAGGGCTATCCATGGACGTTTGAAATGTTCGCCGCATATTTAAATGCTTGAAAAAATAGTCCCACTCTACATGTATGCGTAAATTGATCCTCTGTGTAAAAAACGAACCTTTTAAATATATTGGAGAATAATATGTGTGGACCATAAAATCGCTAACAATCATTCAATTAAAGGAGAAATAAGAAATAAGATTAAAAGTGGTTTTACTGGCAAAAGAAAAAGCCATTTTACAAGAATGTGAGAAGACAAGCAAATAGAAATCACCTTAATGAATTTGAACGGCAGGGGTGTCTCGGAAACCAAAGGACTCTTCCTCGTAATGAGGAAATGCTGTGTAACTGAAAAATAATGTTCTTCAGAAACCATGACCACTTGTTCTTTTTCATTTTTCTACCGTATCTGCTTATGACGTAAGTAATCTTTTTAATCACATTAGAATACTAGACTAGAAAAAACCCCATAGTGAATGTCTTTCTGACAAAAACTCAAAAATGTCCCTCTGTACGCCATTGAAGTGATTGAATGCTTTTTTGGTTTACGAAGTAAGTTTTGGGACCGACCAACGGATTATTCACTGTTTTTAATTGTCCTAGAAAAATCTGATAACATCTGTCCAATCTCTGTTGGATGAATTGATCAGCTGGTTCGTGGGATCGAACCAACAACCGCATGTGTATTGTGATTCACCCCAAATCACTGCGCCACACTTACGTGTAGTAGACTCAGTACAACCAACTACTGAGTAAGAATTTTTCTGAATATTTATTAAAAATGCTCAAAAAAAACCTTTGAAAAGAGAGGAAAAAGAACGAACCTACAACTACTGGCTCATTGTCGTGAGCCATGTCACGAGCGTGAAGAGTTAGTGTCATTGAGACTAGAGGTAGATCGTCTAGCGAATTATTTAGTAGAATGACAGACTTTCTACCAATCATGTGCACTTTGAATATCTTCAATGTCACCAGTGACGTCACGCTTCCGTTGAAGAACATTCCAGTGATATCCACCAACGACAGCTGTACAACAGCGTCATTGTCATGATCTGTCATCTGGATTTCGGCCACAGTGGAACCAGATTTTGATTCTTAAGCATAACAATTTCATAAATAAAAATGAGATTCTATGGTGGTAAATTACTGGAATTTTTAAATTTTGAGCAGGCTGTGGACAGAAGGCCGTAAGTAGTATGAAGAAAGCAATGTAATGGCTGAGCATTTCACAATAACTGATTTAAATGAAAATTTTATTCAAATTCATTGTGTCTTTAACTTTTTCTCTTTTAACTCATCTAGGCGATCTACATATAAGAGGAATTAACGCTGAATGTTCCAGAAGTTATTACAAGCAATTCGCGTGGGGGCGTGTGGCGCAGTGGTTGGAGGCGCCACTACGACACACACGTGGAATCGACCCCGCATCCAAGGTCCATCAAGCCTTCCATCCTTTTGGGGTCAGCAAAATGGTACCAGATTTGTCTGAGAGGGTAGTAGCACTGGCTCGATGCATCAGCAGGCCACCGCGAGTCATTGTAAAGGCCAGATATGCATTCAATCACCTCCAACGATGCTTAATGAAGTCGAATGCATGGCGCATCCTTTAGGAATTGATCAACGCTGAGAGCTTTATCCCTTTATCCTTATTAAAAGCAAAGTTTTAAGTTGGAAAAAAACGTCAACAAAAAAAACACGTTAAAGCTATCGAATTTTTATAAGACCCGCTTTCACATCTACTATGCAGGTGCTGGCATTTCTCGCTTTCGATTCGTTTACCCTCTCGTTTCCTCGCAACCGTTATCAACGAAAATTATCAGAGCTTTTGTGTTCAGCTGCTGCTTGAGGATTTTCTTCTTCTTTGAGAATGTCGCTAATTGCTGATGGAGTCGATACTCCTTGGAGTGTAAAATAGACGGCTTTCCAGTTGGAGTGAAGGGAGTGAACTGTTTCCACAGAAGTCTGGTACCGATTTTCCCAGCCGTAAAAGTGACCGGCTTAGTGAGCCCTTTATAGGAGACAACGAGAACTGTGCTCACGATGAACAGCACAGCTATGTTGTTTTACCAGCCTCTTAATTTGTTAATAACAGTCATGAATTACTGCGTTGATGACTTTCACTTAGACACAATGCCGCGATCATGTTTCATTTTTGAATTCTTCGGAAATAAGTGGAAATTGAGTAGTAGACAGACATGTGAAAACTTCAAAAATGATTAAATATTGAAGAAAACAAGAAGAGCAGATAAACAAACAGAAAAATTTGAATTACTACAAAAGTAAAAAGCACATGATAGCATTAAATAGGAATTTCCAATAAACTAAGTCGCAATTTGGTCTTATTTTGTCACTCTCGAAGGATATTTCCAGTGGTTAACAAAACGAGAAAGCTCACAACAAGGATGATAAAAGCCGGAGGTGTACATTCATGAAAGATTTTTTGCTTAATTTAAGCAGTACTCACTTGAGCTTAAAACAGTTGAGCGTTGACGGGATCCGATCACACGTATCGGATTGGAATGAATACCTTTAACTATAACGTTCACCCAAGTTGTAGCCAAAAAGAATTGGTTTTCCGTTGAACGTGCTGTTACCTTAAATGTTAACAACACATAACTCTGCTGGATAGCGCGCGCATTATTCAGCGCGGGTTTGTCAAAACAGTGACTTAGCGTTACCACACTGAAGCGTGTTATACGAGGTGTCAAAATAAAAGTGCACACATCACACAAAATAGACGCAAAGCTTACCAACAATCTGAAATCCCTGGAATCTTTTTCAGGTTCTCGATAGTAGATTAGTGTACCGTTTTCGTTGACGGTAATCACGCCTTGTCCTCCTTCGGAAATATCGTAAAGTACCGTATGATTTTCTGCACCGATTATCTCTACTGTACCGATGATTCTCTGACCAGCGAGTATGGTAAATGAATAGTTCTTCTGAACAAATAGTAATTGTATGATTAAGAAGACGTTAAGAAATGTGTATTCAAACAAGTATAAAAATTAAGCCAAAGACATAATTTCATTTTAAAGACTTCAGTACTGAAGCATAGAGGTACTGTAAGCCACAACATCGTAAAACTCTTCTGTCTTTTGTGGGCTCATTTTCGACATGTTAGGCACCCCGTATTATTTACAAGAGCAATAAAAAGACTAGCTAATGTATTTCATTAAATTATCAGCGGATGGCTAAATCCTTTTTGACTTCTTAATTGGTCCCAGGGTCCAACCCCATTTTCATTTGTTTTGTCGCCTTTACGAATTTTCAAACTCAATTACACTTCAAATTGTTTAAAAAAAGGATTAAGCTCTCGACGTTCATCAATCCCAGAGGGATGCGCCATGCATTCGACTTCATTAAATATCGTTGGAGGTGATTGTATGCATATCTGGCCTTTACAATGACTCGCGGTGGCTTGCCGATGTATCGAGCCAGTGCTGCTACCCTCCCAGACAAGTCTGGTGCCAATTTGTCGACCCCGGAGGGATGGAAGGCTTGGTGGATCATGGACGCAAAGATCGATTCCACGTGCGCGTCGCCGTGGCGCCTCCAACCACTGCGCCACACGCAGCTCAAATTGTTTAACAGCAAGAATCAGCCCTTTCCTTTCATAAACTAAAACAACAGAAAAACACAGCTTCTAGTGCTTTTTATTGATGATGACACTTAGCAACTAAAAAGACAATTAACAACGTACCATAGCAAAGTGAAAGTTGTTCAGCTTCTCATATTTCGGCATTAATGTGACATGTATCGGAGCGCGAACTAACGTCTTCATATCGGTGGCGATTGCCGTCATAAGCAACACTGTTCCATAGTCGGATCGAGTAAGAAATTCTGGATGCTGCATAAAGGTGAGAATCATTAATGAAGGTGTACTGCTGTTCACTTTTATAACATACGAAGAATAGTTGAGAACGTTTCTTTTCTGTCAACCGCAATAGACTGTCACATATCACTTTCACGAGAGCTCTTTTAGCGAAATGGTTAGCGCTGTGCTACAAAACACATGTGGTTTTTGCTTTTATTCTTATGCCACGGAAGAACTGTCCCCTATCCCTGCGGGATTGATAAATTGGTGCCAGACCTGTCTTGAATATCGGAATAAATGGAAGAAGTTCTGATATAATCATGGTGTGCTCGGAGAAGTGATATGAATGAACAAGTACTTTTAAGAGAAATCTTTCAATTCTGATCTCGGCTAAACTCAATTATTTAGAAAATCAACTAAGTACTGCCTTAATGACTCACCTGCACCATTAGGATTCCAGTCTTTGGATGGATTGAGAATAAGTTTGTCGGATCCTCAACAGAATACACAATGTCTCCTGTTCCACCTAAAACACTTTCCCAGCGCATTCTTTTATGCACATACCAAAATACACCTAAGAAAAAGATTAAAAAAGAGGAGCAAACTAAGATCGCCGACCTACTGCGATGACCTTCAGTGCTTTCTCAAATACACCTGTTTCTTCCTGCACAATAGCTTCGTAGGTTGAGTTGAGAAACTTCAACCTTTCGTTACCCTGTAAATAGCCATGGAAACGAGAATTTCTTTTTTATGCTCTTTTTTCACTGGTAAAACATTACCACAGCAGTTCAACTTCAGTAAAAGCGTAAAATAGCGATAGTAGCGTAGTGGTTAGAGATGTCCAACGATACACACACAGTTTTTGGTTCACTCCCGAGCACCAGGTTCACCAAGCTTTCAATCTCTCCGAGGCTGATCAATTGTTACCAGAGTTGTCTGCTAGGATAGCAGCACTCCATACATTGGTAGGCCACCGTGATTCATTGTGTAGGTTAGATATGCATTCCATCAGCCTTACCATGCTTGATGTTGTCGATGCGCATCCCTCAAGAATCGATAACGCCTAGAGCATTATTCTTCTTCAAAAGTGTGATGGACCATGCACTTTTTTTGTTATTCTCCGACAGAAGACTTGGACAGATTTGTCGACCTCGTAGTTATGAAAGACTTGATAAATCCGGTGCGTGTAATGGAACCAACGACCGTTGTACTGCACGGCACCACTAAGCACTTTATGATATCATTATGATTTAATATCATCATAAATGATACTTAGTACAGTTATGCAAGTGCTTTAGGACAGAGCTTAAAAGGATAAAGCTCTCGGAGTTGATTAGCCCTTGAGGGATGCTCCATGGATCCGATTTTATTAAGTATCTTTGGAGATGACTGAATGCATATCTGCCCTTCACAATGACTCGCTGTGGCCTACCGATGTATCGAGCCACTGCTGCTACCGTCCCAGACAAGTCTGGTACCAATTTGCCTACAACGAAGGAATGAAAGGCTTGGTGGGCCATGAGTTCATCGATCGCTTCCACGTGTGCGCCCCAGTGGCGCCTCCAACCACTGTGCCACATGCACCCTAGGACAGAAATTGCATCGTGTTGGTATTGCTTCTATAAACAACTTGTTAATAGTATGTAAGTTTAATATTACTTACCACTGCCTTAAAGCTAAGTGTTGCAAACTGTTGCGAATTGTCATCGACGGCTTCTAGCAGCAACGTGAACTTCTTCGGAGTAATGCATACGATTTCACATTGAATCGTTGTCACGTACACCAGCTGACCGTCACTGGTGATGTTGAAACGCTCGGCCAGCGGACCAATCAGTTTAAAGACAGTTCCTAGCGGTGGGTTTCCATTCATCTGAAACGGTCCTCCAACTATTCGAATGTGGTCAGCTTTCACCTTGACGGTCTTAATGTTTTTCTTATTTCTGAGTGTCATGAATGGGAATGGAGGCTCATCCTAACGTAAAATAAAATATACCTTAATGGATTACAACCCTTATATATGGTAATAAGAGCTGACATATACCTAAAAACACATGAAATGTGCGTAGTATGAACAGACATTATGCAGTACATTTGTAAAAGTTGCACAAGAGAAAACTATACAAGGTTACAATGGTGCTTAAATATTTGCAAGACTCCTGAGCTCAGGTGTATGCGGTAGGGATCGAACACGCTATTGCCATTTCTGGGGGCTAACACGTTCACCACCACACCATGTGGGTCCTTCTTTTAGCCTTTATACCATAACATCCTGCCGTGAAAAATTGAAGTAGGCAATAACAAGCGTTCCTAGCCGTCGGGTAGTGATGTACAGCAGGGGATTTGTTTCCCTGGCAGGATCTCCCAAGCTGAGCAGGAGTCCGGCGTTTCCATCAGGAAGCCTAGCTAAGAGTGAACCAATACCAGGATCTACCACCGTCCTTGTATCAAACTAATTGCACAGTGGTAAATCTCTCTCTGATTCACAAGGACTGCGTCTGCCTGTGGTGGTGAAGACCTAGAGCAGACTTTGGACAGGATTACCTTGGGATTCCAAGAAACCACAACGGCTTGACCAACTAATCTCCGAAAAATTGAGATTATGGTCCGGCACGCCAAACAAGTGAGGACGGGTCGCTCAAGCATCAAGTATCGAGTAAAGAAGGCCACTTACATTGCTGAAAGGAATCTTAATCAAGAAAACGTCATTGATACATTCTATGAGCGATTCAGACCTGAATAGCTATTGCGTTTATCCTAAAACAAAACAGCAAGTTGTAGGTGAAAAGAAGGATTTCTTCTACACATGAAAAGAATATCAAACAAAGGTTCAAAGAAGGAATAAGAGCTGTCGAAGTGCCTAAAAAGATGTGAATTACATTCCAATTTTCTAACAAATACTGCAGACAGCATTTACGCTTGTGCGAAAATGGTCACTCCCTCTGAAGCAGAAAAACTCAGTGCCAGCTATAAACATTGCGTTATTGATGGACACTATCTGTGTCTTGCTCGCGACCCCATATGAACAGCACGTGGGCCAGTCTCACTCGTAACATCACGGTGAGTAGCCTTTCTGTTCAATATGGTATAGACCTAGATTTGACCGTAACATCCTAGCCCACAATCTATTTAAAGGTTTGATCTTCATTAATACTTCAGCCTTTTTTCCGACCGAATAATTAAAGTGTTCTGATGCGAAATACGTCCAGGCTCTGAGGAAGGCGAAATCGCAGAAACGTCAGTCATCGACCAACAACACCAACAAAAACAACAACGACAATGAAGACATAGCAACCTCGCACCAGCTAAAGAAGATCAGTTTATAAGATCGTAAATAAATATATCAACTATATACGCCGAGGTTTATAGAAAGTCGGTCTTTTGAGTTATCTGCTAAGTTTTATATAGGATGACTTACGACGACACGAGACCGTAACTTATAACCGTTATTGAGGCTAAGATTTCCACTGGCCTACATAAAGACAAGGAAATAAAAATATGATGTGCTACTGAAATCTTCTACGCACCACAACTCATGCAGAGCGATAGATGCAACTAAAGGAGAATCTATTGTATATTGTTTTTCCTGAAGTCGAGATGCTATTAAGCAGGAGGTAGAAGTTAAGAACTATGATTAGCTTTTTATACCTGTTTAGTACTGTACTTTCAAAAGAAAAAAAAGCGAATTCGAGCGCAAACAAGCGTTCATCTGATGAGGAAGAGTCACCAATCCCGTATAAGAACTATGGACGGCTGCCACATATCCACCGCGTGATTTGTAGATAGAATCTCACCAACTCTGTTACCTATCGCCCGTGACGTGGTGATGAAGTCACTCGAGTGTGCTGGCACAAATATACGTTTGTGGTAGACTCCTATTAAATCTTCGCCATGATCGCGAAAAAACTGGAACCTGCCAAGAGAAAATACTTGACTTCGTAATCCAGCAAATTCTTTAGAAGTATAAATGCGTCATAAACGAAGTACAAGTAGGTTATGCTCTCAATTTTACTAAAATACATAGACAGTAGAGATAAGATGCAAGATAGTTAGACGATGCTGTTAATGCTAGGAGATTTTTGGGCCAAACAGCAAGCAAACAAACACTGGAGATAAACCCACATCAACTGATATTTCTTCTTGGATTATCACCCGAAATATCGCTCAACCTGTTTGAAAATAGCGCCGAGTATTAAAGGTATGCATTACGAAATTATATTTGCGGGCTCAATCATGCATGGAACAAACCACCATGGCTAACGACGGTAGGAAGGAGGAAGGTATGCTGAGACCTGCGCAATTGGAGATAAAAAGAAAAAGGATAAAGCTCTCGGCGTTGATCAATCCCTGAGGGATGCGCCATGCATTTGACTTCATTAAGTATCGTTGGAGGTGAGTGAATGCATATCCGGCCTTTACAATAACTCGCGGTGGCCCGCCGATGCATCGAGCCAGTGCTGCTATCCTCCCAGACAAGTCTAGTACCAATTTGCCGACCTTGGAGGGATGGAAGACTTGGTGGGCCAAAGGTGCAAGGATCGATTCCACGTGCGTGTCGCTGTGACGCTCCCAACCACTGCGCCACACGCGCCCATCGCAATTGCTGAAGATATACGAAATGTTTAGGCACCAAAGTGTGTAGAGTTAGAGAATTATATAACCTGTGTTCATATTCGTACGTATAGCTACAATTTGTCCATTCATTTACTTTGAGTTAAAATCGTTGCCTATAGGATATTCGTATTCGGATTCGGTTACAATTTCAGGTTCTGTCATCTCCTCCTCTCCCCCCGATGACTTATTTGCGGTTTGTGCATGACTCCTCTGGATACCAGCGATAACCACTATGCTAGATGCTAGATAGCTTCGTCGTTTTTAGCACTGGTCGCGTTAGCAAATGTTACCTGGATAGAGATTTTCTGCCTTATTAATCAAATTTTTCCAGAACCTTATTGATTACTGTGGAAAATGCAAATCTTTGGAATAGTCGATGGACCGCTCGAGAGCGATGCAGACGTTGAACGCTAATGAAGTGTGTAAAAAGGACGAAGAATAAGGCGTCGGAATTAATCTACCGTTTAGGATAAGCACTACATTCCATTAAGCATTGCAGAGGTGATTGAATGCACATTATTTGCCCCAAACAAACAGTGACATATGGCTCCCTAAGTGTACATCAAGTCAATGTTTTTATCTCCCAGGCAGATATGTAGCCAATTTCCCAACCTCAGAGAGAGGAAAGGATTGATTATTAAGTATAGAACATATAGAAAGTCCGTGGATTTAAATGTGAATCATTTGTATATCACCTCTAACCACTTCGGTTCACATAGCACGAAGCCAAAAAAGTCTGTAATTGTCAAATAAAAATTTCACCTTGATTATAGCAATTTCCTTCTCCTCAAAATTCTGCTCCAGAATCAAATCGTATTCAGTTTTCTCAAACGACGGTATTTTCTGCGAGTCGGTCGGAGTCGAGGTCATAGGTTTTACCTCAATCGACACCACTTGTTCTCGACCGGTAATCAACCCCAGTGCTTGCAACTAAATAAATACATGAAATTGGATATAAACATAATGATGCTGATGTATAAACAAAACGCGGAACCTCATCTAGGCTCCATACACGAGATAACTCTAATCGGGCGCTTATATGCTATTTTGCTCATATCTCAGCATGATTGCGATAATATTCCACATCATTCGTTGTCGTGAAAATGAATACACAGTAAATAAAAGGGAAAACGTTGAGACATAACCGTTGAAGTGAAGTAGCGTGAAGTAGTTTCTTAGTAGCAATCACTCTTATTGACCTCTTCATCCTAACTTCAGCTTTTAAACAAAAAGAATTCAAAAGATTTCTTGTGAACAAACAAGGCTCCACATTTGTTCGAAAGTAAATGAGCGATAAAATATCGAAACGATTCGCATACTTCTAGATTTTCACTGTTCTTTTTCTGGAGTGCTTCCACTTTGGTCTTCAGGCCTTAAAAAAACTCAGGCTGGGTTTATCTTTTCAATGGACAGAACGCCAGGATTAAAGGATAAAGGATAAAGCACTCGACGTTGATCAATCCCTGAGGGATGCGCCATGCATTCGATTTCATTAAGTATCGTTGGAGGTGATTGAATGCATATCTGGCCTTTACAATGACTTGCGGTGGCCTGCCAATGTATCGAGCCAGTGCGGCTATTCTCCCAGACAAGTCTGGTACCAATTTTCCGACCCCGCAGGCATGGAAGGCTTGGTGGGCCATGGGCACAGGGATCGATTCCACGTGCGTGTCGCAGTGGCGCCTCCAACCACTGCGCCACACGCGCCCTAGAACGCCAGGATTGGATGATAATTATAGAAGATAGTTAATTTAGTGACGTGGATTGATAAAGAAGAATCATCCAACGAATATGGCAGCTTAGAAGAAACAGATTTCTTCGAAACCGATCAAGAGTCTTATCTAAGGAAAAAATAACTTTTCCCTACATGTTAACTGACTTTTTTATTTTGCCCACGACCAGACAACGCAGGCAATCACATGAATAAAAAAAATAATTTATTACCGTGATTCAACTTATTTTTTCTATGAATTCGTCGTTTTCTCTTTCAGCAATCGCGAGGTTGTTAAACAGGTCGAGGTTAAAACGACGAATTCATAATCCAATGCCGAGGTTAAGAGAAAGTCAATTTTTTTTATTTTGACTAACACTTGGCATCATAGGCAATCGTTTAAACAAAAGAACTGATGACCGTGTTTACCTTCAGTTTTTCTCCGCCGTTGTTTTTCACTTGTTGAGGATTCAAAAGTAGCAGGTGGAAAGCCGAATTCGGTCCGACAACAAGTGGCGAGACGGCGACCGATTCCGACGGCGGGTCCAGTGATAACACGATATCTTCGTCAATCTTCAATGAAATCATAGGGCAGGGTTAGTAGCTTACAAAAAAAAACATTGACGCCAGCGAGTTAAATTTGACGCGCAAATGACTGTGATTATAATTCCAATCCATGTAGTGGACCATATGGTCACAGGAATGAATGTGTGTATATAAAGAATACCGTGATTGACACAGTATATATTGCAAAACAAGGGCTTGTGTAGCGCAGTGGTTGGAGGCGTCACTGCGACACGCACGTGGAATCGATCCCTGCGCCCATGGCCCACCAAGCCTTCAATCCCTCCAGGGTCGGCAAATTGGTACCAGACTTGTCTCGGAGGATAGCAACACTGGCCCGATACACATCGGCAGGCCACCGCCAGTCATTGTAAAGGCCAGATAAACATTCAGTAACCTCCAGCGATACTTAATGAAGTCGAATGTATGGCGCATCCCTCAGGGATTGATCAACGCCGAGAGCTTTATCCTTTTATCCTTTATATTGCAAAACACTCCAAAATGGTGGCAACAATGTGCTTGCGTGATGGACTACAGTAAACAACGACCAAAAAACAACGTATGGTAAATAATAGCATTGATATTACTTATAAGCTCTCTAAAGCTCTCGGCGTTGATCAGTCCCTGAGGGATACACCATGCATTCGACTTCATTAAGTATCGTTGGAGATGATTGAATGCATATCTGGCCTTTACAATGAATCGAGGTGGCCTACCGATGTATTGAGCCAGTGTTGCTATCCTCCCAGACATGTCTGGTACCAATTTGCCTACACCGGAAGGATGGAAGGCTGGTGGGCCATGGGCGCGAAGATCGATTCCACGTGTGTGTCGCAGCGGCGCCTCCAACGCTACGCCACACGCGCCCTCGATATTACTTATACCTAAGGGCAATAGAGCAAAGTCTCTTTTTGTAGATTTGCCATATTAACATACTCTCAAACCCCTAGTTATCAAAAATCTACCGTCTATTTTTGGAAAACCAGAATGTCTATAATGGCTGAAAAATACCCGTGCTCCCACGCGGCAAAAGACGCTGAGAGTACCACGTGAGCGTTACGTCCTAAAAAACCTTGATAGAAAGATTACATTTTTAAGTTTTTTTATCGCATGCTATCTATACATAGTGATTTAAAAATTCTTTTATAAAATGGAGCCATTAGATCTCCATTCGAAAATCCGGGCCACCTAGTTGCCAGGCTACATGGCACATGCCCAGCTGTTTGGAAACAGGTAAATAGGGACTTAAAGCGAAGATCTGCGTCTCCTAAAACGCATACGTAAAAATGGGTTTTTTTATCTGCGCTGCTCGCGATTGCCTTAAAGTTTCAGCATACTGACTTAATATGATATCACATGTGAGACCACTACTTTATTTAGTTATTTAGTTGATAAATGTCATCCGTCTCAGCGTTATCTCCTTTATAGGAGACAAGTTGACCCACTTAGCCAAAATTTTACATGGTGTAGCGCTTGCTATCGAGGAAAGCATTAAATGAGCGCAAATACCAGTATAAAGTTTTTATAATATGCAGCCGAATTAAGGCGGTAATGGGCTTTCTGTTTTTACAATACAGAATTAGATTATGCCTCCAGCATCGTGCAAACCACATCGCTACTTCCATTAGCTTCGTTATTTCGAGGGCGCCATGAAGGCTGTCGGATTACCTGTGTCTGCCACGACTTTCGGAGATCTCACCGTCTCGCCTCATCCACATATTAATGTTCGGAAGTGGTATTCCTGGGAGTTGCAAACTAACCGTTCTAGAGCGCTATTTCTCACGTTTTCTCAGTAGTCCTTCACCAGTCTTCATAGGTCGGATGGAGGCACCTAGGGATTCGGATTAATTAAGGTCGGGAGAGATTCTTGCGACTGCAGCGAATCCGATAGTGAGTCTACCGATTTAACGACGATGTTTAAGACTCCATACCTTCAGCCGCAGTCGTACTCGTATAGACCCACGCCGACGAAGTTTCGTGAAGCTGGATTGCACCCCTGTGTCAACATTGAGAACAAAACCTGCAGGAAAATGACTTAGAACTTTTCGGGAGATGGTGAACTGTCGACGTAATACACCATTTTATCATCGGCATTACACTAATAACTTCTAGTTGCCGATACATCTGTTTAACTGATGAACACAAACACGCTCCCCCACTTTCTAAGAAGACGCCTGAACTATCACTTTTTCGCGCTTATATCAACCGAAAAATCCTTAATTGTTCTCATCACATGATCATCAGTTATTTGTTTAGCAACAGCATCGTTGATTGCAATTCGGTGAAGAACAATTCTGAAAAGGTCTCTCTTTCTCTCTCTCTCTTTCTCTTTCTCTTTCTCTTTCTCTTTCTCTTTCTCTTTCCCTTTCCCTTTCTCTCTGTCCGATATTTTCTTCTGGGACTAAGATGAGAGACCATGTATTGTTGGTATGGCTGGAATTTCCTCTTTTTTTTTGTTGAGTTCTACAACACAGTGGGTCACTCATTTCAAACGACTGCACAACGGTCCAGCTCGCTCTCGTCAATTGCAGAGGCTGGGTAGCACCAAATCTTGATAATAGTCACCTTTTGAAGAAAGTTAAAGACGCAAGATGCTCAAACACCACAGTGAAGTCCGAGATTAGTCGGTGTAATGGATAACATGTGTGTACAAAAAGCGCTAGTCCACCGACAATTCGTGTGCTAGCGATGCCATTCAATATTCGAATTTTACCGATTCGACCCTGCCTCGAGTCAACTAAGCCGTCTGCCTCTCCGGAGTCACCTTGCGTACCATAGTTGTTTAGGTGTTTAGATCTTCCCAACCATGGAGAATGGCAAAAATCGTGCGTGAGCTCCACTTCGACTTCACAATCCTAACATCTCCATGAATTTCATTGAACTGTTTTCGAGGCTTTTCGAGTTGATTCTTTTGGAGTAGTGAGATCACTCTACCAAATAGTTCTGGTGGCAATTTGACGACCCGAGAGATGGTAGTATTAGTAGCCGAGCCGGTAAAGAACCAGAAATATTACGTGTACGACAAGATCCAAATGACACTTCTAACCACTTGGCCACCCATGTCACCTATCTTTACCACACCTATTATAAATTTACAGCATTACTTTCAAAAAGCACGAAATTATGAACGCAATAAGACTCGATGCTTACAATAGTGTTTATGCCTTAATTTTGCGAATTGCTGAAGTTATTTTTGGAAAACATGCCACCAGTGATTCGTGTATAGATCTGTCGCAGAAAGAGAGCAGAAGCGTAGAGTACGATAAAAATCCTCTGATTTGAATTCCCGCTCTTTTCATACATAATCTTTTCTAAGCCTTTGCGAACTGAACGGTGTACATGACTAAAGAACGGATCCATCCAAAAAGCCATGGAAAATGACCACACAAGTGGGAAAAGAAAATCGTTTTTAGAACAAAGCAAGAGTAGCCTTTGAGAGTCTGTTGGAAATCAATGCAAAGAAGAAGAAATGAAGTAACGTTTTAGAAAAATGAAGGAAAAACGAAAGAAAAGGTGGAGCAAAAAGCAAAGACACTTTAGAGCTATTGTGAAAGGATACATGGGTACAATAGTCTGTCATTAAAATTGAAAAAGAATACTTTAAAGCAAACAGTCTGCAATCATTCACTACCTCAAGTACTCGCATCGGTAGGTCGGAAACAAGTTCATCGTTAGGCACGGCGTTGGGCGGCATGTAGAGCGTGGCGTTCGGTATGCTGATCAACTCTGCAGTTTTTTCACAGTAACAAAAAGTACTGTTAAGATGCTATTGAACTAAGTCTGACCAATCAACCAAAAAATTCATAAAGTGGATGTCATGCTTCTTTAATGTTACACACAGTTGGTAGCTTCCTGTTCTCTTAATCGGTTTCTTTCTTCGCTTTTAGAACACTTCTGCTAGTGTGGAAACAGAATCGGTTATTCTGTTATCCAAATACTCAAATGACCAGTAAGGGCTGAATAATTAGCCAATAAATTATGATAATCACTTTAATTAGTTTTAATGATGTTGAGATATTTGCAAAACTCTGGACCGTAGGTGCCTGCGGTTAGGAACGAACGGTGCCAATTTGAGCTCACCAGATCAATCCCGCTGACGGGTTATTGCTGATGGCAGAGGTCGATAAAACTAGCTAAGAGACAGGCGAAACGAAAGACCTGCATGGTGTGGTGGTGAATGCGTTACTCCCAGGAAAGGACCATAGCACGTTCGTTACCCACCGCAGACACTCGCGGTCCGGAGTTTTGCAAATATCTCAGCATAATTGAAGTTATATTTCGCAATATACTCCACCATTAAAAACAGTAGGCAGTAAATAAAACTGTTGATACTTTAATCTGTATTATTGCCTCGCTCCTAGTCATTTGTTCCCTAATAATATTTTTGCTAGCGTTATTACTACTGTTTTAATAAGCTCGTCCAGACTAAATCCTAAACAATTTCGTATGAAACTTGACTTAGAGGATAAAAACACTAACTTAACACAACGGCATACCTCACTAGTCGTTGTAAGGACCAAATGTGCATTCGCAACTACGATATGGCAAGTGGAATCAAATGTATAGCACATCGCTCGGGCATTGATCAACACCAAATGCTTTATGCGTACCAGGACTATGTACATCTTGAACGGCATCTTTACCACTGCGTTACCCACCTCCATTCCACTTATTATACCTTAGCTTCAGCCTAATATTAGCCTAATACAGTTAAAAAAATGAAAATGGTTGTAGAAATCTGGAACAAATGCATGCAAAGTTAATAAATAAAAACGCTGAGATAATAATGAGAAATTTCGTAAGATAGACTCCTTTAGGTTCAAACATGTTCGCCAACCTGTAGTGGTATAGCCGGTATGAATCACTATAGTGCTTATTAAAATATAACGGCGATAATAGTAATAGTAATAGCACCATGAACGCATATTGACGATAGCGGCGGCGACACGATAACGGTGGCGTTGGTTCGTAAGATCTCTCACTTCGCTACCAACCGTTGGCTTTTTTTCTCATCTTCTGTCTCTGTTCGTCGTCCGAAATGAGGTCACACAACATCAGCCGAGATCCAGTGTCATGCTAGTGACGAACGCTTTAGGGAATTTCCACTGAGAGGAGTTGTAAAGACACTAAATACAACATGGTTAATGGAAATATCCTTCTCATAATCATAACCTTCAATTATGAATTCGTCGTTTTCTCTCTCAACAATCGTGATGTTGTTAAACAGCATACGTTTACTTCCATACAATAACACACATACAACACAATCGTAGCTGACGTTTTGGTAGGCTGACGACTCGTCAGCCATATGCGACTCTGAGCGGCTGTTCTTCCTCGGTGGAAGACGTGTAAAAGAAGCGGCTCTGAAGAAGGCGATTCTGCCGAAACGTCAGCTACGATTGTGTTGTATGTGTGTTATTGCATGGAAGTAAACGTATGCTGTTTAACAACCTCGCGATTGCTGAGAGAGAAAACGACGAATTCATAATCCAATGCCGAGGTTAATAGAAAGTCGATCCTGGGTACTATAACCTTTAATGTCGCTGATACAGAATGTTGCGCAGTTGTTGCTGTTTATACTAATGAGAGAGAGATAAGAAGGAAAATTAAGGATTAAAAAATTTC
This sequence comes from Angiostrongylus cantonensis, assembly GCA_009735665.1. Lineage (NCBI taxonomy): Eukaryota > Metazoa > Nematoda > Chromadorea > Rhabditida > Metastrongylidae > Angiostrongylus > Angiostrongylus cantonensis. The sequence continues at coordinate 958,137 of MQTX01000053.1, forward strand.
GATCTATATGTCTTAATGACCAATCGGTTGTTAAATCTCTCAAGGTCTTACCTTCGCAGTAAGTAGAAGACGCAAAAAATAAAGGAAAGAAACTCAAAAGATTGACTTCTATAAATCTCGGCATAAATAACCGCTATGTTTATTTACACGTTCTTTTGAACGGATATTGTTGACCTAAAGCGAGGTTGGTGTAGTTGTGTTATCATTGCTGTTGGTTTAGTTGGTCGATGATTGAGTCTCGACGATTTCCTCAGAATCTGGAAGCATTTTCTAAAAAAGAGTAATAATTAGGGATACGGAATTAGGAATTAGGAGCGGAAATCACAGTGGTAGTGACGCTCCGTCATCACAAGCATGGTGCTAGTTCGATTCTGCTCCAGGTCAACCAAGCCTCTCATCCCTCTGGGGTCGAGAAATTCGTACCGCACTTCTCCGGGAAGAAAAGACAACCCTGTGCAATCCCGTTGAGAACGCTTCAGTACGGGTATTTCAGGACTCGAGGGAGAATCGCCCGACCAGCCTTCAACGACATTCAAGATGAAACGAAAATCTTCAAGCCACAAGCGAAACCACACATAAAAACTTGTGACACCATCGTGGACGATGCATGCGAGGAAATTAATTGAATGTGAGAAGAGCTGGGATCCGCACAGTAGCCGTGAAGACGAATCAAATGAGAAAAAACAAAAAATAAAAGTAGTACTAATAATTAGGTGGAAGAAACCAAGCTATTAATGGAGATCTAACCCATAAATAGACGCCATATTAATCAAAAAGACTACTCACCGTGCTGCTTCGGGTAGGACTGCTCGCGTGTTGTACACGCCAGACGACGAGCGAGACCTACTCAGATCAAAAATCGTTTTAAAATAAGGGGCCAGGTCACGTGTGATAGTGAGGCATTCACATTTCTGGTTCATCTTTGGATTTATGAAGCTTATCCAAAACGCCTCAAGAGTTTTGCGCGTTGATGTTTTCGAGTCTTGCGCTAGGATCCGCAGAGTCACTTAAAAATCATCGCCATTGTGCTTTTGAGCTTTGTGAGTACATAGGGTGTTTTGAAGAATTTTAACATTCCCTTCTAGGTGTTCTTTTATGCGGATACAAAGCGGTTTGCCCGTTCCCCCAAGGCATTCCTCGCCGCATGCCTTACACGGGATCAAGGATATTGCACCAGATCTCATGCAATCCCTGTCTCTCCCTTCAAGACAAATCATAGTTCTCTAAGCTGCGCAGACCATCGTAGAGGCGGTTACGAACTAACTGCCTGCGTAGGGTATTGCGTGGAAAGTCAAATAATCGCCACACAGCTTTCAATGTCACTTTTTCTTAAGCACCTCTTAATGGAGTAACTTAGTTCACTTGATATGAAAGACAGTTTGAAAGAAATCTTAACTGCGTTCGAAATTTTCATTATTTTAGAGAACAACCCTGCACTTTTGTCTGAGCAGAGTGGATTCCACTTCGTAGCCATTGGAAATGGCTATTTTTCGTGCCAGGTTTAGCGATTCCATCCTTTCCTCTTCTCTTGTGCACACATTTTTAGCCGTACGGTACACGTTTTTGTTAAGTGCTTTTTTTATGTGTGAAGGATGAGAGGAGAGATAATGAACTAGTATATTTTAGCACTTGGCTTACGATACCACTTTGTTATATAGCCACTTTCTTTATTTAGCTTATTTTCAGCTTTATTTGGATGCTTAAGAATGGAAGCCAGTTCTCGAGATTAGTTTCTTCCGTGTAGACTTTGTATACTCTGACTGTCTATTTAACCACCAAAACTAGAATAGGGTGAGAGATAGGCGAAACGCAGGGCTCGAATGGTGGGGTGGTAAACGCTTTACTCCCTGAAATAGACAATAGCGCGTTCGTTCCCACCTTAGACACCTGTGGTCCGGAGTTTTGCAAATATCTCAGCAACATTGTGGTTGTATTTCGCTTAGTACCCTGCCGTGAAAAATGTAGTAGGCAGAAAATGAAAAGTAAAACATTGTCTATCTAACAATTCTTGAGCACTCATCAATTTGTTCTTGTGTGGAGCAGACGATGAAGCAGTCGTTCAGTCGTTTATGTATCGAAAGTAGAGTAAGGGTTGTCATTCGAGAACGAGACCTTCCACCTTACGCATGAAAGCGATGGAAACGTTTGGTGCCGATCGCTATCTCATGGATATCTTCCTCACTACCTGAAGATTGAACAACTAAGACGCTACAGCGATGTCCGAGATATTCGCAAAACTTTGGCTTCGGGTCAGATCGGTCAGAACCACAAATACCTTTCAGGGGGATCGCCCACATTACACCACGGAGACCTTTCTTCTACGTTTCTGTCAGCTAGTTTTCCACCTAACGCTGTTATCAACAATCACTCGTCGGCTGGATTGATCTACCGAGCACAAATCGGCACTGAAAAAAAACTGAAAATCTTGCGAATATCTCAGCATTGTCGTGGTTGTATTCTACCATTAATGCAGATGGTTAATGGTTGCTATGTAAGCACCCCCTTTGGAGATTCTCACATTAGAGATCTCGAGCCAGTTAGGCGCGAGGCTACGTGGCGCGTCCACAGATAGGGGGTTAATCACGAACAAAAAGCGGCCTTTGCATCCCTGAGACGCAGGTGGATCAGGGGATGGACTCCATGTTTCTGCTGCGCAGATTTGGCACATACTTTCTGTATTTGTTGGGTGTATTTATGCATGCGTGTGTGAATGCGTTCTCGCTTTATGTGGATTGTATTCTACGAGTCAGCTCGGCCAAAAACCTGCAATCAAGTGAAAGGGAAGTATATGGGAGGCGGTAAGGAGTCGCCTCCAACAAATAAGCTCCACGTCCACTCTGGGAGAGCTTGGCAAGCTACCCGTGAGTATACCTAGCCACCACGTTCAGAGCCCAGCAAGCTATACGTGGGCATCAAAATGCTAAACACAGTTATGAAAAAACGGGCCTTGTTTCGAAAGAACCCTGACTTCGAAAGAGTCTCCAGTTTCGCAGCAGTTGGGAAGGACGAGTACGGAGAGGCTGCTAAAACCTCAGGGCCAATGGAAGCTGCCTGGATCAAGAACTATGGTGACGATCTGTACCTACAATGCACGTACACTAGCATCCGAGTCTTCGATAGAAGACGTCCTCATGCGAGCAAGAATGATAAGGTACGACGTCATCGGCCTGGCCGAGACCAGACGACGCCACCCATTCAACGCCGTCTATGACACTGGGGAAGAACTGTTCCTCGGAACATGCGACAGTAGAGGAGTAGGCGGTGCCAGCGTTCTCGTCAACACGAGTTTTTCCATGAACATCGATTCATTCGAACAGCTTACAACCCGAATCGGATGTTTACGATTAAAAAGGTGTGGATCAATACCGGCTTTGACAATCTTCGTCGTTTACGCGCAAACGTCAAACTATGACGAAGAAGAAGTCGAAGCGTTCTACATGGACCTGGAGAAATTCTACAGAGAAGACCATTCATTCCTCAAGGTCATCATTAAAGATTTCAATGCCAAGATTGGACCAAGAAGAACGACTGAGGAACGCCACATTGGAACCCACGGATTAGAATGGAACGAACAGGGTGAGCGGCTCTCTGAGTTTATCATGATGACCATGATCATCCATGGTAACTCGCAATTCTAGAAGCCCCACCACCCTCAATGCTGGATGTGGGAGTTTCCTATTGGAGAGTACCATGAAGTTAAAGCAGCAACTTGAAGGTTTCGAAAAGGATCGAAATAGATGGACAACATCCACACGATAACGAGGCACATTCCAGTACGGCGAGAAAAAAAAACCGCTCTGTCTCACTTTCATCGATTTACAGAAGGCCTTTGATTCAGTTGAGATAGAACCAGTCATGAAAGCCCTTGGTAGTCAAGGAATCCCTACTCAGTACGCAAAGATTCTTCGTGAGCTGTACAAAAATTTCGCAACTGAGATTTTACCATTCTACAACGATACTAACGTTAACGTCAAAACAGGAGTTAGGCAAGGCGATACAATCTCTCCAAAATTATTTACAGCCACCCTCCAGAACGTCATGCGAACATTGGAATGGGATAATATGGGAGTGAAAATCGATAGTCGGCAGTTACATCACCTTCGCTTTGCTGATGATATCGTTGTTATAATACCAGACATTAGCCAAGCGGAACGTATGCTTGCGGTCTTTGACAAGGCGTGTGGAAAGATTCGTTCTTCGACTAAACCTCACGAAAACGATGTTTATGAGAAACGGATTGGTTTCGTATGCTCCATTCACGCTCGACGGAACGAATACCTCCGAATGCTCCAGTTATGTCTATCTAGGGCAGGAAATCAATATGATGAGTGATTTATCTCTAGAGATGAGCAGAAGGAAACGAACGGCTTGGAGAGCTTTTAAGAGCATCGAGGATTTGATGTACAGAACAAAGAAAAGCCGACTCCGCGCTCATCTTTTCGATTGAACGGCACTTCCCGCCTCAACGTATGCGTCAGAAACGCGGTGACTCCGTAAACAGGATGAAAAATGATTCAGCGTCATTGAACGCATAGTCGAAAGGACGATGCTAGGAGTACCCCGTGTTACACAATGAAGGGAAGAAATCCGAAGTTCTGGCCTGCGTTAACGATTAAAAATTAAGGATCTTTTTTTGTACGCCAAGCAGTCTGAGATAGGGCGGGCCTGACACGTTATGCGTATGAATGATAACCGATGGACAAGGGCTGTTAGTGACTGGATCCCTCGGGATGTCAAACGTACTGCTGGAAGACCACCGACCCGATGGTCAAAGTTTTTCACGAAGAGTCTAGAAGAAAGATATGATGCTCGACGAGACGCTAAAGCGAGGAGAACCCACTGGGCTCCTCTTGCACGCGACAGGGAACAATGGAGGATTTACTGGCGCCCGCTCGAGTCACTCGACGACCAACGGGACTACAGGTGATGTAGATGACTGGCTCTTAAACTATCTTCGTATTAGTACTAACATTGTATTAGGTTGTCTAGCTTTTCTATAATATTCAATCATATGACTACTCCAACCCAATAGTATACCGCCTCGTCGAGGCTTGGAGATTTTTCTGGGTGTCGACTGATCTCCGAACAGTCATCCATAGTGATAGGAAGTTCACCATTTTCCTTTCAGCAGTCCGCAGCAGCTAAGGGCAATCCAGTACGGCTAATCACTATCTTGCCAACATCATAGTCATTAGTAGACAAGTGGTAACAAAGAAGGCAAACCTTTGCATTGATTTTGAGATTCTTGAAATTGAAATGGCTTGCTTATGGAGCAGTTTATGGATCAAAGTGGAGGAATTCGAACAATTGATCGTTGTTTTTCGCGTGATGGGCCATGAAAGCGTTAAGTGTCAAATATTTCCTTTCTGTGCAACAGAGCTTCCCTAATTGTTCTTCAGAGTTTCTGCTAAAGGTTATGTTAGTACTTGCGCATTTCTCTTCGTTTATGAACTCTGCTCATCAAAATTCAAGTTCCACACAATTTCATTCGAGGCTTCAGAATGTAGATGTGTGGAAAAGTGAAAAATTGTTCAGTTCTGAAGTGTTATTTTCACAAGATATTTTCTCGAGTAGAATCATCTTGAAGACCAATAGTCACTTCAATGATGCTACTTTTTTAGGACCTTTATCAAAGAGAAATCCTTGTCAAAGGCAATTACTGCCTTCTCAACTCGAGGCAATTTTCGTAATCTTGCGACTGCTACCAGAGACTAAAGTCCAAGCGGATGTTGTTGTATACTCCCAATTAAGTGTGAAGAATTAGGATTATTCTGATCACAGGTGATCCAGCAAGACGATATTCAGTGTGGAATAAAGAATAAATATTGCTGCAACAATCTCGTATCTTAAAAGCTGACTTTCATTAAGCCTCGCCAAATAATCATTTGCTTTCTATGATTGAGCTAACAAGAGGTTGGTATAAAACTTCATTCGGCAAACGCTTCGGCGCTTTTGCCTTCCTCACATCCACGTTGATCTGAGTCGATGGTCCATAACTAGTAGCTGTCGCGATGTGGGTGCACGTGTGATAGTGAACCATTCGTCTTTCCTGCTCATCTTCGGATTTATGAAATTTATCCAAAACGCTTCAAGAGTTTTGCGCGTTGACGTCTTCGAGTTTTGCGCTAGGATCCACAGAATCACTTAAAAATCGTCGCCATTGCGCTTTTGTGCCCTATGCGTACCTAGAGGTGTGTTTTGACGAATTTTAACTTTCCCATCTAGGTGCTCTTTTATGCGGCCACAAAGTGGTCTACCCGTTTCCCCAATGTATTCCTCACCGCATGCATTACATGAGATCAAGTGTATTACACCTGAACTCACGCATTCCCCGTCTCTCCCGCCAGGACAGATCATACAGTTTTCTGAGCTGCAGAAACGATAATAGAAACGGTTGCAAACTAACTGACGGCGTAGGGTGCTGGGTGGAAGGCCAATAATCACGACATAATTTTCATGACCACTTTCTCTTAAGCACCTCTTAATGGAGTAACTTAGTTCACTTGATATGAAAGACAGTTTGAAAGAAATCTTAACTACGTTCGAAACATTATTTTGGGAAACAACCCTGCACTTTTGTCTGACCTGAGTAGCTTCTGCTTCGTAGCCATTGGAAATGGGGATTTTTCGTGCCAGGTTTAGCGATTTCATCCTTTCCTCTTCTCCTGAACCCACGTTTTTATCCGTACGTATATGTTTTTAATGTTTTTTTTATGTGTGGAGGATGAGAGGAGAGGTAGTGAACAGTATGTTTTTACTACTTGGCTTACGATAACATTTTGTTATATAGCCACTTTCTGAGAGCTTTAGTTGAATATTTGAGAATGGAAGCCAGTTTTTGATTGATTTTTCTCGTGTAAATCTTATATACTCTGACTGTCGGTTTAACAATCCAAAGCACTCATCCATCTTTCCTTGTGTGGAACGGACGATGAAACAGTTGTCTATGTATCAACAGTAGAGTAGGGGTCGGAGATCGAGAACTGAAGCTTCCACCTTAGACATGAAAGCGATGGCAAGGCTTGGAGCTAAACACTGTCCCATGGCCAGCTCCCAAATTTGTGCAAAATATTTTTTAAACCACCTGAAGATTGAACAACTAAGACACTGTTTTAAGAGAGTCATTAGTTGCGCAATCGACAACCCGTACATTTTCGTTCTCTGTTCGTGCTTTTTCCACTGAACAACTAAAGTAATCTTATATAAGATACGTTCAGGCTCTGAGAAAGGCGAAATCGCCGAAATGACAGCGGCCAACAGTTGAAGAACATCAGTTTGTAAGATCATATAAATAAAAGTATCAACTACCTATGTCGAGGTCTATAGAAAGTCCGTTTTTGAACCATTAAGCACCGTTTGGAAGTGATTGAATGCATACCTAACCTTTACAATGACTCGCGGTGGCGAACCGATGTATCGAGCTAGTGCTGCTATCCTCCCAGACAAGTCCGGTATCAATTTGCGACAGGGATGGAAGGTTTGGCGGGCCATGGGCGCAGGGATTCCATTCCACGTGTGTGCTGCAGGGCGCCTACGACCACTACGCCACACGCGCCACCTGCGTGGTGTGATAGTGAACGCATTAGCTCCAGAAAAGGATAATAACGCGTTCGTTCTCCATCGCGTGCACATTTGCGGTCTAGATGTTGACAGACAACAGAAATTTATACACGAAAAAAGCATCCACAAGTTTAAAACTAATCCAGTTATTCATCAATACATAGAAATATTGATTATTTATCCAAATAAATAATACATAAAAAGATTGCGAATAGAAGTAGAAACGAGATCGAAACCGTCAGAACGACTGCAAATATATGAAGAACAGCATTTCAAACAATAACTGATCTGAGTTCCCCAACGCGAATTAATGTAAACGCTACAAAAAAATTACAAATGCTGATGAAACCTAGTGCCGAATTTCTGATCTGAAGAATAGCACTCGCATTCTTTAATGCTCTCAACAGAATGCAAACCAACAAAGTAATTTTAGAAATGTGAAATGTAACGATCTTCTGTGTGAATACGACACCGTGCCTTCTATTCCGTACACCGGAAATGGTCACGGTTAAACTGTGAAAAGCACACAGCGGAAAAGAGAAAAAGAAAAGAGCTGAACAGAGTCATTCCTAATAAAAAATGAAACAACTGCAATGTGAACGGTAATTTAAATAGAATTCAATACAACTAGATGTTTATCTGATGTCTAACATTCTAAAGGTCCGCACCGAACACCGAAAAATATGAAGCAAACTAGGTCATTCGTTGTGAGCACACTTCAATGAGCGCTATTTCAATGCTACTGTAGCTCATTGTGACTAGGTGACGTCACTGATGCATTACGAAAATACTATAAGAAAAGTATCCTAACAATACAAACTATTCGATTGCTACCGTTCGCATATCAATCACTACAGATAAGCGATTTGGCTTCGTTTTCTTTAATTTAAAAAAACAACAATGATATTAATTAAAGTTATAAAGACGGCACCCGTTATGCGATCCGATTTTAGTAAGCTGATTTACTATCAGGTAGCTCCGGTGCCACCTTTTGACTCCAAAGTTCGGATTTGAGTTTTTGTATCAGATTCAATGCACGATATGACTGCTCCTTTTCATCGAAACTTTGGTTGAAATCTGTCTGAGAAATAATCGTTGATTCGCTCGCTTTCTTCACAGTGGCTGTAAAATTGTCACTTATAAGCTTCAGAAGAATTGTCTACAGCTTTTTTTTATATCGTTCTTAAGAGATTTCTATTAGTACTACAACACAACGTAAACGATTAAGCTCTTAGCGTTGATCAATCGTTGAGGGATGCGCCATGCATTCGACTTCATTAAGTATCGTTGGAGGTGATTGAATGCATATCTGGCCTTTACAATGACTCGCGCTGGCCTGCCGATGAATTGAGTCAGTGCTACTATCCTCCCAGACAAGTCTGGTACTAATTTGCCGACCCCGGCAGGGATGGGAGGCTTGGTGGGCCATGGGCGCAGGAATCGATTCCACGTGCGTGTCGCAATAGCGTCTCCAACCACTGGGCCACACGCTCCCTTTTTACAACGTAGTTTAACTAATAAGCTTAACTATTGTGCGAAACAATTAGTTGTCGCAGGAAGGAAGACCTCTAAAAGGTCACTCAAATTTAAATGCTGCTTCACGACCTCCTTCAGCTTCATCAAAATACAAGGGCTCATCAAATAAAAGATTATTTGCCGCGTGGTGCTGAGTAACAAGTCAAACAACAATTAAGTTGGTCGTCAGGGGCCCACTCAGTGGGCTACGAAGCCGAGCTCCTCAGCATCCGTTGACATCACTTCATGAGTGAGAACTAATGTGGGCTCGTATTCATTAAAGCTAATGGTCCTGTGTGCTACGAAGAAAATATAAACACCTCTATTGCTCACAATGATTAGAAATGCTCAGTATCGCCGTAAGAATTGCTGGCATAACCACGAGTCCATGAAACATTCCAAGTGAGCAGACGGTGACAATCGTCTTGAAGAACACCATCACCAAATACGATGGCTTAAGCGCAAGTGGTAAAATCGCAATGATTGTCGAGAGTCCAACCTAAAAATTCATAACCCAATGATCATCTAGTTTAATGGCTAACAAAATATAAATGGTAAACAACGAAGAGTTTATAAATAAGAATCCGTACCCACCTGTAGTACTGGCCATCCTATATATAATAACGTTTCCTCAATTCGTAAAGCGGGATCCTTAAAAGAGGAGAATATCTTGTTGGTACATCATGCAGTAACCCCCAAGATCGACTTTCTATTAATCACGGCATTGGTCAAATAGTTCTCTGTATTCTTGTTAAGCAAACACGTAGTGTTACCTCATTCTTTATTACAGTGGAGCTGACGTCTCGGCGAATTTCGCCTTCTTCAGAGCCTGGGTAAGTCAAGTTGACTGCAATCTATCTAGCTAAACACCTCCATAGTCAAGCGCTGAACATAATAAACCAAGATTTCCATCACACTGAAAACCCATCCACCACGAAGGTCTTCTAAGTTCACATGTGGCTTCGTTTGCTGCTTGAGGATTTCCATTCCATCTTCAGTGTCGTAGGATGCTGATCGAGCAATTCTCCCTGAGACCTGAGATAGCAGGATGGACCGCTCCCAATTGGATTGAAAAGAGTGAATTTTTCCAGACAAGTAATATACCAATCTCACGATTCCGGAGCGATAAGAGGTTTAGTTGGCCCGGAGCAGAATTGAACTAGCAATATGCTCGTGATGACGGGCATCACTACCACTGTGCTACCCACCCTGTTTGCCTCACATTGAAACGTGGTAATAGCTAAGTCACTCTATGCCCGTATAAAAGAAGATCTAGACGGCAAACTTAAAGTTAAACAAAATACTCCGCTTGGCATAGGCCCAGCGACACAACGAGGAAAATTATGGAGTAGACATTACCATCATCACATGGAAATCGAAATTACCAGCGCGAAAAACTCTCGAGGCATTCTGGATAAGTTCCAAAAATCCGAAGATCAACCACAGGGAGGTTACCTCACAATCAGTGATTTCACACAGTATTTTAGGCTACTATTCTAATGTGAGAGGCACATTACGGATTCATGTGAACTCTGTATGATCAGTTTCCACGTGACATATTCAGTGGAGGACTAATAGAAGGCGGTGAGTGTGCAAAAAAAGCTATTTTTTTTAGTGCGACAGAAATCTTGGTTCAGTACGTTTTCTGCCTTGTTATGGAGGTATTTGACTTGGTAGATTGCAGCCAACATGATCTTTCGAGGTTCTGAAAAAGGCGAAATCTGTCGAAACATCAGCTCTCCTGTAATAAAGATCCTCGTAAAGTCGTAAAGTAACGTAAAGTAACTCCTCGTAAAGTAACTCCTCGTGGTTTCTTAACTAGAATGAAGACAATGTTTCGTGGTGAAATTCAGTACTTGATCTCTGCTCTAAAAATTTCACAAAGTTTTTGTACCTTTTGCTTTGATTTGTAGAAATGGTAAGCAATATGACTAGTGAAATCCACTGAGAAACCGACCGCCATTAGTAGAGCTGTCATCGATATTGGATCGAGGTCTACGCCTAAAATTTCACTAGTTGATCTAACTTTAGTAGAATGCTATGACCTAAACCTTAAACCTAGCTAAAGCCGTATATTCGAGATTTATAGTTAGACTTCCAGCTTAGTTCATAAGTTATGCGAACTAGTAGGTGTAACTACCTTAGTGCTTCCAACAATTCACACGGATTTAACAGGAGAATAGCTGAATGCTTTTTCGTAATCGTAAAAGATGAATCTATAACTATCTATTGTTTCACCACCTCACCACCAACTGAGAACGGAGCAGTGTCTATTGAACTAAGAGAAGCCGAATACCAGATAGCAAACACTGCAAATAAGGCCTTAATGCAATGAGCCAAATTAGATTTAAAATTGCTTATAGTACTTAGTCAAAAAGCGGCAACCGTTTCTCATTGTCTGACAGAACCGCACACATATTCTCTAAACTCTTCAAATTTTGTGCCACAGTTAGGGTAAACTGCCTTAGAGCGTCCCTATCAAGACGACCGCTCCTTACTAGTGGTAAGTTCTATGGACAGACCGATGTTATCCAAGTGTTCCTATAATATTCCTTTTTTCCACGAATTTACTTTTTATTGACCCTATTGCATTTTCGGTAATGGTCTCTTACCAGCTTATCATCACACCACATTCGCGATTATTTCCAGACAAAGTTGTAAAATTCGTTTCCTTCAAATAAATGTAAGAAATAACCATTGCAGTACGCATGAAGTTCTCTAATTCGAGTCCCAAAAGCTAAAACTCCTCGATCGCAAGTAATTATTCTTCAAGATTACATCTTCAAACGCGTGTAGCACAGTGGCAATAGGTGTCTGAAATACACGCGGATTCGATCCTGCGCGTCAGGCTCACCAAGCCTTCCACCCTTCCGTGATCGACAAATTGATACTATATTTATCTGGAAGGACAGCAGCACTGACTTCGTATATTTATGGGCAACCGTAAGCCACTGCATAAGCCAGATAGGTACTCCACCTTCTCTATGAAACTTAATGAAGTCCAATGAATGGCCTATCGCCCAGGGTTCGATCAACGGTGAAAATTTTACCATTTCGACCTTCATTTCTTTGTTACAACAAAACTAATCACTTAAAGATGGAACCATGTATTATTCGCTGAAACCGGGATGAATTGAACTGGTGGAAAAGCTGGCTAAGCGCACTCATTTATATGACCGTTTCTCCTGCAAGATTTCGTCTACGTTAACGTGTACAGCAACTTTACAAAAGTTTAACACCACTTACCCCATAAACTAAGTAATCCGAGTATTCCGACAGTAACTGAGAGCACTGAGAAGCATGCCGTAATAATACAAGCCATACTCGGAATGAAAACAAAGCATGCAACAGCTGTGCAGAGCAGCGCAGTCGCCATCGAACCCCATACTGTTGCGTCGATTGCCATTGTCTATAAAGCGGAACTTCGATACCAGAGTAGTGAAGATGTTAAACAACAGTGAAACGACACCATGATGTTAACTTTTCAACATACACTCTTTACTGAAAAGCTATCTAGTGGTTGTAAGATGGATTGTCTGAAGAAAGACAAGTTATTATCACCGGAGAGTCACTATCAATAACAACGATTCTGTAGAAGAAAGCATCGCCGGGTGCGACTGCTACCTTCGAGCTCCATCGAAAAATAACCGACTCGATGCGGCAACGAAGAAACCACTTTAGGAGTAGGAACGACTGTGGACATTAATTCAGACGATCAGCTCTGAGAAAGATGAAGATGTCGAAACGTTAGTCGAATAAAATTGTTCTTCGACCTCGTTTCAGCTTATTAATCAAGAATATATATTGATTAATCACACTGAGGTTAAAGGAAAGTCGTTCTCTAGAACAATATTGTCTTTTTCTTTAAGATTTCTACATTAATAAGCCTCTATAAGTTGGATAGAAAGCTTTCGCACTTTCTTCGGTGTGAATCTTCAAAATCAGAAACAATTAGTACGGAGAATTTCAACAAAATTAAATTGTTTATTTCATTTCTGATTTGAAGGAACCGTATTCAAATCTTTTGTGAGGTGTGTGAGGTGTGTCTACCGTTCCATTCTTTTCCTCCCATCATTCATCCAAAAAGGCCTTCGAACTTTTTGTGTGTCGCTTCGGCTACTGTCTGAGGATTTTCACCTTTGTTGTAAACGTCGTTGAATACTAGCCAAGCCAGCTCTTCCTGGAAACCTAAGACAGCTAGACTAGGGCGTTCTCAACCAGACTTTGAGGAGCGAACTATTCCAAGGCCTTTCCGCTCTCCAGAAAGATGACAGATTTGATTCCGGCACGGCGGTAAAACAGAAACATGCTCGTAATGAGCGGCATCAGCACGCTTGCGCTATTCAATTTTTAAACTGAATTACGACTAAATGATGAAATAAGGACTAATGTGCTACTTAAGAAAAGGTAAATAAAAAGCCTATCCTGGAAATTGCAATGAATTGAACAACACCACCATGCTTGTGCTTACCATCCAGTCATATGTCTAACCTAGTAAACCCACGACCGGACAAAAGCAGTAATCTCTTTAAACTGACTTATAATTCAAAAAATCACAATAACATCAAAATAAGCCCTACTGTGGAGATAATTATTGTGCCAGTCACCTAGCATTCCTTCACAGTTTTATTGCGATGCAAAGCGAGAATGAAAAGCAGAAAACGGGTTATCCTTTGCAAAGCACGCTTATCCACTAACCCCAAAAGAAATGTACTGTGGAAAAAATTGATTCCTGTAAATAACACACGTACGAGGAAAACTGATTGCCATATTTCCAAAGAACATGAAAGAATCTCGAGTAAAAAGAGCATCCATCAATCCAGGGCATCAATGCACTCCGTCCACTTTGTCCCCCTCCCCCAATCAATGTACGTTATACCGCGCATGCCGAGCAATGTGTTAGGAAACATTGAACATACTACAATCCTCTAAAGTCGTCTTTCTATATAAAAAATTCTTACAATAAAAAATCATTCTGCGTACCTGATCTATAAAAGGCGAGTGCTCCGAGTACGCATAGATCTGATAGTCAGGGTATTTAGCGGCTATACGACGCCAATCTTTCACAGCAGGAATTAATTCATGATATTTGATGTGCTTAAATAATTATTCATTAACAATTGTGTAGTATTTAATAATTCCCAAATACATTTGACAATTCTTGTTAGTTATCTCTTTCGCCAATGAAAAAGCACAGCTAGACTTCCACGAAAAGACCAAAGACCTTACAAAAGAAATAAGCTAATCGAAAATTTCGGCAGCAAAAGTGAGAACCTCGGAGGACGCCTTCCCAACAGCCTCGCTGATGGGTTACGTCTAATGTTTAGGACAAATAATTAAGAATACTCTTAGCGGATTTGTTACATGTGCAGAACATCCTCAAGAAAACCAGTTATGTCTGAGAACAAAACCACAAAGTACGATGTCGATTTTAGAATGACAACATCTTTTCACTGAACTCTCTTACTAACTGATTAGCGCTACATTTCTAATATGTTTCCAGATAAAACAGCTTAACCTAACGATAGAAATTCGCTTCTATTGCGGTTAGCCGGTAGCTCAGACCCTAACTTCAGCGAAAAGCGATGAGTGGCTTTTTTGCCCAACATAGAATGATTTCAATGACTTTGCCTTATGAATTCGTCGTTTTCTCCCTCAGCAATCGCGAGATTGTTTACGTTTATTTCCATGCAATGACAAACATACAACACAATCGTAGCTGTCGTTTCGGTAGGCTGACGAGTCGTCAGCCATATGCGACTCTGAGCGGCTGCTCTTCCTTGGTGAAAGACATGTGAAAGACGCGGCTTTGAAGAAGGTGATTCTGCCGAAACGTCAGCTACGATTGTGTTGTATGTGTGTTGTTGCATGGAAGTAAACGTATGCTGTTTAACAACCTCGCGATTACTGACAGAGAAAAGGACGAATTCATAATTCAATGCCGAGGTATGTCGATTTTGGGAAAGTAGACATTCTTTCGTGCTCCGGACAAAGCAGTCAGTGTATTTGAAACGATAAAAAGGATAAAGGATAAAGCTCTCGGCGTTGATCAACAATCCCTGTGGGATGGGCCATGCATTCGACTTCGTTAAATATCGTTGGAGGTGATTGAATGCATATCTGGCCTTTACAATGACTCGTGGTGACCTGCCGATGTATCGAACCAGTGCTGCTATCCTCCCAGACAAGTCTGGTACCAATTTGCCGAGCCCGTAGGGATGGAAGGCTTGGTGGGCCATGGGCGCAGGGATCGATTCCACGTGCGTGTGGCGCAGTGGCGAGGCGCCCTGAGAATGTGGATTAGATAGCTATTTCCTAACTTCTACATCTACGGCAGATGACTGTCAATAAAAATCGAAGCCTTACCTTTGCTGAAGATGATACGTAAAAACATAGCCAAATTTCAGTGCAAATACTATAATAGAGCAACTTTTTCACGGTTAGAATGCATTTACAAAATCACTTTTACGACTGAGTGTGAAGACGACAGAAGTCTTATGAAAAGTAAGAAGTTTTTAGTAAATGCAACAAATAACATAAATAGCATAAATAAATCTATGGCTAGTACGTCAATGGTAAATTAAACAGTAAACAACATAGTAAATAGTAAATCAATAACAATTACAACGAATAATAAGTAAGTAATCACCTGTATCACATGTCGCCCCGTTGATGGCCGACTTACTCGAGCCATTAAAACTTTCACTTCTCCATGCCGCGTGAAAGAAGAGTTTGATGAATTCTATTCCCTCCAAGCACTCGTTCAGCATCAGATCTTTCATCTACGGTTCCAGTGAAGAAGTCTGACCATCAAGTCCGTGGCGTTCCTGCAGTGCGTTTGACACTGCGAGAAACCCACTCACTTACGGCGCTTGTCAATCGGTTGTTTTTCGTACGCATTATGTGTCCTGCCCAGCTTATCTTGGACTATTTGACGTGCAGAGGCATCTCTGACTTTTGATGGCTGACGCAGGTGAGAGCTTCGGATCTCTTCCTTTACTTATGTGACACAGAATACTCCTAGCATTGTCATTTCGACTGCGCTTTTCATAACGCTGAGTGATTCTCATCATGTTTACGCATCGACCAGGTTTCTCATGCACACATTAGAGCAGAGAGAATCTTAGGTCGAAAAGGTAGAAATAGAGTCGGGTGTTCTTTGCTCTTTTCTCTACATCCTCGATGCTCTTGAAAGCACCCAATCCGCTCGTTTCCTTCTGCTCAATTCTGGAGCCAAGTCGTTCACTATGTTGATTTTCCGACCTAGATAGACATAACTGGAGCATTCGGAGATATTCGTTCCGTTGAGCGTGAATGGGGCAAACGAAACCAATCTGTTCTTCATGAACATCGTTTTCTTGAGATTTAGTCGAAGACCAATCTTTCCGCACGCTTTATCAAAGTCCGCAAGCATACGTTCCGTTTAGCTAACGTGTGGTGTTGTAAGGACGATGTCATCATCAAAGCGAAGGTGATGTAACTGCCGACTATCGATTTTCACTCCAATATTATTCCATTCCAATGTTCGCACGACGTTTTGGAGGGTGGCGGTAAATAGTTTTGGAGAGATGGTGTCGCCCTGCCTTTTCGCTCTTTTGACATCAATGTCAATATCAATTCGTCGCTTTCTCTCCAGCAATTGCGAAGTTGTTAAACAGCATACGTTTACTTCCATACAATAACACACATACAACACTATCGTAGCTGACGTTTCGGCAGAATCGCCTTCTTCAGAGCCGCTTTTTTCATCTGTCCTCCGAGGAAGAACAGCCGCTCAGAGTCGCATATGGTTGCCGACTCTGAAGATGATGTAACTGCTCTGAAGAAGGCGATTCTGCCGAAACGTCAGCTAGGATTGTGTTGTACATGTGTTATTGCATGGAAGTAAATGTATGCTGTTTAACAACCTCGCGATTGCTGAAAGAGAAAACGAGAAATTCATAATTCAATGCCGAGGTTAATAGAAAGTCGATCCTGGGTACTATTACAAGATGTCAATATCGATTTAAAATGGTGGTATTTTGGTTGTAAAATTTTTTACGCACTTCACGAAGAATCTTTATATATGGAGTAGGGACTCCTTGGTTCTTCTGAGATTCCATGAATGCTTCTTTGTTAACTGAATCAAAAGCACAATATAGCTAGTTTTTTAATTACTCTCTATTCTTTTTATGGCAGGATTGATGTGAAATATACCCATCATGGTGTGGTGGCGAACGCGTCAGTCCCCGGAAAAGGTAATAACGAGTTCGATCCTCACCGCAGACACCTACGGTCCTGAGTTTTAAAAATTTCTCAGCACAGCCTGTTAAAGTAAAACGCAGCTGTCTTCTATACTTTCTCGATACTTCATTGAGTCTTGTTAACGTGTAATTGTATCCCATTGTACTGAAACCCTTTCGAGATCTCTGCTTGCTCTCATGGCTGTTCTTCGTCAAGTGTTCTGTCAATTCTGTCTAGAATGACGTTTGCAGGCGAGAGACAGCAGAGAGATTGGGCGATAAAAGGATAAAGCTCTTATAAGAGTGTCGATATTATGGAAGCCAACCTTCCTCAATAATAGCACTGTTTTGCAGGTTTGCCACTGAGTAACAACTTTGTTTTCTGACAGGTAACGTGTGAAGAGCCCAGCCATGTTTTTATTAGGACTGGTGTAAGGTTCTTCAAAAGCTCAAATCTCGTCATGTTTGATCTGTATTGTTCGACTCTTCATCAACGAAGTAGCACTTCGCATTTCGCTCTCCCTTCCGAAAAAAACCATAATGAATAAAAAAATAAATAATGAAGCAAATAATGTAGCAAATTTTCCCAATTGCTCTCCGCTTCATCGTGGCTAAAAAGTGTTCCCGGATGTTAGGCTGCGATGTACAAAGGGAAGATCCTTCCACCCAGCAGAGTATCCCAAGCTGTGAAGTAGTCCGACGTTTTCATTAGGAGCCCCAGCTAAGAGTAAACCGATGCCAGAATCCGTCACCTCCCTGGTATCAAACTAGTCGCGTGATGACAAATTTCCCTCTGATTCACAATGACGGCGACCGCCTGTGGTGATGACGACCTATGGTAAGGTTTGGCCTGGCTGACCTCAGGACTCCAGAAAAGCACAATGGCTAAACAAGCAAAACTCCAAAAGAGTGGAGATTATGTTGAGGCCAGCACAACCAGTGAGAACGGCCCATCCAAGTATCCACGTAAGTAAGCAGGCGATGCAGCAGATAGTAAATAGTATATAGTAAATAGTAAATTTTAACGACGATAAACAAATAAGCATAAGCAATATGAATGCAAAAAAAAATAGAAATATGATGAATATTTTCACTACCAACATTTCACTTTGGCATAAGTAACCATTGATTTTCATGCTAACACGAGGTTGGTACGAAGCTATAAATTTAATTATTATAAATAATTATATTTAATACATTATCTGAACAAAGCTTTCATATCAGTCTAGTGTTAGATTAATAATCTAAAAAATATTTGACAAATATTGCTCAAATTATTAAGGGCTAAGAGTTTCTAGATCTTTCGACTGATAAACTAACTCCGTGGAAGTTGGTCACGAAGAAGAACGCCGTGATGCATTCAGGGCTGTCCTCAAAGCAAGCGGTCTCGTTGTACTTCACGAATGTCGACATGTAAAAGTACGTAGCCGACTGCAGGAATACTGGTAACTCCTTGTATGTGAATTCTTCTGTCTCACCATAGAACTGAAAACGATAAGCGTATTTGGCTTTTTTTTTTCTTTGCTTATTCAATGTTATTTTACTACAGTAGGAAATATTTAAAGGAATTTAAACTGTCATCTTTTTGGCATTGGTCCGCACGTCTTACATCGAGCTATTTCAATTCTTTGTACTCTTATTGAGCAAACACGAATTGTTACTGTATTCTTTATCGGCGCAAAAGCTGACGTTTCGCCGCGCATTTCGCCGAGATTAAGCTTCCATGTGAACTCTGTGTGGTTGGTCTCCACACGACATACTCAGTGGAAGATCTATACAAAACGGATCTGAGAAAAGCGAAATCCACCGAAACGTCAGCTTTTCCGCTAATAAAGAATACAATAACAATTCGTGTTTGCTCAATAAGAGTACAAAGAATTATCGGATCAATGACGAAGTTAATAGGAACCCGGTCCTGAGAATTACTAAAAGACATGTCAGCGCTCCAATGTTAGCAACCTGTAGAATCATTGAATTTCTAGCTATGAAAGATAGGACACATATTACAGGATCGATGAGTCAGCTGTACTCTAATTTTGTGGTTCGTCTCAATTCAGATAGGCATCCGCCCACTCACTAAAGCTACGATAGTTCCATTTCAAAAACACGTCGGGAAGAGGTGGAAAAAAACTCGAAAAACTAAAGATTTGTTCACATTAGTTCTATCAAGGTCGTATCACCAGCATAATATTGAGTCTTTCTTTGTTTCTGTCATGTACTTACGCTTAGAAATTCCTCGTAGGGCGGAATCCATGAAAACGTGCTCTCGGATCCGTAGCTGAACGTGGCGTTTTCAAATTCACGTATGATTTGCTTTATAGCTGAAATTATTCATGTTCACCACAAATCGATGCTAATGTGTATTGTTTTAGTTATTCGACAAAACGTTCTTAAGTTAGAATGGTAAAATCGGATTTGTTGTCAGACGAAAGAATGAAAGAACACCGTCCGGCATCGGTTAAATTACGACCGGTAGAAAAATGATGGAAGATGGTTGGCTCTGCCATTCAGTACCAAAAGACGATCAGTTTTTGCTCGGATGTAACTGCCTTCACTAATGAGTTGAAAGACTAGCAATAGTAACAAATTAAGTAAAGTATTTTAAATGAATTTTCTCAGCATTAACACTAGTATAATAGAATAACACGCGCGCGTGTGGCGCAGGGGCTAAAGGCGCCACTGCGATACACACGTGGAATCGATCCCTGCGCCCATGGCCCACCAAGCCTTTCATCCGTCCGGCGTCGGCAAATTGCTACCAGACTTGTCGAGGAGGATAGCAGCACTGGCTCGATACATCGGCAGGCCTCCGCGAGTTATTGTAAAGGCCAGATATGCATTCAGTCACCTCCAACGATACTTAATGAAGTCGAATGCATGACGCATCCCTCGGGGATCGACCAACGCCGAGAGCTTTATCGTTTGTCCTTTATAATAGAATGACCATAATGCGCACTGAAATGGTCTTGCAATATAATATCTTTAATTAGTGCTCCAGAAAAAGACAAGCATGACGTGTAACACGCCAGCGGCGTCACAAGTCACGTATGACTCCTTCTCTCCGTTCAGATTCTTTCTGCCTCACTTAGTCCATAGCTAATTGAACATAAATGTGAGAGCTAGAGATGGAGCCAACATTAGAAGGTAAACAATTATTCTACATTTCGAGTCATAGGTTTCAATACTACGCTTAATATTTTACGAAAAACTGGACGAATTTATTGATCTAAGATGAATCTTAGGTTAGGCACTAATCCACTCGCTGAACTAGAGTACTGATTCTCGATACTTAAAGACGATTTATCTTCGCAGTAGGATAATAAACCAATGAGAAAATTTGTGTGTGGGTATTGATAGTATAGAGAGAACGACTAGGTTTGTAAACATCGTGCAACCATCAAGAATTTCTCAAATATTATAGCTTCAGAAAAAGTACATAATCTACAAATCTTCTTGCTGGACGTAAGTGCGGCAGAGACTTAATTTCAGGAGTGTTTCGAGATGGAAACGAAGGTCTTTCCAGAGCCTGACATCCCGCCCATCATTCAACCCTTGCTGCACAGCCCAGATAGCTTTTGATATTACTAAGCTGCTTGAAAAAACTAAGGAAAAAAGTGTGCTTGGAAAAGATTAAAACTACTAGTAGGGAATTAGCGTAAACAGTAAGCTATGAGCCTGATGTCAAAAATAAGAGTGCAAAACTCAGAGTGAAAGAACAAGAGCAATTTTTCTCCGTAGACCGAATTTTATACATTTCGATTATATTATGTTCTTAACTCGGCGTAAACAATAAGTATAACGGTTATAACAAATTATATGAACATGCATGTGAAAAAAAACCGAACTCCAACGCACTTCTTAGCCGTCTTGGATTGCGCATATCTCCTGGATTCATTATGAAGACGCTAACAGGTTGCATTAGCTTGAACGATGCTTCAAACTGAACTTGGAACTCCTGTAGATACGAATCTGGGAGAGACATCTTCTCAATAGAGATAACGGTTCGCAATTGAAGTATGCCGATAACATTTGCGTAATAGTATCCACACATGAGCACAGCAAGAATGATTCTGAAATGAAAACAGTATGTTTCAAAAAGGAAACACAACTTTTCACAACAACTTGTTGTACTTTTAACTTTTTATTTACTGCCTACTCTTTTTAACGGCAGAGTATATATTGCGAAATATAACTGTTAATGATGCTGAGATTTTTTTATTTTTTTTTATTTGCAAAACTCCGGACCGCAGGTGTCTGCGATGGGGACGAACGCATTAATACCCTTTCCGAGAGTTAACGCGTTCACTACCACACCATGTGGGCCCTTAAGGGGACAGGCAAAACGAAGCACCCATGCGGTATGGTGGTGAACGCATTAGACCCTGGAAAGGGTAATAGCGCTTTCGTTTTCCGCCGCAGATACCTGCGGTCTGGTGTTTTGCAAATATCTCAGCATTATTTTTGTTACATTTCGCAACACACCCTACCATTAAAAAGCATAAATAGTTAATAAGTTAAAATTGTGATTATAACTGCAGCGTCAGCTTAACTGGGTTCATTGCCGATTTGGGCTCGCCAGGTCAATCCCGTTGACGGGTGATTGTTGATGGCACTAGTCATTAGAACTAGCTGGGAGGTAGGCGAAATGAAGGAACCGCATGGCGTGGTGGTGAACGTGTTAGCCCCAGAAAGCGTAATAGCTCGTTCGTTCCTCACCGCATGCACCTGCGGTGCGGAGCTTTACGAATATCTCAACTTATTATTATATAACTTATATAATAATATTTCAGAAGTCTTATTGACTTGGAATTTTCCTAAACTGCTAGCGAGTTAAGGATATAATTGACACTCCCATTGTTTTAAATTTTTCGTTTCTTTTTCATTGATTAATCATGTTATGCTTTCGAAGCGCAGATAGCGCAGTGGCTAGAGATGCTGTGCAATAGGCGCTGATATTGTAACCTTGCTAATTTGTATACCCAGCACCTTAATCATATTATACGTCAGAGATTGTTCGTTACATACGAAATACCACCTAATAAAATGATAAGGGATGAAGGGTTCGGTTGAACGATGATAATCAATCAGTTAGGGTGGCGCTACGTACTGGACTTCATGAAGCATCGTCAAAAGTGATTCAATGTATACCGGTCCTAAACAGTGATTTATGACTGCATACCAATTTAGAAAATTACATCTTTATCCTTCTAGATAAGTTCGATATAGATTTATTGATTCTGGGAAGATGGGAAGCTTGGGGAGGCCGTAGCACGGTATCGAACAAGCAACCGGCTCAGTGTGTATTGCAGGACACCTCTCAACCATTGCGCTCTATACGCGCCATCGTCAGATGATACTTAACTCAACTCTTCTATCAAATATTTATTTTAATGTTATTAAGTACGTACATTTTCAAATTCATTCATAAAGATCTGTGTTACACATACCTGGCTTTCCATGTAGAAATGATACGTGAATAGCGTCTTATGAGAACACTTTGCGCACTGACGATCCATTCAACAACGGTTGAACGATCCTGAATGACAGATGTTTTTAACATTGTATACCCGACCATCAATAGATTGCTACCTGATTGCACTTTTTTATCTTTTTATATCGCATGACGTCACTATGGGTAACCAGCGAATGCATGGAAGTAACTTCTACTCCTATAGAATTCGAAAAACAAGCGATGCTTTGTATTCATTTCTTAGAGCGGACTTTCTGTTAACTTCGGCATTGGCCACTATTTCAATATTTTCTTCATGAGCAGTTACGAGCATGTTAAAGTCAATATTTATCAGACGGTTCCCAAGGTTTCGACCGGCTTCGACTCCTTCACACCCGCTTCGGCCTGGAAAGCTCAACGGTTTTGGGTTTAACATCGTAAGTTTCGAGTCACACGGTAGGAGTTACACTTACTCGTTGAAAATTCTAATATAGGAATACCAACATAACGGAGCCAATAGGCTCTCTATGAAGGCGTTCATCAAATGATCAACGCCGTCAGCACATTTTATGAAGAGGACTTGTTACGTTAGAATTGTTTCGTAAGCAACATATATCTTTTCATTAACAAGCTAACATGAGGTTGGTGAGAAATATTATTCGGCCAACGTTTCGATGCATTCGTCGTTTTCAAAGCCAGATTGATCCGAGTCGACTGTCCACTGTTGTTCCTTTTTCCGATGAGGGTCTTCGTGACCGCATCGAGTCGATCCCAGTGGAGTACCTTCTAAAAGGCGACGGCGAAGAAGCGAAATTTTGGCCCAACAAGGTTTTTTTTATTGAGTCCATGTTAGATTATTATTGAAAAGATGGATCTTGAATAGTAGTCCTGAGGTTAAAGCAAAGTTGGTCTTTCAAAAATTATTTCGTAAGCATTTCTGACGTAGTAAATTCTATCGAAGTGAACTTGCCTTAGGATTCGCCTTTAGGCAGCACAGAAAACTCTGAAGTCCTTTTCGTTCACGATAACCACTTGCAGCCAGCACAGCGCTGAACATAAGTAGTTGGTAGAAGAAACACATAGCGATGGCTAAAGCAGCATAGAGTGAGAACGAGCGCACAGCTGGCGTTTGCGATGTCATGCCGATGATGAACGCCATTGTGTTTGTGACCGAGCTGAAATGTATTCTAGTGACTGTGAAGATACTTTTGATGCTCCATGAAAAGTTTTATGCTTGGCTACAAAGTAGTAGTTCGCGTGTAGTGAAACGAATAGCCAATCCACAGAAAGGGCGAATAAAACAAGGTTTTTTATAGGAAGTGGCTCAGATATGTTTTGGTGAAATAAGTCGTAAGCGAAGTTTGTTGAAATTATTTTCGTCAGCACCTAATCAAAATGCCTGGTCCGGATTCTTCTAAGGTCAACGCCAAGCGTTTCGGTACTTCATCGTTGACGTCTGTTCGATCCCAAGCTCTTAGCATAAGAAAAACATCATCAACGCCGACGGAAAGCACCAAGAAGAACGCTGCCACGATGATAGCCTAAAATTCGTCAGTGAAGTGAGATTGGTAGGAATATTAGCAGCAATGATAATCAAATAAAACTTCCAACGAAAATTCCTCAAAACTGGCTCTTTGCAGCAAACTCCGAAAAAAAATCCACTTGATTAAGAACTACCTGAAACATCCATCCGCACCAACTCAACAATCCAGTTGTACATAGTAGAGCCAGCAACGGGATCAGACACCCAATCAGTGACTCCCACGGCTTTTCACGTGCTGTATCACGCCTGCAATTTTTGAGAGAATAAAATTGAATTCTTCCTATTCTTACTGAGCAAACGCGAGGTGTTATTTTTATTCCCTATTCACGAATAAGCTGACGTTTCGGCAGACTTCGCCTTCCTCAGAGTCTGGAAAGGTCAAGTTGACAGCAATCTATTCGGCCAAACACCTCCACAACCAGACAAAGAAAACGCTAAACCACGATTTCCATCGCAATGAACACAGCTTTGCACACTCACCGCTTTCTATGAGGCTTCCACTGGGTATGTCGCGTAGAGACCAACCGCACAGAATTCACATGGAAGCGTAATGTGTCCCTCCCATCAGAATAACATGCTTATATACTGCCCAATATCACACGTGATAATAAGCATTCTTCGCAGCGGTTCATTTTCGGATCTCTTGAATTAATCCAGAACGCCTCGAGTGTTTTGAGGGCTTGTGTCCTCGACTCCTGTGCGAGGATAGTGACACGTACTTCAAAGTCCTCCCGCTCATGTCTCTGGGTCCTATGCGTGCCTAGTAGTGTATTTGGTACTTTAAAATTGAATCCTTGCTTTTGCCCACAAGACAAAAAATTGGTGACAATGATTTGAAACTGAAGGTGCGAAACCGCAATTATTTTTGTGGTAAGGAATCACGCTTTATTTGTCCTCCACGAGTGTTTTTTTAAACATTCACATTTTATGAACTAACTAATTGTTAAAGACTACTATGCACACCTTTTTGATGATAACACGCTAAATAGAACCATGGCAAGAATGGACAGAACGATCATTGGAGCTGTCTCCAAACCCATACGTCGAACTTCGGAAGACACCAACGAGTCACCAGTTACTTCACTCTAAAGTTTATAATAAAGTAGATACGTCAGCGTTCAACCTCTATTATCTGAATTCTTATAGAACTATTTATGCTTTTATTTAATCAGAATTATACTGGATAGGGGCGCGTGAAGAGCAGTGGTTGGAGGCGCCACTTCGGCGCGCACGTGAAATGCGTCCATGGCTCACCAAGCCTCCCATCCCTCCGGGGTCGGCAAATTGGTACCAGACTTGTCTGGGAGGATAGCAGCACTGGCTCATCGGCAGGCCACCGCGAGTCATTGTAAAGGCCAGATATGCATTCAATCACCTCCGACGATACTTAATGAAGTCGAATGCATGGCGCATCCCTCAGGGATTGATCAACGCCGAGAGCTTTATCCTTTTTATACTAGATAAGTCTAATGGCTAAGAAAAGAGATGTCTTATACTCACTTTTGAAGCTACGGTAAACTAACTTTCCGTTATTCAGTGGCTTGCTTTAAATTTATAGCTTAGGATTTTCTCATAAATTTTAATGTTTGATCTTTATGTTATCCCATTACCTTGAAGATTTGGAAACGCTCCTCCGAGAACATCTTTCGAGCGGCAAGCACCCATACGTAGGTGACATCCTTGTCCTCGTAAGAGCTCACCAAAAAGAGCGGAAGAATTGCCGTAGTGAACGATTCGATAAGATGTGTTCCATTCTTAAACGTAACACCGTACACGTTGTTACCTGAAGTTAAAAAATGGTTGATAAAAATATTTAATGGTTCACATCGCAATAGTTATTTTTACACAGTGGAACGCCTATGAGACCGTAAAGTGCATTGGTTATACGTGCCATACTGTACGCACATGATCATTGGTTCGAGACCGTGCCCTGGGCTCAGCAAGCCCTCAAACTCTCTGAGATTGGTAATTAATTGAATCACATGTTTCTAGAAAACAGAAGCACGGATTTACACCGGTACGCGCCTACAAGTCACTGTATAAGTTCAGCATGCAAGAAATCGCGATTTACATTAATGGCGAGAGCCGTATGCACATGAAGAATGTTTGGGCGAATGATCAATGCAGAATGCTGTTTGTTGTACATTCCCGAGATGACTATGATAAATGTGTTTTGGGTTCTTCTTCATGGACACCCGACAATGGATGCTAAGCGATTAGACGTAGAAACCTTTGCGACTAGGAATATTTCGAAACGGATCGATTCTTGTGGCATTAACTATTCGTATCATAAGTTGGTCACTTGAACAAGTCAAATCCGAATCTCTTGGCGCACTCAACTACACAAACAAATGAAATCATGAAAGACTGTCATGATTGATCATTACGACGAACAATGATAGAGCCAGTTATTTATCTACAAAATCACAACTGCAACAGCAATACAGACCGACGGAAGGGACGTTCGCCATTTAACACAGGCATTTAACACAGGCAAGTGTAGTAAACCATTCGAAATAAAATCCGAATTCAATGCCTAAAATTTGAGTACCTAAACGAAAGCCCTAGAAATTCGCTGTTTCTTCCAATGTGTGATGATGGTTTGTAATCTTCAGCAATATCAGATAGTTATGGCCAACATCCTCCCAGTGGTTTAAAGCCTCATTATGGCTAGAAGGTGTTCTTAGGTGTCCGAATGCGATGTACGGAGGAAAGATTCATCCTTTAGCAAGCTCTCCCAGGCTAAGAATAGGTCCAATGTTTCCATCCCGTAGCCCAGCTAACAGTGAACTAATAGCAGGAATCATAGGCATTCCGGTATCAAACTAAGCGCATGGTGGCAAATCTCTCATTGATCCACAAGAGCGGTGACTACCTGGGTTGGCGATGACTTGACGAAAGGTTCGGCCAAACCTACCTCAGGACTGCAGGAAAACACAATGGCTAAACCAGTAAATCTCTGGAGAATGGAAATTATGTTGAGGGCCGCACAACCAGCAAAGACGGGCTATCGAACTATCGAAGTAAGTAGTATAGCTGATTCCATCGTTATTATGAATGACACGTTAAGTTCAAGCAAAGCACATTTGTTAGCATTCACACACAATGCATCCATTTGCCTCATCTTCATGTTTTAACGTTTTCTTTCTAGCTGAATAAGAAGAAAAGAATAACGAAGAAATCAACAACATCGAAAAAATTAA
This sequence comes from Angiostrongylus cantonensis, assembly GCA_009735665.1. Taxonomy (NCBI): domain Eukaryota; kingdom Metazoa; phylum Nematoda; class Chromadorea; order Rhabditida; family Metastrongylidae; genus Angiostrongylus; species Angiostrongylus cantonensis. Next base: position 985,629 of record MQTX01000053.1, read on the forward strand.
GAAAACAAAGCCGTATGACTCATTGAATATGGGAAATTTTCTCAGTGTATACGAACACATACCATTTGTGTGCTATCTTATGATTCTCTGTCACTCTAAAACGATTTATCAAATTTCCTTCGGCTTTTTCTGGAAGAGTAGGAAAGCAAATCACAAAAAGTCGTCCATTCGTAGAGTATTCAACATCACAGTTCTGAGGTAAAGGTGACGATTCATTTTGTGAAAGAAATTCATAGAACCGGAAAAGTTTCAGTTCATTGTGAAGCCAACAGTTTTTGCTATGATTGGCATCACACCTGACGAATTTGCTATCCGTTGCGTAAGTTTGCCAAGAAAATGAATGAAACAAAAATCGATTTAGATTTTTTTTAAATTTTTTTAGATTTTTTCATTTTAGATTCGGCGACTCCTTCAACAAACCATTGTGAACCGTTAGCGGAGACTAAGAGGAGTTTCTAGTTTCAAACTCTACCGTACTAGATTCATTAAAAAAACAATCGAGCACTGACGATAAACCAATGCTTGATGAAGAAGGATAAGAAGATTACGCTACTTCTAACTTGAATTTGAGGATCGCATGTCTCAAGAAGGAGCACATCGCTAATGTATAACGTAGAGAACGTTAGCGAATCAGAACTATGGCATTGATCATCAATTCGTAACTGCAGTACACTATCATAAATTTTCAATCATACCCAAACATTCGAAAAACATTCTGTCAAGCCTTGTCAACGAACTGGTTGCACATATCACAGGATGCCCATCGAGTATAAGATTGCAGTTCAGTGGAAACTAGCAGAACTGCTTGATTTGAAAGGAAAGGATCTAAACGATTTCAAGAGCCTTTGAGTCATTTACAAAGTCTTTAGTCGAATCGTCCTTAACAACTCCGAGACAACTATGAACGAAGAGCAGTTATGCGAGCAAGCCGGGTTTCGAAAACAAAAAAAAAAAGTGACTGAAGTATACAGATTGAAGGAGGCCGCCCTATCTCAATTTTATCAATATAAATAATGCCTTCCATTCAGTTGAGGTGAAAATGGTCATGGAGGCTTTGAACAAGTAAGGCGCTAGTATTAGCAATTCTTCATTGGCCTTTGATTAAAAATGTTTTCGTGACACGGTGTTTCTTCGCGGAACACCAAAATCTTTCATAAGCTCACAACCGATTCAGAACTACTACCCGGTAGTAGTTGTATACGGACACACTTAGAAACTTTTTCAATAAGGTGGTCCCAGAAGAACTTGACTTATCCTATCAACGAGGCAAAAGATGCTCTCCAAAAAGAATGTTACAGAGATATACGAAATAACTGACACTCGGTCTCACCGTTCGCTTAACTAGCGACCCTTCCTATATAACATTATGCCACAATCTATATTACAAGACGCAGCTATTTAAAACTCTCGATCATTAATGTATTAGTTTCAAGCTGATAAAAGGTATTTTTTGGATACTAATTAACCAAACAAAAGTTTTTAACTCACCGATGAAGGTCTGTGTACCGAACATATCCACTTGCGGATACGTGAAAGTGGACGGCATCGATGAATTGTAGAGTTTGAGAAAGGCAAGAAATGCGGTGTTCAGCTCACAATATGGCTCACAGAGTTCGCGAAATCCGTAACTTCGACCTCGCACGACAACGGTCACGTTGTCGCGTAGAACTCGTATGAGCTCGATGAGGCGAGTGCGATGCTTCTCGCGCAGTAACGAACCACGATCAGTCGCCTTTATCATAATGTAGGATGGATCCAGTGAGCCGTTCTGAAACTGCACATTACACGAACTTATTATTTATTTTGCTTGTTTTACCATTAAATTAGTGAGAGTTGTTAGGTTTATGTTGTATGTAGGTGTATTTATGTAGATATGGATGCGTACGTGCTTACGTGCAGGTTTCTGTCAATGTCTATCAGTGTATACAGCAGAAAACCGAATTTCTCTAAAGAATATCATCTATGAAAATGGAAGCAGTAACAAAGTAGTAAAGTAGTTGGTAAGGGTTCTGAATGGCAGATTTTGGCTTCACATTTCGCTTTGATTAAAATAATTACTTGATACTTGAGCGACCCGTCCTCACTGTTTTGGCGTGCCGGAGAAAAATCTGTTTTTCGGAGATTTTCTGGTTAAGCAATTGTGGTTCACTGGAATCCCGAGGTCGTCCTGGTCAAAGTCTGCCCCAGGTGGTCACCACGATAATCCTGGTTTACTCCTGGCTAGGCTTTCTGATGGAAACGCCGGCCTCTTTTTCAGCTTGGGAGACAGTGCCGGGGAGACGAACCCCCCCGCTGTACATCGCAGTCCGACACCCAGAAACACCTCCCAGCCACAATGAGGCGGTAAACCGTTGGGAGGTGATTAAAATATTTTTGGCAATGCTTTTTAAGAAAGGAACATTTAGGAGCTCAACCAAAACCTGCCTGTTTAGGATGCTTAGCTCAAGTAAGAACAATAAGGCAACACATGTGACCTGTTCTTTTTCAAACTTCCTCAAAGTTCATTCCTTGTTTTATGAAAATGATGAGTCATTTGGTAAGAAAATTGTGTTGAAGTGTACCTGATTGAGAAACCCTTTAGCGATGGCGTATTCCTTTCGGCTAGGACTGTTTAACGGGGAGTATTCGGTACGAACGTTATTCACTTCTTCGAAACGAATGAATCCAATGCACATCACAACACAAATCATCATACATAATGATATCGTTGTGAAAGGATTCGTGCCAACCGTTCGACCTAACGACGAAAAGCTTCGAGCCATAAGTTGTTCACAAATTCTAGTAGATATCATATTGGTATGGTAGTTGTGAATTTGAATAGTAGATACTGTATCGGAACTGATACGACAGAATACGGATGGTAAGTCGATCACAGTCTCAGCAGTAATAACTTTACAAACGTTGACGTTGACACACCTCCTGAAACGTACTCAGCACTAGTCGTATGTTGGTGTGACTGATTGGTGTCATATAGTGTTTTATATGGACGACAAATTTTTTAAGAATCATCGAACGTTTCATAGAACTTTATTAGACCAATGAGCAACATTATAACATTTACTGAACCTGGTAACTTCAATGGCTAATCACTGTCGGAAAGAAAACCAAATCGAGAGCAAACACAAGACGGATACAAGGCTTACAGATACTGATAACAAACATCAAACAAAATATGGTGTGTCGTCCTTCTCGGTTTTTTAACAAGAGTTTTTAAGTGTTTGAAAGTTTGGAAAGAGAAAATCCGGCAACTTTCGAACTCTTCGGCACAGTAGTTTGGTCAAGTATTGTATTGTGGACAAGTAAATGGTTTTGTCGATAGGTGTTAGGAGCATACCAACCCGGAATACCTTGAACAGGCTAAAAAAAATCTCTCATATGTGATATCTCAACAGATTAATGGTCCAAGTTTGCGAACAATTTAAAAATTATCAGCATTTTTCTCCTACGCGCTCATTTTCAATTATTTTGCAGAAATTTCTTTTCAATGAGTTATTGATAGACCAATCTACTGTGAGATTACAATGTTGACCCCATTAGCAATGTCCAACGTTATTGTACATCAGAAAAAAGTTTACCATTTTTTAAACTTTTTTTTAAATGGCGGTGATTCTTAGTGTTAATTTAAACCTAGACGAGTTTTCGAACGAGAATATCGAGATGTCAGATTCTTAGACTGTTTCGAAAACATTTCCGAACGACGAACTTTATCAAGAAACATCACTAGCTATGATGAGGTGATAGACAATTCCTAGAGTGTAGGAATGAAATGCTATGAAGTACGGAAGCAATTTAAGTGAATAGAAGTTTTTTTCGCCAAAGTGCGTTGAAGAAGTGAGGTAGAGATCTCATCGGTATTAGGGCGATTGATTGAGATCGATTCACGAGACCAACCTCCTTTAGACCTCGTCATTGAGTAGATAAACAATCAAAAATCTAAAAATGAGCCTTAAGGAGGAGTGGCTTGTGATCAAGCGTGACTTAGTGCCATACTTCAGACTGATTCTCTGATGCGGACCAACCCATTCCACATCCATGTAATGTGTAAGTCTCTATGTTATTCGTCTTTACCGAATAACTGAAAGAGAAAGACTTAAAAAAACAAAATGGTGCGTGTGTAAAGGAAGCTTTTTACTATGCAAAAAAAGATTTACATATTGATTTTTTCTGCTGAGGTTAAGAGTGTTTTGCTGAGTAGCCCACGTGTAAATTTGACCTATCTAGGCTCTGAAGAAAGCGAAACCGCCGAGACGTCAGCCACTAGCTGTACTAAATAAATGTTCTTGTTAAGAAGCTCCTCTCTGCTCATCAATAAAACAGCGAATGATTGAGATCAGCTGTAAAAAGCTGTAGATGTAGCTACTCGAGATCTTTCAACGAATTTGTCATAATATTCAAACTGAAATGGAACTATCCTACGATACTCAATCGCAGAATAGTGCTTAAAAGTATAAAAATTGTTGATCCATAAGAGAACTAAAATCTATTCCTCAACAAATTCAAATTTTTTCCCATACAGGCGGTTCTTTGTGACACTCTTCCCTCATAAATTCTAGAGATTTACTTCGATACTTGGACGACCCGTCCTCACTGGTTGTGTTTAAAACACAACTGTCCAAAAATAAATGGCATCATTTCTGATGACCGTCTTGTATTTTTTCAGAATAGAGAAACTTTCTACTATAAGATCTACATTTAGAGCAATAGTGTTATTACGAGAACAAAAACCGAAATCTGCACTATATACGACTGAAGTTTCGAATCATAGGAAATCAATTTCGGAGGCAAACGAATACAACCACAACGTTGCTGAGGTATTTGCAAAACTCTGGGCCGCAGGTGTCTATGGTGGGGAACGAACGCACTATTGTCCTTTCCGGAGAGTAACGCGTTCACCACCACACCATGCGAGTTCTTCGTTTTGCCTGTCTCCCAGCTAGTTCTAGTCTTGGTCTCCGCAGATCAATCCCGTTCACGGGTGATTGCTAATGGCAAAAGAACGATAAAACTAGCTGAGAGACAGGCAAAACGAAGGACCCGCATGGTGTGGTGGTGAACTCGTTACTCTCCGGAAAGGACAATAGCGCGTTTGTTCCCCACCGCGAACACCTGCGGTCCGGAGTTTTGCAAATATCTCAGCAACGTTGTGGTTGTATGTCGCTTAGTAACCTGCCGTGAAAATTGTAGTAAACAGAAAATAAAAGATAAAACATGGCAAACGAATAGTTCACTAGTTTTGAGGGCAATCACAGAACTATGACCCCTGCTTGGATTCACCATGGCAAAAAGAACGAAAAACCGCCATTTCTAAACGATTTGGGAAGAATTGCTGACACCCTAATTTTTACTCTTTTCTTCATGAGAAAAAAATTATTGTTTACTGACTGAAGAAATTAATAGGTTTTTTTCATGAGTGAGTTTAGTATTCGAGCAGACGTGTTCGTAAACAAAGTTAATCAGCTGTACCCGCAGCTGCAGTTGTTTTACAAATCACGGTATGAGAGTCGCAAGCGCTACCATGCTCGAACAAGACCACCACCATGGACTACGATTGCGAGACAAAGGAGCGAATGGCATGTGTACTGGGGTCCGCACTGCTCGTGAGGACGGACCGTCCAAATATCCAAGTAAGTAAGTAAGTAGATATTAGTATTCACGAGTACGATGATCGTACACGAATGGACCACGATCTTAGTAGTCTCACTCGGTGCGATTCATAAGCGCCAAAAACCTCTTAAACGAGTATTGTACTTTTTCTGTGGAAGAGAACGGAGAAACATCAAGTTATTTAAAACTTGATTTAAAACCATACTTTCTCAAGAAGTTAATGGAATTTTTGATGTTTGATGTGCTGACAATGAGTGAATGAAATACTAACATTCCTTCAAAGTCATCGTTCACCATTAGGGCATAACTGCTGTATTACATAGAAAATCTTTATCTAATCGTGAACAAGAATTGCGAATGAAAACAAACACTTTTTCCTATTATTCTATCTGTTTTACGTTTATTATCTCATAAATCTGCAAAAAAAAAAATTATAGCGCGTGTGGCGCAGGGGTTAAAGGCGCCACTGCGACACACACGTGGAATCGATCCCTGCGCCCATGGCCCACTAAGCCTTTCATCCGTCCGGCGTCGGCAAATTGTTACCAGACGTGTTTAGGTTGATAGCAGCACTGACTCGATACATCGGCAGGCCTCCGCGAGCCATTGTAAAGGCCAGATAAGCATTCAATCACCTCCAACGATACTTAATGAAGTCGAATGCATGGCGCATCCCTCAGGGATTGATCAACGCCGAGAGATTTGTTTTTTTAATGCCATAAATAAATAATATACTACACTATAAACTACAACTATTTTGGTTCTTGCAAATAATGTAAAATTTTAACCTTTTTTGTCTAAAATGCTTTCTGATCACCCGTATATGAGCGTCTGGTATGATATACACAAAACCCCGCTTGACTTTTTAAAGTACTAAATGAAGAGTTAAATGATAATTGATACATTTGGTCGACAGGCAATCATTAGTGACAATATTCTGTAAAAAAAAAAGAAACTGAATAAAAAGGAATAGCGCTAAATGAGTAGTGCATAGAGCTCAGTGGTTGAGAGGTGTATTGTAATACAAATATACAGGTGGTCACTAGTTCGATGCCGAGCCAATAGTTGGCACACCATAGCTTCCATGCACACGAGGTCGGCAAATTGCTACGAGGCTTGTCTTGGTGGGCAAAACAATTACTTAAGGCAACAGTAGGCAATAGGTCAAATACGTATTTAATGAACCCTACGATGCTACGAATTGATTTGAATGCAGAAGACATCTCAGTAGAATTGCTCAGCGCTAAATGCTTTGTTATGTCTTTGTTTTGACGTCAAATTAAGTCATATATTCTGTACGACGAATAGAGCACAAATTCGTTCAGCTGTTCTCAGAGACAGAACTATCAAAACCATCATTTAAGATATTGGAAAACTATTGAAATGGTAATAATCACTGCCTGTGAGAATTTTTTTCGGCGTAGTATTCTAAATGCCTCCCTACGGTCTACCGCCTTATCGTGGATGCGAGGTGTTCCTGTGATGTACAGCGGAGTGATTCGTTTCGCTGGTAAGGTCTCCCAAGCTGAAAAGGAGTTCGGCGTTTTCATCAGGAAGCCTAGCAAAGAGTAAACCAATACCAGGATCCACCACCGTCCTGGTATCAAAGTCGCATGGTGGCAAATCTCTCTCTGATCCACAAGGTCTGCGACTGCTTGTGGTGCCGAACTGAGGCAGACTTTGGCCAGGTTATCTTCGGGATTCCTGGGAACCACGGTGGCTTAACTAGCAAATCTCCGAAAAATGGCGATTATGCTGGGGCCCGCACAACTAGTGATAACGGGTTGTTCAAGTAACGGGTAAGTAAATCCTAATTATAATAGTTAGCGTTGTTCGACTTCCAGTATTTAGACTACTGATCTACAGGGATTAGAATTCCAGGAAGATAATTCTGACGTGAGAAAGATGTAGAAGAAGATGCAGAAGTTGATTCCAGTTGCGTCTTAGAGAAGTCCTTCCATATGAGTAGAATTAGAGGACTGGATCCAAATATAAGTGCATTCTTTAGAGAAAACCGTCAATTAAAATGCGGTACCGCGGTACTTCATCAGAATTTTCTTGATGATGATAAGGGTGCAGATGAATGGTATAGAATGAGACGCGCTGGAAACCCATATAAGGCCTCTAATTGAAAAAGATCATCTTAAAAGTCAATTCAAGAACTGGACGTTCAGGTGTAGGTCGTATGTAACTCGTTAAAGAATGCTAGCAAGTTAGTTGCAATGTTACACGGTGGGGCCCACGGTGGCGCACACGGAGTTAAATGCTAACCAAAAGCGACCTTGGGACGCAGTTGCATTAAGAGAATGGAGAGATTATTTCTTTCCGATTTCACACATAACTTCTACATCTACTCAAGGATGTTCATGAATACGCATGTTAGCGTATACGTAGATTGTATTCTACAGTACAGTTAGGCCAAAATCAGAGAGTTAAATGGGAAGTAAATGGTGTATAATTAAGAGCCTTCAAGCCATTGTAAGCCTAGGTTGTCTTGTTGTTTTTTTGTTTTTTTCCAATTTTTTTACAACTGCTATGTCTGACGATCTACGCTTCCAGTGCACTTATGTTAGCTTCGAGAAAATGCATGATGAAAGCTAAGAACACTATGTAGTAGTGTGTAGTAGGCGTTCGTGACCTTACAAGCGAAAGGATTATGCATTGCACAAATTTACCACTAAAAACTTAAAGGCCATGGCTGACCACAAAAACGGAGCCTTTTCTTCACAAATTCGCAGAGAATGGAATGTAATGAGTAAGATGAGAGACTGTCAAAGTTTATTATGACGACTAACTAAAAATCTGTTTTACCAGATTTGCCTGGCACATCTCACTATTTACCAAAATAAAACTAGAGAAAGCTGCGAGATAGAGAACAGATCTCAAAACTATCATAGACTGGCACTTGCTAACGTGTTTAGCTGTTTTTAAGTTGACATGAAACAGTGAGCAGGACAGATCTTGCAGGTGCGAAGAAACGAAATCTTCGAATCATAGATTATATTAAGATGAAATAAGATAAGCTTGAAGATTTAGACATTTAAAAAAAAGGATTTAACAAAAGGAAAGATTTAAATATTCTGTTTCACTTTATAGGAGAATAACATCAAAAAGCATAAGAAAAGTATCGCAAACATCCCATGACATCAGTGTTAAACTAACCGGACAAACCTTGTTTAAAAAGACCGAAGAATATATATTCTTTCTTGATGAGCTTACAAGAGGTTGATAAATATATTTATTTTCCGCTACTGTTTCGACGTCTTCGTCTTCATCAGAGCCGATGATCCGAGTCGATGGTCCACGCTTGTTCTTCGTCTTGATGTGGCGGCTTCGCCTTCGTGACGAGCTAGGTCTTCCTCAGCGGGCCATCTCCTCGAATGAGGCACTCAGTGGTGCTCTTTTATACACAATGCCGATGTTGGATAAACGATAATGTCTGATGATACTAGCTTGTGTTTCTTCCCAACAAGGCATCGTATAGAAGTCGATGTTAAAGGAGACGAATAACAAGCGTGGACCATCGACTCGGATCATCGGCTCTGATGAAGACGAAGACGTCGAAACGTTAGCCGATAATAAATATAATTTTCAACCTCGTGTATGCTGTTCATAAAGGAATACATATTGATTACTCACACCAAGGTTAAAGGAAAGTCGGTTTCGAATTAGACCGGAGAATGTCCCTATTTCATAGAAAAACTTTTCTTTACTGGGTTATGTTCTAAAATGCAGCTGAAAATCATAACACAACCGAGGGCGATGTCAGAAAATTCTTGTGTGAAATTCTACCTAATCCAATATACTTACTGAACCCCCTATCAGTCAAGCACCATTCAAAACAACTGGCAATTACTTACTAAAACAAGTCTTTGATAAATAAAGCTTTAAAGTATAACCACAATTTCGCTGAGATATTTGTAAGACTTCAGACCACTGGGCACCGAACACGCTACTACTCCTTCCAGAGGCTAAAGCGTTCACCACCACACCTCGCAAGCCCTTCGCTTCGGGAGTCCCTCAGCCGTGTTATTGGCCTATAGGCGCTGCAGCAATCACCCGTCAAAGGGATTGATCTTGGGAGCACAAATCGGCGCTGAACCAGTTACGCTGAAGCTGTGTCATATATAACAATGTCGTCACTTTTTATTCATTGCCTACACCTTTTTAATAGCAAGGTATTATGTGAAATATGATAAATTCATATTAGTTTGAAGGACATCGTATCGCATAATTTGAGTAGTCATAATTTCTATGATCGCACTGAAGCGAGAGTTTTTATGAAGAGCTGTAAAAAGCCTCGAAAAATTTGTGATCTGCGGAACTCAGTCTTGAGTCTTCAATAGATTAATCTACATGGTGGCACCATTGGTGGCGTGTGACCTATCATAGGCCAAAACCAATCTTGTGCTAACGATGAGACGCTCGTTCGTTTAAAGGATAGAATCGTTATCTTTGTAGTAATAGTTAAGCTTCAACCATCCATAATTGCATAGACATTCATGCAGGTGGCGTATTTGTCTAGATGTAGTTCAATTTATCAAGAAGCTCGCGCTAAAGTAACCAGCAACCATAATGAGATGTAGTTCAAAGTAGCCATTAACGGGAATGGCGAGAATTTACTCAGTTTTGAAATTAACGAGCTATTTATCGAAAATCTCGGTGACTTATCAATTCCAATAATCACGCTTTCGAGTTAAAACAATCATAAGTAGCAAAACATGTTATCGTGAAGTCGTGCAAACAACATAACTGACTACTTTCACTTCAAAAAGTGGGATGAGATTGCAGATCATGGTTTGAGTTCTCGCATTCCGCGTTATAAGAAGGGGTTAAGTCCGCCTTCACCCTACACAAACTTCATTTCACAGTGCTGGTCGAACCAGGAAGTTCACGGACGAATTCCCAGAGTTCACGCTCCACCACACCCGATAACCCACTCAATCACTAAGATGTCGTCGCTATCTTCATTTGCACCAATACCGCTCTTTTACGTGAAAGTAGCGCTACGCGACCGATTAAACTTAACTGATAAAGGGTTCTCTCTGAGTTCAACAAGAGCAGGTAGAAATACTTGGTCAGAAAACTGATGAATTCGGAATACAAGTTTTCCGAGAGAAACGATAACGATATGAAATTTTCGGCATTAGTCTTATAAAATGAAGATAAAGTGAAGCGGCAAAAAATGTCTACTCCACCGACAGTACTAAGCCATTGAGTCATTGGTAGATTTCACTTTACTTCCAAACGAATTTCTTTATATCAGTAAACGATATTGAAGGATGGATAGATATAACTGATCGGCAAATGGCTTCAGTGAGTACGCACTTGGCAAGAGCAGTTCGTTGAACTGGGCTATAATACTGTAATATTATACGTAGAAATCAAATGATAAAGTTCTCCTGTGCTTGAACCTATAACCCCATGGGTAGTCGATCTAACGCATGACAAGAAGAATCGGCCAATTACTGTGGAATCATATTTCCTTACCAGATAGTGTTTGAGCCATGTTTGTTATTTTTCAAGTCTGTGGTATAATAATTTTTATACCAACATAGGACGAGATTCTTATTATAGAAGATTACATTTCGTCATATGTTTATAAACAATCCACTTCGTGATAACAACATTGTTTTCGTCACCGATCTTCCACATTTCCCACGATGCCTACTCGAACTGTTCTGAAGGTGTGTTACAATGGTAAAATCGTCTTCAGAATCATTGAACGACCGAAGACTATGGTGAAAACAAGTTACTGAAACGAAAATGGACTACGGTAAACTGTTGTTTACCAAACGAATGCACGTGTTACTGGAGTTCTTCATTTAGAATCTTATCATGCACAGATGATAAAGTGAATGAGTAGGGTACATTACTGCTTGGCTAGAATGACAGAAAAACAGTACCGGTTACAGTAGTGTCGATTCCGTAACAACTACAGAACCTTAGATGTTCAAGGAAAAAACAACAGTTTTGAATGGAAGACTTTCTTCCCAACTTTTAGCAACTATTTCCTGAGACATCTTCTTCTTTTACAGAGGTAGCTCAAGAAAAAAGCATCATGACAAAGACAACTACAATAGAATGAAACCCAAACGCGTTAAAACAATGAAGAAAAAAGTGCTGCGATGGACCGATCATCTACTTGATTCAGTCACGAGGTTTAATTTGTCATTGAAACTCTACGAGCGAACGAACTATGATCCACTTTTATACGAATTCGTGAACGAATAGAATTCTTTAAGTTACACTCTCACATCTGATAACGGTTTGAAATCCATGAAAGGTCACACGTACGACGACTTGAACTGTCTCGAACAGAATGAAAAATGTTACTTCCCGTTTTCAGTAAGATAAGCATTCTTCCATAGAAACATCAAATAATATTCGAAAAATGTGGAAATCAACTAAATCGGCTATTTTCACCTCGACGACACGCATCACTCGAACATTTTCCATTCACTGGAGGTCATCTCGACAACGTAATCTAATCAATAGCAACTGCAGATCACAAAAATCAATATTCTCTGTGCAGTGGTGCATAAAATAGCGCAGTTTTGTCTTTTTGCAGTGTTTTCGCTGTGGTATGTTAAACTACAATAATTTAACTATACGAAACACAACTGGACTCATAAGACCATTAGACGTGGTTTTCGCCATCGCGCTTCACCTCACAGTATTGTTCTGACCAAAGAACCATTAGATTCTAAAAGGAAACATCTACAACCTACTCTTTATGTAGGTAAACAAGAAAAGGATTAGAGGAAACTCCCCTAACAAAAACATTATAAACTATGATTGTACAATCCTATTTTACTGTATGTAAATGCTTGTCCAAGAGAACAATGGTCTTAGGTTCAATCAAGGAACTGAAAACACAGAAAAGAGAAGGTTTTTGTAACCACGTTGTCCCATTCGTGGCTACGTTCCACTAGCTCTCCTAACAATTATTTGGAAAAGACAAATTTTTGTTGAAAATGCCTATCAAGTGGTTTCCGTTAGACTAAGAAGGAAAACGAAAAGATTTACTTGAAAGATGGTTTATTTCAGCTAATAATTCACTAATGGATAGTTTTGATGTTCACGATTATAAACGAAAGGAAAATAAAATATTTCACGAAGTCGTTTAGAAAATCGTTTTGTTTCCTACATTCTTCCTTTTCGTATCATTAAGACCATGTTTCACGAGAAACTCGTCCAAAAATCACCATTTCGCGTTCGATTTTACGAATAGGTCACAGTTGACGAAGAAAAATGGATTCAGTCTAGAAAAATGCTTTGCGGATACAAAACTGGTTTCGTTTACTGATAGGTACTATATCTCAATTGTGAGGATTCCTATGACAAACTGGCATTCGTTGATCAAAATTAATTCATAGCCATTGGACTCGATTTGTCAAGATTGCAGTTGGTAAATGGAAAATAAATATACTACAGACTTGAAACCACTTAAGAGAAAAGTAAAGGAGAGTTCTGCGAAAAAAAAACTTTCAAAATCAAGGGAAAAAAAACAAAAGAATGGAGAGAAAATGAAGAAATAGCACCAATTATGTATATAGGGTAGAAAAGAAAGCATAAATGATGGCAAAAAATGAAATAATTAACAAATGAATGCATTTACGTGATTAGAAAAGCTGAATAGATAAGTGGTGCAGCGAGGAATGAATACATGAATGAGTGAATGAATGAATGAATGAATGAATGAATGACAGACAGGATGGAATGCAGTGATGGGTTTGATAAGTGTTCCCAACTTACACGACAGTTACTGCATTACCACATAAAGTCCGAATAGTCCGATAACATTACAGTACGATTAGCATCAACACCTGTGTCATCGCTGACAACGCTGCTTTCTAATGTACCAGAATTTTCAACCAGTTTTGTGAATTCTATTGGCAAAAACTGTCGAATCCAAATGCCAACAGTCCGTTGATTTTACACACTTCGCAATCTACATTTGTATTTGTCTTAAAGAATGCTGCTGTCGATAAGCGCATCATCGTTAAAAGAACAAAGATTAAGAATCTGTCCGTAGTTCCTCACCAAACAAATTCTTAACTAAAACTGATTAAAATAGCGACAAATTTGGCTTGAATATGGAAGTCGGTTTTCAGTTTCGTTCCGATTCGTCAACAACGAACGCTCATTGCTTTACGTCGAGAACTGTGAACGCAATCAAAGTATGCATAAAAATACAGTTACACTTGAAAGTTTTTTAATGTTCACACTACATTTGAATGTGGTAATATCCAGTTCCTTCTGAAGGTTTACCGTTTCATCGTGGCTGGGTGGTGTCGCTGGGTATCGAGAGGTCACCTACAGCGGGAGTACCCATCTCCTTGCCGGCGCACCCTGCTGAGATAGAGTCCAGCTTTTTTATCAAGGAGCCCAGCCAAGAGTAAACCAATACTAGGATTCACCACCGTGCTGGTATTAAACTATTCGCATTGTGGCAAATCTCCATCTGATCCACAAGGGCGGCGACTGCCTGTGGTGGTGACGACTTGGGGCAGATCTTGTCAAGCCTGAGTTCGGGATTCTATGGAGCCGCAATGACTAGACCAGCAAAACTCCGAAAATATTAAAATCATGCTGCGTCTGGAATACAAAGTGGATGCGAGTCGTGCAAATATCTAAGTAATATTCAATTCATTAGAATGTTGTGAATCCAAAGGGTATTCACTGTTATTGTTGATGTAGACCTGTCATGTAGAATAACTTATAGAGGACGCTTGACTTAAATTTACTGCCCTCGTAAAGGAGCTAATAACTGAAAACGGTCTAAAAGAAGACAGAACTCGAACTATAACTGTCTGTGCCACGGTAGCGCTCCCACACACTGCGTCACTTTCGTAATAGCAACAATCAATGTTTCTACCAATAATACAATTACTGTTACTGTTACCACTACCAGTAATAGTCTACGATACTTTTATTTTGTTCAAAAATTGTCATTTGAGCGCCATTCGAGTATATGTAGTGTAAATAAGATAAATACTTGACAATGTGAAATTTTTTTAAGAATTTTTAAGAATTCTGACACAACGAATGTTTTATCCTTGGGAATGATTTCGGCTCGTATTGAATTCGTTATTCTCTATGATGAATTGCTCGATGGCGGTCACGTTGCAACAACAGGGGTTCCTTTTTCCTTTGTAGTGGACGACAAGAAAGGACGACTTCATCCAATCGGCGGACGCGGTATACTGTAAACGTTTCGAGAAGAAACGACGTTTGAAAAAAATGTCTACAACACTACATCTATGGACTCGGTTACCAATGATGTTCTATTCGAATTTCACCATAAACGACATTCCGAAGTTCGAAAACATTCGATTGCGTGTAAGAAATCCGTCAAATACACTAAAAACAGGACACGTAATTGATTTCCTTTGCTTAGAGAAACTGATAGAGTCGTTACAAACATCTTAAGGGCGAAGAAATCTGTTCTCTCGAAGAATAATGTACCTAACGTATTCCAGTGCCAAATAAAACAGAATAGAAGTTTGTGATACGGAAGTACGTGGAATGATTGCACGACTAAATTCACTGGTAGGCAGTCCTTGCTCTTTCCATTAGTGTCAAGACAAGAGAAACCAGCCATTATCTTTAATAAAAGACGGGAAATGACAGAGTAAACAAAGACAAGGTAAATGTTGCAAAATAAAACTGTGACAAAGGTTTCTCTTTGTTCATTACACTCTCCATTTTCACAATCAGTAGAGAGGCCGATGACATATTTAGGGTGGAACTGATAGGAGTTCAATGAAACTTCCTCACATAGCTCCTTTTATGTTTCTCTTTAATGAATTTTGCGAAAGAAATGTGGTCCAAATGCAAATGATCTATTTTTTTCCAAAACTTCTTTTAATTCCTTATTTTGCAAAGTTTTGCATTACAAGCTACTAGTCGCTCATCGTATTCGCCGAACATCGTCGACCCACTTGAGATGTTGTCGTCGTTAGTGAAAAGTTATTTCTACCATTTAGTTACATACTGTAGCATTTAGTAGTCCAGTTTAGTCGCACTTTCTAGATAAATCTACATCGTTCTTCTTAAGAATCGCTTCCGATTCATTGGTTTCATTCGGGTAAAAAGATTGCAATCTCGGCAGAATCTGATCGAAGTTTTCGACCAGCTCATAGATCACTTTTATTCCATTCGAGAGATCTATTCGTTTAGAACGACCTCTGCGAGACGGTGATGTCACTTTGGCTGACCTTCAATAAGAACTGCGCGATAAAGGGCGAAAGACAGCACGTTAACGAACTCTATAAGCAATATCCGAGCATTCAACTCCACTCGTAGCACCATAAAGGTGGTTGAATACGTCTTTGGTCTATATATATAATTAATCGCGCTTTTCTGTATATCTATGAAATCAATATCCAGTAAACTGGTTTTGAGTTTCCATGCAAAATAGGTGAAAGGGGCGCGTATGGCGCAGTGGTTGGAGGCGCCACTGCGATACGCACGTGGAATCGATTTATGCGCCAATGGCCGACCAAGCCTTCCATCCCTACGGAGTCGGCAAATTGGTACAAGATTTGTCTGGGAGGATAGCAGCACCGGGTCGATACATCGGCAGGCGACCGCGAATCATTGTAAAGGCCAAATAGGCATTCAATCACCTCCAACGATACTTAGTGAAGTCGAATGCATGGCGCATCCCTCAGGGATTGATCAACGCCGAGAGCTTTATCCTTTATCCTTATCCAAATGCAAAATAGGTGTTTCTTTCTCCATGTTCGTTGTTGATATGATAACAACCGCTTTGATGAAAATCAGCATAATTGAAGTATACATGATGCTTTCAGCACATTCTAATGACCTCAGAAAAATTAATGTTCACGTTTTAAAACGGATGAACAGATGCACGAAAAGAACTGTAGAGTAGACTCTACGAGAATGCACACGTCCCCTAGGACGGCCACCTATACGTTGGGCGAACGTGTTCGTAAACAAAGTTAGTCGGCTGTACCCCCAGCTACAGTAATTTTACAGATCGCGGCATGAGAGTCGCACACGCAGCCATGCTCGATTAAAACCACCACCATGTACGACGAATGCGAAGGAAAGAAACAAATGGCAAATGTGCTGAGGTGTGCACAACTCGTGAAGACGGTTCATCCAAATATCCGAAAAAAAAGGTTTTGCAGTTTTGCGGGAAACAAATATCCAAGAATCTCTATTCTATGCTGGTTGGAAGTTCGGATTCGCTCTCTAACGTGCATTATGCCGGATACTACCAACACATGACTCCTATAAGGAAAGAAAAAGCATTGAATCAAACCAAACAAACATAACCATTGAACAACTGCAAAAATAGTTTCGATCCTAGCCTCTTTAACGCATTTACGTGATGCGTATTGATTACAATTCTCTTTGGTGTGAAAATAATGATCGCCTTCAATTCTAACCGAATACTCTGGAGTATCCATCTATCTTTTTATATCTTATGTCTAATTTTTTTGTTACAATGGAAAGAACTGCAAACCGTGTTCTCTCACTAAATCTGTTTTAATTTTCTTTTTCACTTTTTCTTGTATCAAAGCCTGCGTTTCTTATAGGGAAAGCAATTGAATAGGGTGGAGTGCATTCAATTGAACAGGATGTGATGACAATGTTCAATGTGTCGTTGGAAGTTTTCCAAACTGCAAAATTCAGTCCGGGTTTTTTTAAATTTTCAAATTTAAACTTGTTTCAAATTGAATATCTCTTGTAAAGCGTGCGTGGTGGGGTATATTGGCAAAACAGCACCTAGTCAGTAAACTTGAACCAAACACTCCACAAGGCACGAACGGGACACAGAGACATAACGGGTGGGGGGTTATGAAGTGGAGGTACCCTCGCATAAGATTCCAAAACACAAGCGCGCAAAACTCTCGCTAAATGCTAAACCCTATGTGCGGCTGGTCTTCACGTGAAATATTCAAGGGAAGACTTATAGAAAGCGGTGAGTGTGCAAATAAGCTATCCTGTGTTCACTGCGATTGAAATCTTGGTTTAACATTTTCTCTGTTTTGTTACGGAAGTGTTAACCTAGGTAGATTGCAGTCAACTTGACCATTCCAGGCTCTGAGGAAAGCGAAATCCGCCGAAACGTCAGTTTGTGCGTAAATAAAGAAACAAAATAACACCTCGAGTTTGCTAAACAAGAATATAAAGAATAAGAAAAGAAACAAGAATATACGTCGAAACCGACTTTCCTTGAACCTCGGTGTGCTTAATCAATATGTATTCTTTCTTTGATAAACTTACACGTAGTTGATAACAATATTTATTATCGGCTAACGTTTCGACGTCTTCGTCTTCATCAGAGCCGATGATCCGAGTCGATGGTCCACGCTTGTTATTCGTCTCGATGTGGCGTGTCGAGTCAGGCCTTCCTCAGCGGTCCACTCCCTCGAATGAAGCACACTCATTCAGTGATGCCCTTTTATACACGATGCTGATGGTGGATATAATGATAATGTCCGTTGATAACTACTTGTTTTTCTTCCGGACATGTATCATTGCGCGCATCGTGCAGAAGTCGGTGTTGTTATCAGCTAGCACAGAGCGTATCAATACTTCGAAACCGACTTTCCTTGAACCTCGGTGTGCTTAATCAATATGTATTCTTTCTTTGATGAGCTTACACGAGGTTGATAATAATATTTATTATCGGCTACGCAGATCGCATAAAAGAAGAGCTAGTCGGTAAATCTAAATTAAAACCAAGCACTCCACTAGGCACGCATAGGTTGCAGGAACATAACGGAGAAGATTTTGAAGTAGGAGTCACTGTCTTCACGCACCAATCGAAAACATCAGCACGTAAAACCCTTGAAGCGTTTTGGATTAATTCCAAAAATTCAAAAATGAAAGGAGTGCCTTGTCATCACGCGTGACTTGGCGCCGTACCTCAGGCTAATCCAATGACTTGACACAGGCACAGTCCTCGCCCATGTAGTACTTTTTGCGGCTGCTATCCGCCAACTAACTTAGATACTTACGGGAAATAAACGGTAAGTATTCTTTGTTTGATGAGCTTACACGAGGTTGATAATAACATTTATTATCGGCTAACGTTTCGACGTCTTCGTCTTCATCAGAGCCGACGATCCGAGTCGATGGTCCACGCTTCTTGTTCGTCTCGATGCGGCGGCTTCGCCTTCGTGTCGAGTCAGGTCTTCTTCAGCGGTCCATCTCCTTTTCGAAGTAAACGGTAAGTGTTTAAATAAAGCTGTTTCTTGTGCGAATACAAATCTATTTGTTAAGTTTTATCTGTTAGGGTTATGGAAGTGTTTGCCTGAGTAGATCGCATCTTAATTTGACCTTTCCAGGCTCTAAAGAAGGCGAAACCGCCGGAACGTCAGCTATTGTATCCTAATAAATTCTATAATAACAACCTCGTGTCTGCTTATTGAAGAAAAACATCGAATATAAACACATGTTGATTATTCTACTACCGAGGCTAAATGACGGCCGTTTTCGAAATATTAAAGCAACTGAAGTTTTTGATTTTGAATAATAAAGTTGTGTCAATGAAAATAACTTGTTGATTCATCTCAACTGGAAGGAGTTCATAGGTGTCTAAAATTTGCAGAGGTTCTTCATCTCATGCAGACCCTGTTTTATTGAATAGATTCGACATCAATAGAACATTCACTAAAAAGTAAACTTATGCAGAGACCGAGGCCTGCGAACTTCTTCTGGTCACTTTCGTGTAAAAAAAATGCAGAAAGATACCTCGGCAGGAATGCGTACCTTGCGCGACCCTTGCACAGGGACAAATGGAGATTACTGGGTATGCTCATCTGGAAGAATAAACTAGAGCCTAGTTAAATCATTTCAAAATCGTCTATAGAGACTACCCTTCAAGATCGTATTTAACTTTTGCTTTGTTACAATGACATTGGAAGTGTACATTGCAAGCCTATTCTGTTATGATACCAATGATTATATACTGAAAGTAATAATAGTGAAAGGAAAAAGGATAAAGCTCTCGGCGTTGATCAACCCTTGAGGGGTGCGCCATGCATTCAACTTTAATAAGTGTCGTTGAAAGTGATTGAATGCATATCTGGCCTTTACAATGACTCGCGGTGGCCTGCCGATGTATCGAGCCAGTTCTGCTACCCTCCCAGACAAGTCTGGTACCAATTTGCCGACCCCGGAGGGATGGAAGGCTTGGTGGACCATGGACGCATTTCACGTGCGCGCCGCAGTGGCGTCTCCAACCACTGCACCACACGCGACCTATGGTTCGATTAATAAGTATTATTGTATTATCCAATACATGCCACTTTCAAAAATATAGGTTAAAATCATCCATTAATTTTTGAAAAACCTAAGGAATAAAAAGGATAGAGCTCGCCGAGTTAATCAATCCCTGAGGGATGCGCCATGTATTTGACTACATTAAACATCGTTGGAGGAGATTGAATGCATTTCTAGCTTTACAATGAATCGCGGTGGGTTACCGATGCATCGAGCCAGTACTGCTGTCTTCCCAGACAAGTATTGCCGACGCCACGGAGGTACAGGTCTTGAAGAACCACGTTTGCGGGATCGATCCCATGTGTATTGCTTGACGCCTGTAACCAGTGTGGTACACGTGTCCTCCGAAAAACCTAGTAATAATATAAACGAGTACGTTTAAGCTAACAGCTGTTAGGTATCTCGACGACTCCATGACAACATCAGGCGCCTGGAGGAATACGCATGGAGGAATTGATTGACACCGAGAGCTTCATTTTTTATCCTATAATTGGTTTAGACCTCGCCGAGCTTTATGGTTGCCTCAGATCTGTTAGCTCGGAAGGCACAAGGAGCACTGTAGTTGACCTATAAGGCAATTTTTGAACGGTTACTAAATCTCTCACTCTTCTAAGGCTGGCAAATTACTACCTCATTTATCTTCGAGAATAAAAGCAATTGCTTTATACATGGATACAGCAGGACAGGCCAGTGTACAGATCAAATATATATTCATTCACTTCTACGATGCTGTGATTGAAGGATAATGTGTGACATATTGCAGTAAGATTTGTTACTCTTTTACTATTAAGGTCGGTAACTAAGTAGAAGGATGACTCAATATCAATCCTTCGTCTTCACTAAGATGTCTACTAAATCGTCAAATTTACACCAGTTCTCAAGAAGAAGAACTAGCTTCGTAATTGGGATTACGCACATGTGGGATACATTCCCGTGCCGAAACGTGAGCTGTGGTAAAGATTTTTAACAAAATCGCGCAATATATGTAATCCATTTTTTAGAAAACAGCAAGTTATAACAACCGCAACCACAGCTTTCTACTAAAATTTACGAAGTCCAGCTTTCACGAACTCCCAACGATTGATTTTCGAAATGTTGGTCTACCAAAGTCCACCAAAGGTTCGCCAATTTCAAGACCAAGATGACCGCATTCCGACGCCAATAGAGAACAGTTACAGTCTTCAGAAAGGCAATGGAGAAAATCATTCACGAATACTACTCAGATCTCTTCGATAGCCACGCCCACCTTCCGTCACATGAAATAAAGGAGGATGGATATGTTGTACCACTGGTTCTCCCTCACGTAATCCGACATGCCGTTTCGTCGGTGAAAGATAGAACAGCACCACGTCGGAACGGGATAAGATCACTTGAAGAACCTTAACCTTTTTATTTACTGTCTGTCATCTGTATCACCTGTAGTTCCGTTGAATGTCGAGTGACTCGAGCGGGTGCCACTGATTCCTCTCACGTAATCCTACATGCCGTTTCGTCGGTGAAAGATAGAACAGCACCACGTCGTAACGGGATAAGATCACTTGAAGAACAACCTTTTTATTTACTGTCTGTCATCTGTATCACCTGTAGTTCCGTTGAATGTCGAGTGACTCGAGCGGGTGCCACTGATTCCTCCATTTTTCTCTTTCGCGTAGAAGAGTAGCCCAGTGGGTTCTGCTCGCTCTAGGAACTCATCGAGCGTCATCTATTTCTTCTAAGCTCTTCGTGAAAAACTCTAACCATCGGGTCGGTGGTCCTCCTGCAGCACGTTTGACATCCCAGGAATCCAGTCACTAACGGCTCTTGTCCATCGGTTACCATTTATACGCATTACGTGTCTGGCCCATCCTTATCTTCGACTGTTTGGCGTATAGAACGGCATCTTTGATTTTTGATTGTTCACGCATGTCGGAGCTTCACATCCCTTCCCTTACTTGTGTGAAACGGGATACTCCTAGCATCGTCGTTTCGACTGCGCGTTCGGTAACGCCGAGTGACCTTTCACCCTGCTTACGCAGCGACCAGGATTCTGACGCATACGTTAGGGCAGGAAGAACGGCTGAGTCGAAACGGTGGGCACGGAGTCGGGTGTTCTTCGTTCTCTTCACTATGTCCTCGATGCTCCTGAAAACTCCCCAAGCCGCTCTTTTCTTTCGACTCAGCTCTGGAGCAAAATTGTTCACCATTTTGATTTCACGACATAGACGTAATGGACCATTTAGAGATATTCGTTTCATTGGGCATGAAAGGGGCAAAAGAAACCAATCCGTTCTTCTTGAACATCGTTTTTGTGACATTTAGTTGGAGACCAATCTTTCAGAAGGCTTTATTAACTAAAATAAATCCTTTTCGAAATCTTCAATTTTTTACTTTAACTTCGTGGTACTCTCCAATAGGAAGCTCCCACGACCAGCGTTGAGGCTGGGGCTTCTGGAACTGCGAGTTACTATAGATGGTCTTGATCGTCATGATGAACTAAAAAGCCGCTTACCCTGTTTTTTCCATTCTAGTTCGTGGGTCCACGTGTGACGTTCTTCTTTGTCCACTCTTGGCGTTAAAATTTCCAGTGATGACCTTGGTGAATGTGTTGTCTTCTGTGTAGAACTTCTCCAAGTCCACATAGAATGCTTGGACCTCTTCTTCGCCGTAGTTTGATATCGGCGCGTAAACGACGGAGATTGCCATAGCCGGTATTGATCCACATTTTTTAAATCGTAAACATACGATTCGGGTTGCTAGTTGTTCGAATGAATCGATGTTCATGGACAAACTCGTGTCATCGAGAACGCCGACACCGCCTACTCCTCTACTGTCGCATGTTCCGAGGAACAGTTCTTCTCCAGTGTCATAGACAGCGTTGAATGGGTGGCGTCGTCTCGTCTCGGCCAGGCCGATAACGTCGTACCTTATCATTCTTGCTTGCATGAGCAAGTCTTCCATCGAGGACACCGATGCAAGTGTATGTGCATTGTAGGTACAGATCGTCACCATAGTTCTTGATCAAGGCAGCTTCCATTGGCTCTGAGATTTTAGCAGCCTCTCCGTACTAATCCTGCGCAACACTGCCGAATCGAGGGCTCTTCTGGGGTCAAGGGAATAAAGCCTGTTCCTTCTTTTTTTATACCCACGTAAAGCTTGGTGAGCTCTGCACGTTGGGGTTGGGTATACTCACAGGTAGCTTGTCATTTCCTCCCAGAGTGGAGTTGGAGCTTATTTGTTGAAAGCGACGCCTATCCGTTTCCCATGTACATCCTGTCAGTTGATTGCAAGCTTTTGGCTGAATTGTGTCGTAGAGTACAATCCGCGTAAACAAGAATATGGGGAATAACCCGTAAACCCGTTTTTTTTTACTGTGTTTAGCATTGTAATATCCACATATAGCTTGCTGGGCTCTGAAAGTGGGGGCTGTTTATACTCACGAATAGCTTGGCAGGCTCTCCCAGAGTGGACAAGGAGATTCTTTGCTGGAGGCGACTCCTAACGGCCTCCCATATACTTTTCTGTCAGTTGATTGCAGGCTTTTGGCTGAATTGACTCGTAGAATACAATCCACATAAAGCGAGAACGCACTCACACACGCGTGCATGAATACGTGAATACACCGGCGTCTCAGGGAAGCAAAGGTCGCTTTCGGTCCGCGATTAGCTCCCTATACGCCAGCAGGAGACGTGCCACATAGCCTTGCGAGTAACCGGCTATCGGGATTCCTCCTATGAGGAAGATCCGTAGCGGATGGGATAATACAGAAGTAGAAATCGATGGTCTGCAGTAACACCACCTTCGCTTTGCTGATGACATCGTCCTCAAAACACCAAACATTAGCCAAGCAGAACGAGTGCTGGCCGGCTATGATAAAACCTGTGGAAAGATTGGCCTTCGACTAAATCTCATAAAAACGATGTTCAGTAGAAACGGATTGGTTCGGTATGTCCCATTCACGCTCAACGAGATCACCTCTGATTGCTCCGTTTATGTCTATCTAGGTCCGGAAATCAACATGATGAACGGCTTAGCTCCAGAGTTGAGCACAACGAAACAAGCGATTTAGGAAGCTTTCAAAACTACAGAGGATGTAGTGAAGAGAACAAAGAGCACTAAACTCCGTGGCCACCTTTTGATCCAAGGGTATCTCCCGCCATAAAATATGTGTCAGATTTGTGATCGCTGCATAAGCAGGATGAAAGATCACTCAACGTGATTGAACGCGCAGCTGAAAGTGTGAGGCTAAGATTATCCCGTTTCACACAAGTAACGGATGGGGTCCGAAGCCCTGACCTGCGTCAACGATCAAAAATCAAAGATGCCGTTCTGTACACCAAACAGTCGAAGATAAGGTGGGCCGGTCACGTAATGCGGATGAATGACAACCGATGAACAACAGCCGTTAGTGACTCGATTCCTTGGGATGTCAAACGTATTGCAAGAAGACCACCGACTCGATGGTCATAGTTCTTCACGAGAGGCCTGGGTGAAAGGTACTACGCTCAAAGAATCCCTAGAGCGAGCTGAACCCACTGGGCTACTTTTGCACGTGAGAGGGAAAATGGAAGATTTACTAACGCTCCCTCGCTCAAGTTATTTGACGATCAACGGAACTACAGGTGATATAGGTGATTGCACAGTAATGAATTGTGTGATGGAGAGCGCCAGAACAACGAGTTGTAACCAGGAATGAGAATTTCGAGTGGATACCGCTTTTCTACCTGACATCTCTCTAAAAGACATGACCTACATTTGTTTGTCCAAGAGTTTTTGAATAACTATAAAAACAAACATAAGAAAATCGTTTCGTAATCCAATGAGACATACTAGCAATGAGAGTAACAGGGAATTCACGATTTGAGTGAACAAGGGAAAATATTGCATAGTTAATTGAACTCAACCACACCAGAAGCAAAAACAATTAACTAAAAAGTAAAAACTAGCTGCAGGTGAAGCAACCCACGAAGTGCAGCTCCATCGTAGATGACGATGGAAAGACGACGGAACGAGTCAACGAAGTGCTAGTGGCCAGAAGTCATATGGTGAAGGACCATTTAGACATTCAAGAAACTAAAAAATAGATCCAAAAAAACATATAGAATCGTTTATAGTGCTTTCCAGGAGTCGTTTGGAAAAAAAGGATTGCAAAGGATTGTAGAAAAAAAAAGCCGAGAAGAATGTATTAGTACTAAAGAAGCACGACTATGGGCCAACAACACATTGTGAATTGTAGGATACATGTGCATATCATATCTATAGATCTTCTTCTATTTTCTTTAATATTTTTCTGTTTTTACGCAATTTTCCAAAGTGAGATCATGACATGAGGATACGCGATCACCTGTATCACCTGTAGTCCCGTTGATCGTCGAGTGACTCGAGCGGGCGCCAGTAAATCCTCCATTTTTCCCTATCGCGTGCAAGAGTAGCCCAGTGGGTTCTCCTCGCTTTAGGGACTCGTCGAGCATTATATCTTTCTTCTAGGCTTTTCGTGAAGAACTCTGACCATCGGGTCGGTGGTCTTCCTGCAGTACGTTTGACATCCCGAGGAATCCAGTCACTAACAGCCCTTGTCCATCGGTTATCATTCATACGCATTACGTGTCCGGCCCACCGTGTCTTCGACTGTTTGGCGTATAAAACGGCATCTTTGAGGATACGGGATATATACAAAAATCTGCAACGTGTTTACTCTGATACTGGCAAAAGCATCTTTCTATTCAGAAGTGTTTCTCTTTTCTGGAAAATGAGCAAAGAAGGAAATCGATGTGATAGACGAAGAAAGGATGTTTCCTTTTCCAACAGTAATAATCCTGGAGAACATTTCATGCCGTAATAAAATAACAGGTAACATAGTCCACCCCAGCGCCCTAGGAGAAAGTAATGGTAATCTATCCCTAGTAATCACTAGGGATAGAAAACATCCTTTATTCGCTATTTCCATCTTTCAAGAATATTATATCCAAGGGCACAACAAGCAGACATTGAGAGTAGGTCAGCTTCGAACCGTCGTCATGTTATTGGTTTGGTCAGAATTCTCCGAACATGAAAAAATTGTTGTCACACCCGTTTGGTCAGAGTTCTGGTTTATGACGAATCGCCAAAAATCACAGCAATCCAACCTACGGGAACGTTTTAAGTGCCTCGATCGATTTTCTTTTCAAAACCTTCTCACTTAACTGTTTAATATATTGTAATCTGTTTTACGACAAAGAAGCTGGTTTCTCGACAACAGACAGTAGTTTCATCATTATTAGAGAAGTGTAGGAGCTTAGAAATTCACACACTTATAGAACTTGTCTTACTCTGTCACCTAATGTTTAGTTCTGTACAGTGCTTACAAAAAATTCTTTAAAACTAAAATCTCTCAGAGTAGGAATCTCTTGAAAAATTAGATTCTTCTAAAATTTCCTACGCAGAGACGGCTGCCACCAACATCAGAATACTACGAGGAAGATCATCATGTCCTGGTGAACGAAATCGCTTGTAGAATTGCATTTTAAAAGCCTTGATGCAATAAATGTAAAAACAGTACAAGCTATGGGCTCTACGAAATTCAAGTTTTGTTGTGGGAGCGCGAAAAAAAAAGTTTTGCCTTGTAGGGAAAGAAAGGCTAAAATGTTCTATTGCAATTGATAAAGTTCCCTACAAGCTGAGAGATGGTGATTCAAAATTGGAAGCGGGCACCGATTTTGCATTCTATTGCTTCAGTCGAGGTCACGTCGTCGCAGATGTGTTAATAAATCTGATTGTATCAATTATATAAGCGCTGATAAAGTTGTCGATGCCGTTCCACTAACCTTTTACGACTTTCACAAATCTCTATTAAATAACTTTAGAAAGTTGGAACTTGGCACATTTTATTGGTCTTCGTTCTGTTCTCGAACAGTCGCGCGAGATTTAGCACAGTTTTCGTTTCACCAGTAATTCCCTTTCTCAAGGTTCACTCTTGTTCGCTGAAATCTCGCAGTTATGGTTTTTCCAGAGTTTTTCGTTCACTGAGTTTTTCAGAAGAGTTAGAGCGCTGCCAGATCCTTACCACCAAAGGAGGTTAATAGGCAATGATGAAGCACAAAAAACGTCTTGCATGTACCTCATGATGACATTATTTTGTATTATTTTATACGATCCTTTTTAACATCTGGTGTGTAAAAGCAATTTTTTCGTTTGATTTCCTTCTTGGTATTTATCATCTACGAAAGCATTCCAACTTTTTGCTTGTGAGTTTGGCTATTTTTTAGGCATTTTTCCTTTCGTCATGAGTCTCATTTATTGCTAGCCGAGACGGCTCTCCTTGAAATCGTGAATTATCACCTCTAGAACGTTCCCAGTAGAAATTCAGAAAGTGAACTTTTTCTGGACAAGTATGGTACAAACTTCCCAGCTCCGAAGGGATAGGATGCATAGTGAGCTCGGCGCGGTATCGAACCACAATATTCTTGTGGTGATCGGCATCACTACCACTCTGCTACCGGTTCCCTACGATAAGACAACAGTGTGTGGCTTGTCTCAGATCGATGAAGAGATTCACAGTAATGCAGGAATCTATAGTTTTTAAAACTTCTATCAACATAAAATTTTCTGAAAACCGTTGAAATCACATGATATAACCAAGCTGCTATCGAACCTGTTGAAGCCCTCAAGGCTGCCAGTCATACAGATACCGTTGACCTCTAATCCCTAACTGTTGAAGTCTTTTTTTTTGTTTTTTCTCTAAGCTTTTCATTCCAACTTTTGTGAAAGGCTTTTTTAAACAATATATTAGACATAGATGGCCCAGTGCAAATGAGAGATTATGAGTTCCCAATAACGACTACCGGCGTCACAGTACGTTAATGAGCAAATCAGATACAGCTAGAAAGATATAAAAACAGATGAAAGTCCACCAAATTTCGAAGTTTACAGTGGATTTTTTTCTATTTTAGATATACAGATAATAAGGATAGAGCGATAAAGCTCTCTGTGTTGATAAACCCTGAGGGATGCCCCTTGCATTCGACTTCATTAAGCATCGTTTGAAGGTGATTGAAAACATACCTAACCGTTACAATGACTCGCGGTAGCCAACCGATATATCGATGCAATGCTGCTACTCTCCTAGACAAGTTTTATACCAATTTTCCGACCTCAAGGGATGGAAGGCTTGGTGGACCATCGATGATTCGCTGAGATCGATTCCACGTGTGAGCTGCAGCGAGCCTCCCACCACTGCGCCACACGCGCCACAGATACACAGTTATATGTACCTCCCAACGGTTATATATATATATATATATATATATATATATA
>MQTX01000053.1:1013840-1053839 GCA_009735665.1 Angiostrongylus cantonensis
GACAAAGTACTCAAGTGTCAGCCGAACCCATGTGCAAAACCGAAGATATTCGTAGATGATGGGCTACAAAGAACAGATTAGATATAAGATGTGGTGGGATCTGCACAACATGTGATTTTGGATCACTCAAAATACCAAGAAGCGCAACTACCTTGAAAAAATCCACGTTTTAAGGCAGTAAACCTCCTTCCAATTCACTCACAATTCCCTGTAGTGATAATCTGAAAACTATGGCCTACCAGCATTCAACGTGTGGCTGGAAAAAGATCATAAAGTCTTCAGTTCATCTGAAGCCAATAAGAGCTCGGAAACACATGTCGGCTGTAATGCAACGAATCGAATGGAGGAGTCGCATAAAATGTGAAGACTGTCCATCTAAGCGTCTTAAGATATAAAACTGCTCTTCTATTGGTCTACCGTGTCATCGTCGCTGATGGGTGTTGATGGGCGTTGAGCGATGTCGAATTGAGACATAAAATGGATTGCCTATCGTTCACTAGAATCAGCAGAGACGGTAAACATAGAATTCATTATTCCGTCTCAGTTTCTAACAGTGAGTAAGCTAATAATGGAATTATCAGCCGCCTCGAAAGAAACTTAACTGCCAGGTGGCATGCCTCCCAAACGAACCAAAAATATCGGCGATCACCTGTGACTACAACGTATAAATTTTTTAACGATTTGATAAAGAAAAACTTCTCAAGTTCTTTAAACAAACCCAGATAGGCAAATAATGCAGTCAGAATACACCGAAAGAAGCGTTAAAGAGAACATTACAGGAGATTATTGAAATTCACGCCTTAGCCTTATGAGGCCTTAAAGGGCATACAAATTGCTCAGGACAATTTTTTAGAGAAATGAACTGCTGCTTTACAGACTCGCTTGTATGAAGTTAGGGGAATGTATGCAAGATTATTTAGGGCGGTTGTGGCGCAGTGGTTGGAGGCGCCATTGCGTTACGCACGTGGAGTCGATCTCTGCGCCCATGGCCCACCAAGCCCTCCATCTCTCCGAGCTCGACAAATCAGTGCCAGACTTGTCTGGAAGGATAGCAGCACTAGCTCGATACATCGGCAGGCCACCGCGAGTCCATGCATTCAATCACCTCCAGTGATACTTAATGAAGAAAGAATGCTTGGCGCATCCCTCAAAGATTGATCAACGCCGAGAGCTTTATTCTTTATATAAAATTATTTAAGTGTAGAAATCTTCATTTTTGTAATAATTATTTACCACTCGTATCATCTGCCGCCTTTTGATAGTCGAGTGACGCGATCAGGCGTCGATAAATAGTCTACTTCTCTCTGCGTGGGCAAGAGTGACTCATTGGTTTCTCCTCGGTCTACAGACTGGCTGAGCACCATATCCTTCTTCTAAGGTTTTAGTAAAAGCTCTGACCATCGGATAAGTACTGTTCCTGAAGTATATTTGAATCCCAAAGAATCCGATCATTAACGACTGTTGTTCATCGGTCGTCGTCCATACGCACAAGTGCCCGGTGCACCTCATCTTCGACGAATTGGAGCATAGAACGGCATCTTTGATCTTTGATTGTAGACGTGGATCGGAGCTACGCTCCCGTTTTTCAAATCCGTGGTGAAAGGCAATTCCATCGGCGTTCTTTCGACTAGGCGTTCTATAACGCAGAGCGATTTTTCATCCTGATTACGCAGCGACCGGGTTTCTGCCGCCTACATTAAGGCAGCAAAAATCATGGAGCTGAACTGAATATCATAAAAGCGATGTTCATGATAAGCGGATTGGTTTTGTAAGCACTATCACGCACGAATGAACGAATATCTCCGAATGGTCTAACTGTGCCAATTTAGGTCGAGAAATCCACTTGAATAATGACTTAGCACCAAAGTTAAACAAGAAGAAACGAGCACTTAGGGGAAGTTTCAAGAGCTTTCAAGAGGGTCTAGAACCTGCTGAGAAGAACAAAGAACATCCGACACCATCACCACCTTTTTTATTCTACGATATTTATTTATAAAAGACGGTAGTTGTGTAACGAAGCTTTACCCTAAACCAGACATGCTCACCTTTCTCCCACCGGATTCTGATTACGCCAGGATGTGTTGCTTCAGTTCACCTCGATATCCAGAAAGCCGAGCATATGAATGTAACGAAACCATGAAACTAAAAACTACCAATACGAGGAAAAGTGTGATGAAGAAAGGGAGCATCTCCCACATTTACAAGGTCTTGAACACTAAGCGAGTCCTCTAAATTAGTTACAAACCTAGTGCGCAGTGTGGCTGGTAAAAGTTGCTTTGACAACAAAACTCATCACATTAGTCGACCATACACCGTTCAACATCCGCAAAGTTAGCCATCATGAAAACTAATGAGAATTTCGACATGTGATCGGTATTGCGCACATCTTACTCAGGTGAAGCGAGGTTGTTCAACTACCTCTATGATTAGCTAGAGACCTTCATGGTAAAAGAGCAAAGCAAGAAGCTTTCGGTGCTGATCAATCGTTTCAGGATTCCCCATGTATTCCAGTTCATTCATTTGAATCGTAAAATGGTCACTGCATTAATGTTTGTCATTGCAGTTACCAATAGCATTCACCGATGCATCGAGTTAGCGCTTTATCCTCCCCCAGATAAGTCTGGAAGTACTAGGATGTTCAGAAATAAGTGAGCGTTTTGAAATATTTATTGATTTAATTTTTTTTTACCAGTAAGCATCCCTTGTACCCTGCAATACTTCATATTATCAGAAAGCTGATTTCATGTCCTTTCTGAGCATTTTTCTTTATTAATTTTGAACTTTGCAGTTTTGGATGTCAAGAACGAATTCTCGTCATGGTTTCTTTAATGAGTTCAAACTTCGTCGTGATGCAGCAGAGACGACTCGAAACATTGATGAGGTTTCGGGTGAAGGTAGTGTTGGCGAATTATCAGTGCGAACATGGTTCCGGAAATTCCTATCTGGTTATTTCGACCTTGAGGATAAGGACGGCCGTGCACGTCCGAGGAAGTTGACGGCGACGAAGGCACTACCGGAAGCAAACATGCGAACAACCGTTCGAGAGCTTGCAGAACAGCTTGGCGTAAGCGCAAGGACAATTTCCACTCATTTGAATCGCATAGAAAAGACAAAAAGAACTAGACAGGTGGATGCCGCACGAATTATACGATAATCAAAAAACTCGCCGTTTTAAAGTGTCGTCTGTTGTTATTTTGCGTAACAAAAACGACCCTTTTCTTGATCGAATTGTGACGTGCGACGCGAAGTGGATTCTGTACGACAACCGGCGACGCTCAGCTCAATGGTTTTGGTATGCTAGCATCTAACTACTAGCTAGTTACACTTAAGTAATCAAGGAAGCTTCGGAAACGGGCGCTTTAGGACGGACGATGTTACAATCACTTCACAAAACACGGCGCTATTCTAAAAAAGACGCGCTAAAAATCGGCATTTCGCCAAAAATTTGGCTTCGGGAAATTAAATTCGCCATGTACTAAATGTTCTTTCCATAGTCAAAAAACCTAACAAAATTCTCTTTTCGTAATGAATAATATTGTCGAATTCTTCGTGGTTTTCTTAAAAAAAAAAAGAAACTCCAGAATCGTTCAGCGACAATCACACTGCTGTCAAGTGACAAAAAAAGTCATGCATATGGATGGAGGAGGAACTGCATTGGCGTGAAATCAGAAATGGAATCAGAGTGGCTGTATGCGGTGACGACTGTAGTAGCACTGGTATACATAATAAAAAGGATAAAGCTCTCGGCGTCGATCAATCCCTGAGGGATGCGCCATGCATTCGACTTCATTAAGTATCGCTGGAGGGTAGCTGGTGCATAGCTGGTCTTTGCAATTAGTCGCGGTGGTCTACCGATGTATCGAGCCAGTGCTGCTATCCTCTCAGACAAATCTGGTACCAATTTGCCGACCCCGGAAGGATGGAAGGCTTGGTAGGCCATGGGCACACAGATCGACTCCAGGTGCGTGTCGCAGTGGCGCATTCAACAACTGCCTCTGTGGCACTGGTACTATAGGAAAACATAAACAAACCTAGCAAACACCTCAGAGAAGACGTGGTCATTAAAAGATTAGGTTGTTTTCCCTTTCTAAAATCTTTGCATTTCTATAGGAAACTGCTGATTGAACTACAATGATTCACATGAGCAATCATCCTGCAGAATTATCTCTATGAAAGAAGATAATTTATTAACTTCTAAATTGTGCAGAATACACTCCGCTTAGAATATTATCATGTCGTTGTTCTGAAGGGGTTTCTTTGTTGCGTGAAACTTCTCATCTATCTACCAATTAAAGAACACTCTGAATCCAAAAATGTGGGGCATTACAGAAACACGGTGGGCCGGAGCAAGTAAGGGATAAACAGAACAGAACTCACTGCGTTGATCAAACCCGGAGGGATGCGCCATGCATTCAACTTCATTAACGATAGTTAGAGATGATTGAATGCATATCTGGTCTTTGCAATTGACTCACGGTGGCCTATCGATGTATCGAACCAGTGCTGTTTTCCTCACAAATAAGTCTGGTACCAATTTGCTATCTCAGGATGGTTGCAGGGCTTAGTGGGTCGCGGTGGAGATAGGTTCCATGTGTATTCTAGAACGCCTCTGACCACTGCGCTACACGCGCGCGCCCCATCTACGCGGAGCAAGTAGTGAAATCAACGTGTTGTAGGTGCAATTCTTGTCAATTTCCAGAAGATGAACAAAATAAGAGGAAGAGAGATAACAAAGTAGAAGGAAATAGAGAAGACAGCTGTCAGTTAATGGTTGCTTCTCTCAGTTCTACCTCACCACTATCCATGGCGATGCAATGCGATATTATTCATTCTATTCAAGTAAAGCGACAACTATTCAGTTACCCCGAAGTTCCTAAAGTCCTACGTAACAAAATAAATTCGCTCGCTAACGCTTAGGTTACTTTATTTGTACTGAATGTTATTGTTAAAGCTGTACAGTGTATAAATGAAGAAAATGGACGACAGAGAATTATGTTCGATCTAATCGCACATCTTCATTTCGACCTACGGATCAAGTAAAATTAGGCAGTACTGAAAACAAGCATGATTTTCTACTTAAAAACAAATTCTCTGCTATTTGATCAAATTTATCACGTAATTCAAACAATAAGGGGTGGTGGTAGTGATGCCTATCATCTCGAGCACGGTGGTGGTTCGATCCTGCCTCAGACACACCAATCCTCTCATAGTTCAAGGATCGGGAAATTGGTACCGGATTTGTCCGGAAAGAAGTCGCTCTCTGCAATCCAGTTAGGAACAGTACAGCACGGCTATCTCAGAGCTCAAGAAGAATCGACTCGACTAACATTCTACGACACTCCAAATGAAACGAAGATCCTCAAGTAGTAGATGAAGCCAAACGTAAAAGCTGGAGGACCTTCGTGGATGATGGATGCGGGGAAATGAATCGAATGTAAGAAGTGATGGGATCCGCACAGTAAACGTGAAGACGGGTCGTATACGAAATAAAAAAAAAAATTCAAACAGTGGTGACTGGTCTATCGTCGGTAAACGGTAATTGAAATCGACATCTTGATGAGTGCAACGTATTCGACAGATGCCAATCGCATGGAATTCTTGGAAAGCGCTAGTAAAAACCCGACATTCTGAGGGACGTTGTTGGTGAAGAAATCATACTGCGATGAAATTTGCTACCACTTTCAGAATTGCTACACTTTTGAACAAATCGAATAATAGAATTCCTTAGTAAAGTCAAGATTACGTTGGCCTCTACCATTTTTGAAAGATCATTTGTTTTCGACTATTTCGCTGCGAATGCACGAAGTTGGGAAACGTCTATCGACAAATTCTGCTCTCATTCATTTGACCGATTTTTCCATTTCTGTCGTTCGCTTAAATTTGGACGAACGGTATAAAGTAATGGTAGCACAAGGTTCGGTATTATCATATTTGTCGATTAGCAAAGCTTCCAAATAGCAAATCGAAACAAGGATGCGTACTTTAACTTATGCTATCGTTGACCGTCCATCCACGATATGCACGACGGCCTCTACTGACCCTATTGACTAACCACGCTACTAATCAATATATATGCTTTGTACATGAACTATCTTACATATTTAAGCAGAAGAAAATGTGAAAGTCTACCAGAAGCGATAACTATGCATACGTTCTAGATGTTAAACAGTATACACGAGCTTAGCAAAAACAAATTTGTGACGAGGAGAACTTCTCTACGAATACGAAGTCAAGGAAGGGAATCATTTCAGCGAAAAAAGATGGAATTGATGAAAACGAAAGAATCTAGACATCCACAAAACACGTCGGAATGATGTCAAGTGTTCGTAAGAAGTCCAATCCAGTCACTACCGCAATAAAACTCGTCCATCCAGAAACCCGTAAGAGCTGAATACTAAGATCCATGATTTTACACATTTTGAAAAACCAGAAATGTTTTTCAGCTGCGTACAACATCAGTAACGACAAGGACATCGATAAAGATCTCGATGTTGTCAAACAGTCGTGCTCGTTTATACGAACACTGGTCGTCACTATGAAAAGAGCACCTTTCCACGGACGACATAAAACGATTACTTTTCAACGACATGTTGTTCGTAGCAAGACTGAACGATTTTCTATTATTAGTTAGTACTTCACGGCTCAACTTCACGAAGAATCGTAACGGACCAGTACGATTTCTATTATAAGCGGTATTTTAAATACTGACGGAAATTTTTCTTCAAAGTTATGAGATTGCTGTCTTCTTGCGTTGCCCACAGACCGTTGCCGGCCCGAAGGTTCGATAGAACTGCCTGCCTTTACTGCCCGATGAGTACAGGTTTATTCCAAAGTGAAGTGCCAGTGGTTCTCCTCTGTGCTCTTAAATGAACTTCTGGGTGGTCAAATCCAACTCATTTTGGTTGGGATAATTTCACCATGAAAGTGAACTCTCTACTGAAATTTGTGGTACGCAATCGGGTGCCAACAGTTTGCCAATCCAATAAAACTTTCAAAATATTTTGGCTCTCGATTTGAAGAAAATCGATACAACGCTCAAGACGAAAAATCGACAAAAACTGTATCAATGAAGTGCTAAACTTTTCAAATAATTAAATCAAATAGGGATGAGTAGTGATGCCGTTCAATAAGCAAATTAGGTTAGGGTTCCCATCCCTCCGGGATCGAGAAATTGGAACCAAATTATTCTGTGATCAACTTGCACCCTGAAATTCACACTATCTGACGACTATCTCTAATGAAAATCTGAGGGCTCGCTAGCACAATAGTGAGATATGTAAAATATGTAAAATTATGGAAGTATGTGTTTATGTATGCTGGTATGTAAAATAGAATTTAAAAGAGCAAATCAGAGATTAGCAAATGGCAGCAACGATAACGAGATGCTTTGAGGAAATGAAAATCTGGGGTTACCGGCCACAGTAAACTAGTATCGAATATTTCATAAGATGCCGACGAAAGATAACAAAGCCATTGAAACATTCGTTCATTCAAAAATCTTCAACCTGTCCAGAACGATTCTTAAGGTACCATCACCAAGTATTCCTGATTGTTGCGACAAAGAAAATGTTACGAAATATAGCAAATTTATTACATTGTTTTTCATTAGTTCGTATTTAGTATTGTTTCATAGTTTTCATCATGTAACGATCATAAAATTAAAGTAAAAGCTAAAAGAAAAACAAGCGTGAGGTTTTCGATGTTGATCAATCCCTGAGGGTGCGCTATGCACTCTCGTTAGAATCAGAGAATGCATATCTGGCATATACAATGATTTTTCCGGTACGCCACCGATGTTTCAAGTCAGTACTGCTATCCTCTCTCCCGAGTTTCCTTTTAATTGGTCAACCCCAGAAGGAAAGAGCGTTGGTGAGCCCAGGATGAGGAATCGTACCAACAACCATGTGTGTATTACCAGGCACCTCTAAGCATTATGCTGTAGCATATACCATATACCCCAAATAAAAAATATTTACTACAATTCAATGGAGGAGGCATTAAGCTGATGAGTTTCATGGTAATAGATTAGTTTACACATTAGTAAATATGATAATACACAAATAATAAATTACTATACATAGCTTTAAAAAAAGCTAGCAAATAACGAATAAAATGAACGACATGAAAGACGGTGTTTTGCTAGCTGAACAGTATTCTTTCATTCCACAGTCTCCCATCTTCTTTGTCGTCCTCCTTTACTTTCAGAGTGTAGCTGTTCTTGATGGCGGAATACAAACGACAACGACCTAGTTCTCAGCATTACGAAAACAGCACATCATCTCAAGTCTGAATAGCAGCCGCCGAGCGTGCAAACTCGCCCAACAGCCAACTGATTGACGAGTAAAAAACGATTCCCGTTATTTACGGCCGAGAATGTAAACTAATTCAGGTGCCGGCGCCTATTAAACCACATTCTCCATTCGAAATTGGTGGAGTTAAGCAAAGAATAGAGCAAAAAAATGGCTATTGGATGAAGAGAAGCTGATAAAATTACTGTAGCAAATATTCTTATAAAGCGATAAGCCCACCTGTGGTGCAACAAGCTCGAATGGTCGAGTGGTTGCCGTTTTTTGAAGATTCACTAACTTTTGAAGATGCAAAGTCCAATCACTTATTCCTACTATTTATTTACTTGCAAAAGACTACTGTCATTCATTAGTTATTATTCCGCAATCATAAACATAAATGTACTATAAACTGAGTAATGCAACTATAGTAAACATAGAAATAACGTTAAGAAACAAAAAGAAAAAGAACTTTTCAATTGGTACCGAGAACAAGCAAAAAAAAGAAGGGCTATGTTCTTCTATGAATCGCAATGTCCTTGGTTGTCTTGATCATTCTAGTATTTCATAGGTAATATAAAGACAGGAAAACGTGGAAAACAGGACGATGAAATAAGAAAATCATTGAAAATTTCGAAGACGAAGGAAAAAAAATCGCAGCGCTAAACGATTTATGGTAGCGATTAGAGATTTCTTTGACAGAAATGGGGAAAAAACAACAGATATGATTGAAGGTAACCTGTGATTCGAATAGACGTAGATAGCATTAGACCGAGGAGATGTAGATTTAATAAAAGACGAAGTAGATTATTAAGATTAAATGTTGGCTATTCATGTAGCCATTACTGTAACGGGATTCTCTAAATGCAATGATCATCACTGAAAACGAATCCGGTCTTTCGCGTTGTGATTTTCAAACGTGAACTACTCTTCTCACTGGTGAACAGCGCTACATAGAAACAAGATATCTGCACGCTTACGACTAATTCGAGAGCTCTTTACTTTCCTTACGGAGATCTGTCGAATAACACAAGATCATCGGCGATTGTTATGAGAAAAAACCAGCTTAACCATTTTGTTTTATGTTTCCTATATCAAATGTCGAGTAATGGGATGGCAGCAATAGAATTCATCGCGAGTATCGTGCGAGTTTGACACCGTTCCGCGCTCACCATGCCTCTCATTCGGCCGGGGTCAGGAAATTGGTACCGGACTTGTCCGGAAAAGGCTCTTTCTTTGCATTTTAAGTGGGATTACTCTAGACCAGCTATTCCAGGACTCCAGGAAGAGTCGATTTGACCAGTCGTTAGCTACATTTATGACGAAAACAAGGCCATTAAGCAGCAGCCAAACCAACACGCAAAAATTTGGAAGACCTTCGTGGATGATGGATTCGAGGAAGCGAATCGAATGCATGAAGTGCTAGGATTCATGTAGTAAATGTGAAGACGAATCGCGTAGTGAAAAAAATCCAAATACCATACAGTACACTTCTTCTGTAGCCGACTGAGAAAGAAATTTAGGAAGAAATTTATAAGTTGAAAATGAAGTCATTCACTAGGAATAAAAACTTGTAATTATCAAAGCATATTTGTTATCGATGCGCGCGTGTGGCGCAGTGGTTGGAGGCGCCACTGCGACACACACGTGGAATCGATCCCTGCGCCCATGGCCCACCAAGCCTTCCATCCTTCCGGGGTTGGGCAAATTGGTACCAGACTTGTCTGGGAGGGTAGCAGCACCGGCTCGATACATCGGCAGACCACCGCGAGTCATTTTGTGAAGGCCAGAT
Source organism: Angiostrongylus cantonensis (assembly GCA_009735665.1). Classification (NCBI taxonomy): domain Eukaryota; kingdom Metazoa; phylum Nematoda; class Chromadorea; order Rhabditida; family Metastrongylidae; genus Angiostrongylus; species Angiostrongylus cantonensis. The sequence goes on from MQTX01000053.1 coordinate 1,023,918, forward strand.
ATGCATTCAATCGCCTCCAACGATACTTAATGAAGTCAAATGCATGGCGCATCCCTCAGGGATTGATCAACGCCGAAAGCTTTTAGCTTCACCCTTTATTTGTTATCGATCAATGCGTTTGGTTACCAGAAGCATTTAACCAGATACCGATTATTCGCTGTCATCTTGACAGCTTTTGTAGAGTATCACTAAAAGTAAAGATACACCTTCTTTTCTACTTTATGGTTCTACTATGTGTGAAAGGAAGGGCTAAGAAGCATAACAGCCAAACTCGTCTGAAAAGCAGTTTCTTGTGAAATATTAAGTATCACTTGCATATAAAAATACAACATATTGGATTTTGCTGGTCAACTTCTCCCACTGATCTGCCCATAAAATCATCCGGTTTTCATTTTCGTGTCATCTACTATATCGATGTTACCATCTATTATTATTAGTCAGTAATCATATGGAAAGAGAATCATTAATTCGTGCAAGAAAAAACGTAGAGGAAGAACAAGCTATGAGTACAACTACGAACGTGACGAGACGAGAGTGATCAATCGTTGACGAATTGATGATCGCAAAAACCTCTGACTATTCGAAACAATTTCTCCATGGAAATTCGTCTTAGTAACGACAACCGGTATCGAGTATTTGCATATGATTACAATCAAATGTAAGATGGAAAATCATCACAAATCATAACCGGTTCTCTGCTAGTTTTTCAACTATTCGGGCATCACTCAATTACTTCGTCTCCGCAACTCGTCGAGGACGTCCGACGTCGCTGCTCATTTCGCATTGGAATCGTTACCGATATGAAAACATTAAGATCCAAGCGACGAGATATGTATGTGAAAAAGGGTCAAACTTATGAATTTTGATGGGTCTCTCATTCTGATTCGTCGTCTTCGCCGTATTCAGTAGTTGCTTTCAATTTCTTGACTCATGGAAGCACTAAAATTGTGCATCCTTAACAAGTCGACGCAATGCGAACAGAAAACGACGATAGAGAATAAGACGCTTCACGTTGATCAGTCCCTGAGGGATGCGCCATGCATTAGGCTTCATCGAGCATCTTTGTAGGTAACTGAATGCAAATCCGGCCCATACCATACTCGCTATGCTCTACCAATGTATCAAACCAGTGTTCTCATTCGGCCAGACAACTCTGGTAACAGTTTGGCAACCCTGGAGGGATGGAAGGCATGGGGATCCCGGGATGAGGAATCAAATTGACCACCACGTCTGCAATGTGGGGTACCACTAATTACTGCGCTATATTCATCACCTTTTTGACTTAAAGAAGCACTAAATGTGAACGCATGCTTTTTCAGCGAAAAGACAAAACAAACATAGTGGAAGGAAGTCGAGTGATCACCGCCTCATTGTCTAATTAGAGGCTATTGATCAATCGATCGATTACATGGATAGAAGTATCATGTCGAGTTTCTCTTGAGGTTTGAACAGAAGCGACAGTGTATTGGCGCGTAGACGCGCGTCAGTAACGCCTCATTGCGCTTCAATACCGCACGTTTCCAAAACTCCCGAAAACATGTGGCTAACTGATTCGCTGCGATTTGATTGTCACGGGTCTCGTAACCCACTTCAATTAATTTAGCATCTCTTCTTGAAATAGGAAGAGATCTTAGCTTGTAGTGAACTTCATTGACTGAATGAAGAGCCGCTAGAATCTACATCCTCACCTTTTCGCCAATAAGACGTGACTTCCTTTTAGAATACTGAACGAAGCTCTGATTATTTGGGCCAACCAGTGTTTCTCTTTTGTTTTTTTTAAGATGCATGCTTCTTCAGCAACAATGCCACAAGCAGAATTCCATCAGGTTCAAATAATAGTATCCCCTAATGCTTATTTAATGCTACCAATAGTCGCAGTTTTCTTAGAAACGTTAAAAATCTCGAGTTCTGATGTTCTCAATCTCTCCAATTCTTAAAAGTTATCGGTGGAGTCTTACCAGAACGACATTAACGTTCTCTAAAAGCCGTCTGCTCCTTGCATATAGCAAGAAGGATGAAAGGATAAAGGATAAAGCTCTCGGCGTTGGTCAATCCATGAGGGATGCGCCATGCATTCCACTTCATTAAGTATCGTTGGAGGTGATTGAATGCATATCTGGCCTTTACAATGACTCGCAGTGGCCTGCCGATGTATCGAGCCAGTGCTGCTATCCTCCCAGACAAGTCTGGTACCAATTTGTCGACCCCGGGGAGATGGAAGGCTTGGTGGGCCATAGGCCCAAGAATCGATTCTACGTGCGTGTCACAGTGGCACCTCCAACCACTGCGCCACACGCGCCCCTAATCCTACGCCCCTAATCCGCCCCTAATCATATAGCAAGAAGAAGACGAAAAAAAAAAAACATTGAAAAGCTTTATGTATCCTTTTATGTCACCAAGACTCATCGCTATAATTAATATCTATTTAAATACTGAGAATGCCAATGTGGATTCGTGCGGTACAATGGCGGTAGTGATGGATGTGAAGTCCAGTGAATGAAAAAAAAAATCATCGATCTAATCTTTTCGAGCAGGTTTATTATCAATTATTTTTGACACTGAACTTCTCTACAGGTTTTTTTTTTTTGGCTTCGGTACGAAGTTGAACTAAAGCCGTGACGCTTACGGGTTGAAGTTTATTGCATTGCTCTACCTGCGAGCTTAATTCCTTTTCATTAATTTCATCAACCAAAATAAGGATAAAGCACGAAGCCTTCGACGTTGGTCAAAGCCTAAGTAGTCCTTAAGGGATGCGTTAAGGACTTCATTCCTTCAAACGCCGACCTTTTCTTCAAACAAAGGTGAGTGAATTCACACGACCTATATAACAACTTGCAGGAATATAGCGATTTATCAAGTCAGTGTTCACCCACATACGTTCCCATCCTCCTAGACCAGTCTGGTACCATTTTTCCAACTCCGGAGGGATGGAGGACTTTGTGAGGACGAGGAGCAGAATCGAACCAAAGACCGATGTTAGGTGTTTTTTGAGGCACCATTGACCTCTACACTACACGCGACTGTATCGAATGTTTATAAAAGTGTAATGCTTAAAGATAATGGACTCTTTTTGGAATTGAACAGAGTAAAAAATAACGATAAAGGTCTTGGCGTTGATCAATCCCTAAAGGATGCGCCATGCATTCTACTTCATTAAGGATCGTTGGAGATGATTGAGTGCATAATTGGCTTTACAATGGTTCCCGGTGGCCTACAGATGTATCGAGCTGCTATCCTCCCAGACAATCCCGGCAGCAATTTGCCGACCCCGGAAGAATGTAGGGCTTGGTGAGCTTGGCGCACTGGGATCTATCCCGTGTGTGTAGCAGGGCGCCTCCTGCCACAGTGCTACACGCGCCCCTAAAATTGAACGCAACACGACGTATTATTCAGGGAATTCTCAACATAGAACAATGAGCTAATTTCAGAGCAATAAACGAATCATCATTGGGGATCAAATCGTGCTCTCTTCTCCTTATCGTCTTGATCACCATTACATCAATAAAGGAAAGAAATTGGGTCATTTGAAGAAGCCCCCATTTTATAAGGAGGTAAACAGGAAAAAAAGAGAAAAAAATTATGAGACAAAACGGATTTTCGGATGAAATGCTACGGATTAAGGAGTTATAGAGCTGCTAGACAACAATGGCAATGACGGCCGGTCTGCAGTGTGCCTGCCCGGCGACAACATGGTCATGATTTCCGCCACGATGTTGGCATTACGTTGCAAAGAAAGAAATCTCTCAATTTCGATTCCGGTTTTTAGCGCGTAGAACAACACAACAATTCAGCTTCTCTCTTTCCGAGTATTCGACACACATCTCCAACTCCAACTGAGTGAACGAATAGAAGTGGAAAATTCTTGCTTAAAAGGTACTGGTTATTTAGCAATAAGGGAATGAATTTTCATTCCATGGTGATAATCTACTTCTCTTCGTCTTGACATGAAAAGACCGAAAACCCTAACAGAGTTTATTTAGCCCAAAGATAATACGCAAGCATAAATGAGCGTTGCACCATTCTAGCACTGTTCTCTCTTTCTCACTTCCTCTCTCTCTCTCTCTCCCTCTCTCTATCTCCCTCTCTCTCTGTCTTTCTAAACCTTTCTTTCTTTGTGTCTACTTGAAAGGGTTGAATTAAGTAACAGAGTTCTCTTTATTTTAACGTTGATGCGTAGTGAAAATGAATGAACTTCCACATCAGAATTACTCGCTCTTACTTTCTATGTGTGCAAGGATAAAAATCCTAAACGGATTAATCTGCTTCAACTACTACATAGTCAAAAAAAAGTTTCATTTATCAATTCCCTAAAGTAGTCCACCATTGGAAAAGTGGATGATGACCTCGGTTGAAAGTGCACTGCAAGTGGGGTCGAAAGCAAGATTGTATAAGTGGAGCCCTATAGAGTCAGATTAGGCCAGCCGCTTCACCGTTTTGTTCCTCAACGTTTAGGGTTCGAAGATGGTTCTTAGCAAACTGACGAAAGTTCTTCAATGACTCCAATATATGAGGAGGAGGAGTTAACAACGCGATCGATTTATAGAAGATGCTTTGATCACTATTGATCGTAAAAGTAAGTATAGCATTTTAAAGCGGTTGTTCAAAGTTGCTTAGAGTTAAATATTTCTCTTAGAAATGAATAAGTTTGCAAATCTTTTAAAACTGCAAACGAAGTCTCGATCTCCAAATACGTCAACAACCATTTAGGAACCTCGTCATGTTCTAATGGATGGAATACAGGTTCGTTCAATCGCTTTCGTCTTTAAAATACGAGCCTCCACAATGAAGTGTGATAAAGGCGAATTTTATGCGCTCCATAAAAACAGGATTTCATTTTTTTAGAGTAAGAGATCTTTCATATTATTCGGGAAGACACTTGATTCAAATCTTTTCTATTTCAACTAGTGAAGTTCACTTCAAACTGAGATATATTGTTTTAAACTCGAAAGCGACTGTTATTTGAAGGAGTGTCTCCATAATTCGCCGTTTGAGTGGAAATCAACTCACGTCGGACCCTGCGTGTTATTGCTTACTTAAATGTGAAACCTTTCATTCTTGACTAAGCGAGAGTTTTCTAACATGCCGCACCATTGAACACATGTGTTAGACCTAAACTCTATCAGATTTCTCCAACAATTCTATCATCCAAATGCTATTGTGGTTGAGGGTTTTACAAATTTCAAAACCAGGAATGCAATCAATAAACGGAACTAGTCTATTTAAATTTACTAGTTCAATGCATAGCTCTAATCCTCCACGTGCAATAATTTACCTCTTTTTCATAGGAATAGAATGGTGCTGAATGCGAACCAGCGAACTACATCATACAGATGTCATCTAGGCAGATTCGTCTATTTTATGAGGAAAATATGACATCGTTATGCAGAAACCCATCAAACAGCGCTTCCACTCCTATCCACAATAACCGACAACTGTTGGTGATGACAATCTGAGAAAGCCTACGTGATAGTCTTTTGGGATATGAAAAAAAGAAACTTTCTTCGCATACCTAGCAAAAACGGGTGATCTCAAGTCTGGATGATTCTTGGTGAAGTTACTTACTTGGATACTTACATAGCCCGTTTTTACTGGCTGTCCGGAGCCCAGCATAATTTCCGTTTGCTGATTTACCCGTCGTGGTTCTTTGGAGTCTCGAGGTCAGCCTAACCGAAGTCTTTTTCAGGTCGTCACCACCCCGCGTCTAGTCTTTTGGGATATGAAAAAAAGAAACTTTCTTTGTATACCTAGCAAAAACGGGTATTTAAATATGGTGATCTCAAGTCTGGATGATTCTTGGTGAAGTTACTTACTTGGATACTTACATAGCCCGTTTTTACTGGCTGTCCGGAGCCCAGCATAATTTCCGTTTGCTGATTTACCCGTCGTGGTTCTTTGGAGTCTCGAGGTCAGCCTAACCGAAGTCTTTTTCAGGTCGTCACCACCCCGCGTAAGCGCCGCCCTTGCGAATCGGGAGATTTCCATCACGCCACTAATTTGATACCAAGGCAGTGGTGATTTCTGGTATTGGTTTCCGGGGCTCCCGGATGAAAAACCACTTGCTGTACATCACAGCCCAACACCCAGGAACACCTCCCAGACACGGTGTAGCGGTAAACAGTTGGATGGCTCGATGTGCCGTTGAAACCTCCATAATTCAACGAACGAAGTGAAAGAAAATGACCACTGATTGTGGCTTCATAAAAAGCGAAATCAGTGTTAAACCAGACGATCCTAACATTCTAACGTGTAGTTGTGGGACGACACCGGTCACATTATCAATCAAATTCGTGTGGGAAACATCGCCCATGTTTGTGTAAATTATCACAAGCGGAGAGGTTAAACAGTTTTTTCTTCTTCTTTGTTTCGTTTCTTCGCCATAATTTTATGGTAGCATCATTTCGAGAAATTGTCAGTATTATCACTATAACAACAAGAAAGAAACATAGCAGAGATTGAATATGTGCAGAGAAAAAGAGTAAGAAATTAAAGTCAGCTTTCAAAATGGGAAGCAGATCGAATAGAACTATCTCTAATCGATCACGTCTACATGTTGAATTCGACTTTAAGATAAACGAAAGGGACATTTTTCGTCGCCAGTATACTCGTTCAAATTCCTTTTCAAAGAACGAAACTCAAAAAGAAAGCTATGATCTCGTCGTTTTCTCTCTTAGCAATCGTGAGGTTGTTAAACAGCATACGCTTACTTCCATACAATAACACACATACAACACAATCGTAGTTGACGTTTCGGCAGAATCGCCTTCTTCAGAGCCTGGAAGTAAACGCATGCTGTTTAACAACTGGGTGCTATTAAAAGCTGTGATGTTTTAGAGGATGAATTTGGTCCCACTTCTAGACTGGAGCGGTTGGCCTTTGAAGAGACGATAAGATGGTAAAAAAGCGATATGATAATGGAATAGCGATTCGCGTGGATGTGTTTGATTATCTATACGCGGAGAAGCTACAATTTTAAGGTCTTAGCCTTGGTTCGTTGCTTTGTTGAGAATTGTCCACTATTTCGATTAACTGCAATCGCGTTTATCAAAGGATAACTCTAGAAGAAATCTATGAAGTATCCATTCATAAGATTTGTGGAATAGTGTTGGAACCGTTCGCATTGTGGGTTTTCATAGTCGCATCGAGTGGAACCTTTTGGGTGGACAACTGTTCAAATGAACCTACTTCTCTCGTCAGTGCGCCTTTCATGCAAGATTGTTGTTCCCGATTGTCCAATGGCAATAATTTTATTTCATGTAGATATTACATTCTGCCATAGTTGGTAGCATATTAACTATACCTTTTATTAACCAAGAATTTATAACAAACTCGCATAACCCGAGAAACCATAAAACATCTGAGCAAAACTCGGAACCCCAGTGGAGATTCGAACCCGAGATTACGGATTCCGGAGCCCCGTGTTATCCACTACCTCCTTTGTCTTTTCCCAACCATTTTTTGCCCTAACGGCGCCATCAGCAACTGTAGTTGTGTTTCATATTCACGACACCCTATCTGAGAAAACTAGTGGATAATAAATAAGAAGTTGAAAAGTCTTTAAGGATACTGTTCTAAAACGGACTTTCCTTTGTCCTCGCTATGACAAGTCAATGATCTGGGGCAGACTTTGGCGAGCCTGATCTCAGGGCTCCAGGAAACCATAATGGCAAGACCAGCAAAACTCCGGAAACGGAAATTAAGCTGGGTCCGCACAAGCAATGGAAACGGGCCAACCAGGTTTCCAAGTATACTGGTCAATATGTATTCTTTCATTGATAAGCTAACATAAGGCTTAGAAACAACTTTATTTGGGCAGCATTTTAGTGTGGTCTCCTTTCTCAGAGCGGAATGACTCGAATTCATTGTCTACAGAGTTGTTCTTTCTTTTTATCTGTTTTTCGTGATTGCATTGAGTCAAATCCAATGGAGAATCGCCCGAATGAAGCAACCATACTCGCAGTTTCCAGTTATACAAGACGTTTGTTAATACTGATTGTCTACTGATAATTCTTTGTTTTTCTCCATACAATCCATCCTGCAGCAGACGGTGTCATCACCAGATAGCATTAAGCGTAGCAATATTTCTGAAGAAACTTCATTTCGGTGCTCCACTGAATTCGCCTCGATGCGACCACGAAGAGCCACATCGGAAGATGGAACAACTGTGGGCAATCGACTGGGACCAATCCGGCTCTGAAGAAGGTGAAGACGCCATAACCTTAGCTGAACAAAGTTTTTTTCATCAACCTCACGTTAGCTTATCAGTGAAAGAATACACACTGGCGGTTTTTAACACTGATAATTACAGCTTTCGAGGCAGAACAGAATTCACAAAGCAGTTTGTAATGTGAGCGAAACTCTGAGTTTAAGCTTTCCCCACTGATTTTGCAAGGATATTTCGCCGAGTGGGCCGTACGCTAGTATATAGCAAAATGGTTGCTTCCAGGTTCAGAAGAACTCAGCAATAGTGTTAGTTATGGCAAACTAAACGTTACATCACTTACACAGTGAAACACAGTTCATTCCGAGGTTGTCATGATAGAACTTATTAGGATACAAATAACTGACGTTTCGGCGGTTTCGCCTTCTTCGGAGCCGTTTATTTGTTGGAAGTATTTAAGTTAGTTGGTGGATAGCAGCCGCACAGAGTAAAACATGAGCGAGGACCAACAAATAAACGGCTCTGAAGAAGGCGAAACCGCCGGAACGTCAGCTATTGTATCCTAGTAAATCCTGTAATAACAACCTCGTGTCTGTTTATCGAAGGAAAACATCGAATCATCAATCAATGCCGAGCTTAACAGAAATTCGGTCTTGGGAATAGTTCATTCCATCTTTTTTAGACCTCGCTCTCAAGTATTCGCTGTATGGTGCTCTTTCACAATAACATCTCTCCTCATAAAGATCTTAATCATTTTTAATTACTTATTACAGCGTCAGAGTTCTCAAATTTGTGCATAACTTTGAAACACAAGACATTCCCCATAGTACTTAATACGAAAGCTTTTCAACACGGCGTTTTAAGGAACTTCAAATGTATCTGCCGAAAGCTAGAGCGAGACATCCGAAACGGTCCGAATAGCATGAAAAGAAACCAATGTAGTCTTATCACACAACTCTTTGTTAAGTTTATAGAAATTGTAGAGCTATTAAAATTAGTGGTCGAAAAGAGACATCTTAAGTTCTTTTCCTTGTATGCATTGCACTTCGTCTTATTTTATCCCTAACACCTACCATTTTTAATGTTGTTCTTTCTCTAATACTCCGATGAAAGTACGAAACCATCAAACTGGTCAAATCGAGCAGATATCAACCACCAAGCACTACCGTCTATAACACCGAGTGGAGAACCTGGACATTATGTGGGCGTGATGAAAGCCCGCTCTGGATTACAGACTGCATTGTCGATACATTTATAACCCATATCCCACATTAGATATCCCATAATGCGCAAGTGAGAAGAAGGACTTAATTAGTAGCCTCCCTTAAGGATTAACGTTGACATTTGTTGTCATATACGTCAAAATATCGAAGAACAGATGGTGCAGTTACGTGGTGCTTCTACGACAACAGGCCCACTATTTGTTACGAGATTTTAGGCTTACAAAACCAGGATCACCAGCAAGATGGTCGAACATCCCCATGAAGATCCTCCAATAATAATATGGTTCTTTTCGTGCTTAAAATACAGACAAAAAACGAAATTACTTTTGTACGCATTCTTGCAAAAGTATCATCAGTGAATAGGCCACACAGAACGTCAAGTGAGCCACAGGAAAGTCATCACCATCAGATTCTTCATGAGGATCTCTGAATAAGATATGGTGCTCCTTTTTCTTTTAAGCTGAAAAGTTTTCTGAAGGTTAACTTCTATGTGAAGAAGATTTTAAGAACAATGTTAGTCTTTTTATTTAGTACCGACACTTTCCAATGGCTTGGTTTGTTGCGAAATATAACTTCTACGATGCTAAGCTATTTGCAAAACTCCGGACCGCAAGTGTTTGCAGTGTGGAGCAAACGCGCTATTACCCTTTCCCGGGCTAACGTGTCAACGTGTTCACCACCACACCATGCGGGCTCTTCGTTTCGCCGGTCTCTCAACTTATAGGTTCATTTCTTATTTGGTCCCCAGGAAAAGGTAATAGCGCGTTCGCTCCACACTGCAAACATTTGCGGTTCGGAGTTTTGCAAATATCTCAGCATCATAGGAATTTTGACATTTGCGTTATTGGTAGAAAGAGTCACATTGATTATCAGTTTTTGGGTTCTAAAAATTTACACTGAAAATGAGTTGAAAGAAAGTCGACAAATTAAACCACGAACTGCAGCGTTTACTGCCAGGGAAAGGAAGGGACGGGTACAACTAGCACAGGTAGAGTAACTCGATAATTGCTGTCTTCATAGTTTAGTGTTTTAGCAAAAAAAAAAAAATTAACGACCAGTTCTAACACAAACTTCGGCTATTTTTTCTTTCAATGGCGAGGTTTGTGTTAGCATTAAGAGAGCAATGTCTAGGAACCCAGATAAGAAGACCACTTAAGTTGATGAGCGTCAGTTTGGTTTCCTTTTGTAAAATATACTCGCATCTTGTATACTTATGACGACAAGTACCTTAAGTACACTAAGCAATAGTTGCCAAAGTTGTGGTCTCTGTTCACAAAGAAGAATGATGCACCGTTACTTCCTATTGACTGGTAACCTTGCGTTCCAGCCAGCAGATAACATGTGAGAAGTCAGTGTAACGATAAGGAATGGCAGGAAAAAGATGCACGTTCTTCAGCCAATAGGAATGCAAAGGTTTTATTGAAATCAGGTGTGCTATGACTCCTTATCGAATGGGATACGTTCCTGTCTCCGAAGTTCCAGGCTATTTCGCCTTCTTCAGAGCATATGAAGGATCGCGGTCATAGCGTACTCCATCAAACAATTCCATTCAAAAAAGTCCCAATCCTAAATTCCAGTTATGTGGCATACACCTTCGTAACTAGTGAAGACACTTGTTTGGTACGCAGAGTCAGGAGATTGTTGTTTCTCTTTCCACGAACAAGTTGACGTTCCATAATGGTTTTATTTGTTTGCGAAGAGGTAGAAGAGGTTGAACTTCCAGTGTTCTTTTATTGCTTTGCTTAAGGTACCCCCTCACAACATAGCCATTTTTACAGAATCACCCACACTGGAACGTTATGTAATGGAAACCAGTTCCCCATCACTCGCTTTCGAATGGATTCTTTATGCACTGATTGTTCATCCAACAACTGAAAACGTTTGCCTCTTTCAGGATACTGAACAAGGTGAATTCTGCCGAAATAAGCCACTGTGGATGAAAAGTTATACCAGCGATTTTTTTACAACCCAAGCCCTCAAGGATAAAAGGATGATGCTTTCGATGTTGATCAATCTCTGAGGAATGCGCCACACATTCGACTTCATTATTTGCAACGATCGAATCATAGAGAACTTCCCTTTGGAAAAGTTCTCTATCTTTCTGAACAATGGTATTTGATGACCGTGTGGCCGCCTCACAGTCACACATCAAACGCAGCAATGTAACTTTAATACTCTACCCGGTTAATTATGTTCAATATTTTAGGCACAATAGCGGTTCAGGTTCGACTTTAGTGGCGCACCAACGATGACTTATGCGAAGTTAACTTGCCCACTTATTGACTGGCGGTGATCTGCCGATGTATGAATTTGGTGCCGCTATTCTCCCACACAACTCTGGCACCAATTTGCGTACCCAGGAGCGATGGACAGATTAATGAACCCGGAAAGTGGGATGGAACCAAAGATCACTTGTGCATTGCATGGTATGGTGTGGAGAGCACAATTGGTGACTTCGAGTTAAATCTGATGCTAATCTTTGCAGATCAATTCGTAAGAGCACTTTGTGAGAGTTGTGATAAAACAAACAAAAACCCAAGCAGAGGACTGGTTCGGCATTTATGAGGCCATTTCGGAATTGCTCAAAGAATATAGAACCAATCTTGTTTGCACATTATTGAGATCGTAAAACGGTCTCCTAAATATTACTGTATTCGGAAGAAAGACTTTAAAGGAAAACCATTAAACTATAAGTGGTGATTTTAACTGAGACAAAAGTACCCAGGATCGACTTCCTATTAACTTTGGCATTGAGTTATGGATTCGTCGTTTCTCAGCAAATCGCGAGGTTGTTAAACAGCATACGTTTACTTCCATACAATAACACACATCCAACACAATCATAGCTGACGTTTCGGCGGAATCGCCTTCTTCAGAGCCTGGAAGGGTACACCAGTACGCAACTTACTAGGTCAAACACTTCAACAACACAAACAGAAAGATGAAAATCTGAGCGATAATTACAAGATCTACGGCTTCTCGAAAAAAAACCGCTTTTTTCACCTGTCTTCCACTGAGGAAGAACAGCCGCTCAGACAGAATCGCATATGGCTGACGACTGCAGCACCCCCCATCAACAATCGATGCGAAGGTAAAAGGCGAGATCACGCGTGATCTCGGGCCATTCCGCCCTGCTATTCATTGTAGGATCTTTGGCATTTATCCAAAAATCCTCGAGGAGTTTGCGCGTTGGTGTTCTAGTATCCTGTGCGAGGATAACGACTTTTATATCAAAATCGTCTTCGCTATGCTTTTGTATCCACAAGGGTCTGCTTGTTTCGCCAATATATTCGTCTCCGCAAGTATCACAAGAAACGAGACAAAAGTGCTCTTCAACTCACAGCGTTCGATGCTGGTTTTCCGACAACTGACGATAATTTCTGGAATACTAGGGAGCTTGATAAGTTTCCACCATGAATATTTTTAGAAATCACTTCGCTTTATCGCAAAATGATTGTTGTACAGCATTCTTTCAGCACGCAGTAGTTCTATCGGCAAAACTGTCGAGGATAAAGTGGGTCGAACACGTAATGTGCATGAATGACAAGGACAACAGCCGTTAGTGACTGGATTCCTCGGGATGTCAAGCGTACTAGAAACGAAATTACGTTCCTGAAGATTCCGAAACACGGATGGCAGCTACGAACATAAGCGTTGGGGAACACCACTCTGTCATGGTGGAGAAATACCGCCTGTTCAGCTGCTTTCGAAAAATATTAGATTTAGTGAGCAAAACTTAAAGGAATATGTGGATTCAGAAATTCAGAATTTTGCCACGGTAAAACAAGAAGACTTATATGTCACAGTGAAAAATCTGAGACCTCTAATGGTCTTTAGTTTACACGATAAGGTTTGCTATAAGTAAAGAGAAGATGCTGGGTTAAATTTGAAATTTCAATTGCGTAGTATCCAATGCAAGTAGTTGGGTTTTATGTTGCAAACTAACATATCTCAGCTAAGCTCTAACGTTATCAGTTAAAGATAAAGATGATCTTAAAGGGAGAACGGCAGCAGTTATGGTCAAAGCTGAAGAGGCTAGGAAAAGCATTCGCAAAGTCCACCGAAGACTCGCCAAGTTCAATACCAATATGATTCAACTCAGACGTCTAGACGGAACAGTTACAGCGTCCAGAAAGGCAGTGGAGAAAACCATTCACGAATACTACTCATATTTCTTCAATAGCTACGCCATCCTTCCCTCGCATGAAATAAGGGACATGGATATGTTGTACCGCCGGTCCTCCCTTCCGAAATCCGACATTCCATTTCCTCGGTGAAGATAGAACAGCACCAGACCCGGAGGGTATAAGATCTGAACACCTGAAGAACGTTCCGCTAGTCCTCATAAACACACTGGCTCGGAAGTTCACACGTTACTTGTCTGAATGAAATATTTCTACTCATTGGAAAACCAGCACAGCCGTGCTATTGTTCGAGAAGGGAGAATTCCATGATAGCGGTTTACAAACCTTCACTCGAGTCATCCTAAAAAGGATTGAGAAAACCCTGAACGAAGGACAGCAATGTGAGCAAACAGGATTTCGAAAAGGATTCAGGACAATGGATCACCTCCGCAGGATAATAAGACTCACTGTAGTATCGTGAGAGTACAAAAGACCGCTCCGTCTAACTGTCATCGATTTAAAGAAGGCCTTTGATTCAAATGAAATAGAAGCAGTCATGGATGCCCTTGATAGTCAAGGAGTCCCTACTTGATACACAAAGATTCTAAGTCAGATGCACAAAAATTTTACAAGGAAAATATCACCATTCAATTACGATATCACCATTCAACGAACACCGACGTCAAAAGAGGAGTTAGGCAAGGCGATAGAATCTCTCCAAAATTATTCACCGCCACCATCCAGAACGTCATGCGAACATTGGAATGGGATAATATGGGAGTGAAAATCGATGGTAGGCAGTTACATCACCTTCGCTTTGCTGATAACATCGTCCTAATAGCACCAAACATTTGCTAAACGGAACGAATGTTTGCCAGCTTTGATAAAGTCCGAAAAATGACTGGTCTTCGAGTAAATCTCACAAAAACGATGTTCATGACGAACGGATTGGTTTCGCACGCCCCATTCACGCTCAACGGAACAAATATCTTTGAATGATCCAGTTATATCTATCTAGGTCGGGATATCAAAATGATGGACGACTTAGGTTCTGAGTTGGGCAGAAGGAAATGAGCAACTTGGAAAGCTTTCAAGAGCATCGAGGGTGTAGTGGAAAGAACCAAGAACATCCAGCTCCGTTCCCTCATTTTCGGCTCAGTGGCACTTCCTGCGCTAACGCATGCATCAGAAACCTGGTCACTGCATTAAACAGGATGAAAGATCACTCAGCGTTATTGAACGCCCCGTCGAAAGGACCATGCTAGGAGTATCCCCTTTCACACAAATAAGAGAAAGAATTTGAAACTCTGACTTGCGCTAACAATTAAAATCAAGGATACCGTTCTGTACGCTAAACAGCTGAAGATAAGGTGGGCCTCACACGTAATGCAACGACAACCGATGTACAGGAATCCTTAGTGACTGGATTCCTCTGTGTGTGAAATGCACTGCAGAAGGACTACCGACCCGATGGTTAGAATTCTTCACAAAGATCCTAGAAGAAAGATATGATGGTCAACGAGTCCCTAGAGCGAGCAGAACCCAGCGCACTAGTCTTGCACGCGACAGGAAAAAATGGAAGATTTACTGGCGCCCGCTCTATTCACTCGACGATCACAGGAACTACATGTGATATGGGTGAGGTGATCAGTTGAGGTAAAGAAAACTAAATCTGCTTATTTTAAGGTACATTACCTCTTATTCTATTAGGTTAAAATTTTCAGTATTTAGCGCTTGAAAGCTGTATTTTTTCTCATTTTTCGAGCATCAAACTTCGTACTCTGTATGTGAAAACAATTGAGCAAACGTTTGTATGCATGTATGTTTGTATATAACCATCAACACAGAGAGCTAAACAAGCAATGGGTCAGCGTGGCAAAGGCTGCAGGTTTAAAATCATCGGTTATTTCACACCTTGAAAATAATAAGCCAACATGTTACGTCTTGTACCTACTTATTAAACACACAAGTTGGTATCTTCTGATGGTATTGCGTCAACCAATCCATCATCATTCAAGGTTAGACCCATCAGGTTAGACCCACCCCCAGACCCATCAGCTGTGTAGACGGACTAACGGATAGAATAACCTGGTTTTTAAGCCTAATACGAACCCAGCTGCTTAACCGCTTAACCGTTCCAGCCCACCTCGCGAACACCCAAATGTTCCTAGAACGTCTACGTGACGCGTCTCCTAATAACGCGTGCGTGATGGAGTCGTTCGACGTTACCGCGCTGTACACCAACGTATCGAATGACTCCGCAATGCAAGCCATCTTTGAACTTCTTGTTGAACATTAAGGAAAAATAAAAATTCATGGCATGTCTATCCAGCAGCTCATGGCTCTCTTAAAGGAGTGCCTAAACTGCTCGATTTTCAGATGGTCTGGGGAATACTACGCGCAAATAAGGGGGCGCTGGCAATGGGGCAGCGACTGGCACCAAGCCTTGCCATTGCGTTTATGTCTAGAGTGGAAGCCCCCGCTCTCGGTCCCCGGCCGTTACTCTACTGCAGATATATAGACGATTGTTTTGTCGTCTTCTCTACACAGGAGGAGATGGACCAAATGTTTTGAATTATTGAACGAGCAGTCAGAGTACATTAAGTTCACCCGGGAGAAACCGAACGACGGCTGGCTCCCGTTTTTAAACGTTCAAATTAATTTGTCAGGTAGCGTTTACATGACAAAGCGCTACCGAAAACCAAGTAACAAAAAAATCCTGGTTCACTCCCTTTCTTGTCACCCTTCGCAAACAAAGAGGGCGCCTGTGAGAAACATGTTTCAAACAGCCAAGTCTGTATGCACAACTAGGGAACTAAGGGAAGAATCGCGCGACTTGGCTCAGCAAATAGCCATCTCCAATGGCTACGAAATTGTAACCCCACGAGATAAGTTTCGAGAGAGAGCAACGCTCCAAAAGAATCGGTTTGGCCAAAACAAGGTCCCGTTTATCTTGCCCTTCATTAGCGATGAAATAAGTGCAGCGATGAAACGATGCTTAAGAAGGGCAGATCTAGAGGAATCGGTAGCGATAATTGAAATACCACCGAATACTCTTCGTCGCCAATTAGTTTGTAACCGCTTGTATGACCATCTATGTGAAACACAAAATTGCGTAATTTGCCCTTATGGCAGGGACGGTGACTGCATGAGTTCAGGCACGATATACCCGATCTCTTGTGGTACTTGCGGAGACGGATATATTGGCGAAACGGGCAGACCTTTATGTATCCGCATAAAAGAACACCTAGATGGCAAACGAAAAGCAAAACAAGGCACGCCACTAGGGACGCATAGGATACAAAAACATAGCGGAGACGATTTTGATATAAAAGTCGCTATCCTCGCACGGGATATAAAAACACCAACACGCAAATTTCTCGATGCCTTTTGGATAAATGCCAAAAATACTACAATGAATAGCATGGAGGAATGTCCCGAGATCACGCGTGATCTCGCCCCTTACCTTCGAATCGATCGTTGACCGAGGGTGCTGCAGTCGTCGGCAGAGCCGCTTTTTCAATCTGTCCTCCACCGAGGAAGAACAGCCGCTCAGAGTCGCATATGGGTCGTCACCCTAAATTAGGCGATTCTGCCGAAACGTCAGCTACGATTGTATTGAATGTGTGTTATTGTATGGAAGTAAACGTATGCTGTTTAACAACCTCGCGATCGCTGAGAAGGAAAACGACGAATTCATAGTTCAAGGCCGTGGTTAATAGAAAGTCGATCCTTGGTACTGATGGCTCTTGCTTTGGTTTTTCTCATTTCCCATGGCACCCATTTATTCGAGCCATCACCCATTCCATCTCTCAATTGAGCGGTTCCAGATCGGCTTGCATATGATATTTAAGCAGCACCTCAATGAGTTTTTCGAGCTCCAAGTTCGGTTCTCACCATCACGTAGGTCTGCGCTGGGCATCATACCTTTCTTTTAGGGTTTTCGTAAAAAACTCTGAATATCGGGTCGGTGGTCTTCCTGCAGTGCGTTTGATATCCTGACCACTTGACAATCGGTTGTCATTCATACGCATTACGTGTCCGGCCCACCTCATCTTCGACTGTTTGGCGTACAGAATGAGATCGTTGATTTTTAATCGTTGATGCAGGTCAGAACTTCTGATCTCTTCCCTTACTTGTGTGACACGGGATACTCCTAGCATCGCCCTTTTGGCTGCGCGTTCAATGACGCCGAGTGATTTTTCATCCTGTTTACGCAGTTACCGCGTTCCTGACGCATACGTTAAGGCAGGAAGCGCCGTTCAATCGAAAAGATCAGCGCGGAGTCGGCTTTTCTTTGTTCTCTACACCAAATTCTCGATGCTGCTGAAAGCTTTCCAAGCCGCTCGTTTTCTTCTGCTCAACTCTGGAGCAAATTCATTCGTTATTTTGAACACTTTATCAAAGTTGGCAAGCATTCGTTCAGCTAGGTTAATATTTGATGTTACAAGGACGATGTCATCAGCAAAGCGAAATGTTGTAATTGCCGACCAACGATTTTCAATCCCATGTTGCCATATTTCACTGTTCGCATGGCGTTATCGAGGGTAGCGGTGAGTAGTTTTGACGATCGTATTCGTCTTTCTTATGTTATCGAGAACGACATCTTTCCAACAGCCCACTAGTGAACTGAAAACGTCACAGTTTGCTGTGGTTTTCGGAAACTGTTTTTCCTAGTTTGGCTGCTTTTTCTCTATTCCGCGAAAAATGCAATTTTGTGCGAAAGAGACGATGTTTCGATCCAGTATAAAACTTCTTGAAAATACCGATATCGGTTAGGCAAAACTTCCTATTTACTATGATGTGGTCTATTTCGTTATAGTACTCTCCATTGGGAGATTCGCACGTCTATCGTTGACGGTGAAGCTTCTGGAATTGGGAGTTACCATGGATGGTTTTGGTCGCCCTGATAAACTCAGAGAGCCGTTCACCCTGTTCGTTCCATTCTAATCCGTGGGTCTCAATGTAACGTTCCTCAGACGTTTTTCTTGGTCCAGTCTTGGCATTGAAATTTCCAATGACGACCCTCAAGAATGTATGGTCTTCTCTGTAGAACTTCTCGAAGTCCATATAGAACGCTGCGACTTCTTCCAAGTCAGAGTTTTATGTCGGCACGTAAATGACGAAGATTGGCAAAGCCGGAATTGATCCACATCTTTTTAATCATAAGCATACGATTCGGGTTGCTAGTTGTTGGATTGAATCGGTGTTCATGGATAAACTCGTGTTGACGAGAACGGCGACGCCGCCAACTCCTCTACTGTCACATGTTCCGAGGAACAGTTCTTTTCCAGTGTCAAAGACGGCGTCGAATGGGTGGCGTCGTCTCGTCTCGGCCAGGCCGATGACGTCGTACCTTATCATTCTTGCTTGCATGAGCAAATCCTCTATCGAGGACTCGGTTTCAAGTGTACGTGCCTTGTAGGTACAGATCGTCACCATAGTTCTTGAGCCAGGCAGCTTCCATTGGCTGTGAGATTTTAGCAGCCTCTCCGTACTAATCCTGTGCAACACTGCCGAATCGAGGGCTCTTCTGGGGTCAGGGGAATGAAGTCTGTTCCTTCTTTTTTTATACACACGTAAAGCTTGGTGAGCTCTGCACGTTGGGGCTGGGTATACTCACAGGTAGCTTGTCATTCTCTCCCAGAGTGGAGTTGGAGCTTATTTGTTGGAAGCGACGCCTATCCGTTTCCCGTGTACATCCTGTCAGTTGATTGCAAGCTTTTGGCTGAATTGTGTCGTAGAGTACAATCCGCGTAAACAAGAATATGCCCGCGCACGCATGAATGAATACGCCTAGTAAATACAGAGAACATATGCCAAGCTGAGCAGTAAAAAGAGGGAGTCCATCCCCTAGATCCAGCTACATCTCAGGAAAGCAAAGGTCGCTCTTGGTCCGCGACCAACCCCCAATTCGCCACTTGGGATGTTCCGCATTCTCGTGCTGCTAACCGACTCCAGATCGCTCATTCTTCTGAGATCGGTGAAACTTTCATATTAAAATAATAAATGTCAGCGTTTACAGCTCAAAAATTTAGTTTGGTAGAAGTCGACTTAAACAACCAAAATTTTTTACTGTCTTATTTCCCATTGCCCTCATCAACCTATTGCGCTTGTCTCGGCACTTCTTGCATTCGCCTTCATCGTCCACAATGGTTTTCGAAAATTTCGCGTATTGCACTGTCTGCTGATTGGGGATTTTGCCTCTTTATGAATATCGTAAAATGCTGACTGCGTGAATACTTCAAAAACATCCTGGCTCATTTCTTTCTTCCCACCCTTCGCACACGAAGAAGGCGCTTGTGAGGAACGTGTTTCGAATAGCAACCTCTGTGTGAACAACCGGGGAACTAAAAAAAGAATCACGCGACTTGGCTGAGCAAATAGCCATCTCCAATGGCTACGAAATAGTTACCGCACGAGATAAATTTAGAAGGAGAACAATGTGCCGAAACGAAACACTTGGCCAAAAGAAAGTGCCGTTCATGTTGCCCTCTATTAGCGATGGAACAAGAATAGCTTCAAAAACGATGCCTAAAAAAGGCGGATCGGATCTAGAGGGATCGGTAGTGAAAAACTGAAATTGAAATACCACCGATTACTCTTCGTTGTCAGTTAGTTTGTAACCGTCTGTATGACCGTCTATGTGAAACAGAAAATTGCGTAATTTACCCTTTTGGCAGGGACGGTGATTGCATAAGTTCAGGTGCGATATACCTGATCTCTTGCAATGATTGCGGAGACGAATATATTGGCAATACGGGCAGATCCTTGTGTATCCGCATAAAAGAGCACCTAGATGGGAAGCGAAAAGTAAGACAAAGTACCCCACTAGGCACGCATAGAATACAAAAGCATAGCGGAGACAATTTTGAGGTAAAAGTCAATAACCTCGCACTGTAGTCTAAGACACCAGCGCGCCAACTTGAGACTTTTTGGATAAATGCCAAAAATCCCGCAATGAATAGCAGGGTGGAATGCACAGAGGTCACACGCGACCTAACCCCGTCTCTTCGGATCCATTTCTGATGTGGGATGGCGCAGTCATCAACCGTATGCGACCATAATCAGCTGTTCTAACCTTCCTCATTGGAAGTCATGTAAAAAAGCGGTGTTTTTCGAGAAGCTGTTGATCATGTAATTGCCATGAAGCTTTTCGTCTTACTGTAAGTGCTATTGAAGTGTTTGACCTAGTTAGTTGCGTATTAGTATACCCTTCCAGGCTCTGAAGAAGGCGAGTCTGCGGAAACCTCAGCTACGATTGTGTTGTATGTGTGTTATTGTATGGAAGTAATTGTATGCTGTCCAACAACCTCGCGATTGATGAGAAAGAAAACGACGAATTCATAATTTAATGCCGAGGTTAATGGAAAGTCGATCCTGAGTGCTATTACAAAAGTGAAGGAGTACATTTGAATGAAGATCAATGTATGAATGAGTATGAATAGAATAGCTACGATAAGAACCTCACACGCAGATGTTGACATTCCCATTTGTGAAATACATTCAGAAAATTCCGAGTGTAGACATTTTGTTGATTTCTGAATTACAAGTAGAAGTAAACAACATTTTCGTTTCTTGCGCACATTCTGTACTGCTCATGACTGGATGAACGTGAAGGATAAACCATGCATGGCTTGCCACTCTCGGCGGGTTTGTCCGATTTCAGCTTATGATCTACAATTATGTCTTAAGAGTTCGCAAGTTGG
This sequence comes from Angiostrongylus cantonensis, assembly GCA_009735665.1. Taxonomy (NCBI): domain Eukaryota; kingdom Metazoa; phylum Nematoda; class Chromadorea; order Rhabditida; family Metastrongylidae; genus Angiostrongylus; species Angiostrongylus cantonensis. The sequence continues at coordinate 1,045,132 of MQTX01000053.1, forward strand.
AAGATTCTGACGTCAGATGACTGTGTCAGATCTCCCTCACTCTCAACTCTCACTCTATAATCGTTTAGTCATGCTCGACTTTTTTTTAAACTTTGATTCGCTGTTGGCCAAATGGGAAATATTTAACGCGGCTCACGTGTCTCATCTTCTATTGCGAAGTTATCCTGAATTTTCTGAGGTGAAAGGGAATGAGTTATTTCATAGTGTTTAATAAGTGACATTCACAACACAGACAATGTTGGTGTTTAAAAACTGTGGAAAAAAATGAAGTGTAAAGTGTACAACAGTGTGTCGTTTTAGAGAGAAGAGAATTGGATGCAGTCATCTGTACAAGAGGCATTCACAGTGTTCAATGAACCAGTACGATCGGAGCTCGTCACTAACCGGAATGTCGCTCATTTTCACTTTACATCTTGGACATTCGAACGATTAACTCTACCACGTCTATTATTTGGCTGTTTGCTTGTCATTAAAAAACTTGCAACAAAGACAATTTTGAGGTAAAAGTCAATAACCTCGCACTGTAGTCTAAGACACCAGCGCGCCAACTTGAGACTTTTTGGATAAATGCCAAAAATCCCGCAATGAATAGCAGGGTGGAATGCACAGAGGTCACACGCGACCTAACCCCGTCTCTTCGGATCCATTTCTGATGTGGGATGGCGCAGTCATCAACCGTATGCGACCATAATCAGCTGTTCTAACCTTCCTCATTGGAAGTCATGTAAAAAAGCGGTGTTTTTCGAGAAGCTGTTGATCATGTAATTGCCATGAAGCTTTTCGTCTTACTGTAAGTGCTATTGAAGTGTTTGACCTAGTTAGTTGCGTATTAGTATACCCTTCCAGGCTCTGAAGAAGGCGAGTCTGCGGAAACCTCAGCTACGATTGTGTTGTATGTGTGTTATTGTATGGAAGTAATTGTATGCTGTCCAACAACCTCGCGATTGATGAGAAAGAAAACGACGAATTCATAATTTAATGCCGAGGTTAATGGAAAGTCGATCCTGAGTGCTATTACAAAAGTGAAGGAGTACATTTGAATGAAGATCAATGTATGAATGAGTATGAATAGAATAGCTACGATAAGAACCTCACACGCAGATGTTGACATTCCCATTTGTGAAATACATTCAGAAAATTCCGAGTGTAGACATTTTGTTGATTTCTGAATTACAAGTAGAAGTAAACAACATTTTCGTTTCTTGCGCACATTCTGTACTGCTCATGACTGGATGAACGTGAAGGATAAACCATGCATGGCTTGCCACTCTCGGCGGGTTTGTCCGATTTCAGCTTATGATCTACAATTTGATGAACATCTTGAATAACGCCGTGTAAAAAATAATATGGTCCGTAGTCTTTAAAAGCACAGTATTTTGTAAACCCACAAATTCTCATGTTGAACTTTACTGTAGTAGGCTAACTTTTATTAAAAATGTGAAATGATTGGTAAACATCCCTTTTACATGTACAAGAACTGTTGACGGGGCAACGGCAAACCAACAACAATGCTAGTTCACATGAACAAATTCATGCGTTTTTCATGCCAAGCCCTGAGGTACATACATTAGGAAAGCTGATATCATTTACATATTCAGAAATTATCAGGTAACTTGATGTTTTCTTCGATAAGCAAATACGAGGTTGTTTATTTTACTAGGATACAAATAGCTGACGCTTCGGCCTTTTCGACTTCTTCAGAGCCGTTTATTTGTGGTAAGTATCTGAGTTAGTTGGTGGTGGATAGCAACCGCACAGAGTCCTCGCCCATGCATTACCGTGCGGCTGCTATCCACCACCAACTAACTTAGATACTTACCACAAATAAACGGCGCTGATGAAGGCGAAACCGCCGAAGCGTCAGCTATTTGTATCCTAATAAAATAAATAACCTCGTGTCTGCTTATCGAAGAAAAACATCGAATTATCAATCAATGCAGAGGTTAACAGAAAGTCGGTCTTGAGTATTATCAGGAAACTGTCCAGGATAGCGAGGTACAGTGAAAATCGGATTAGGCGCATCGTTCGTTAGAGCCATAGAAAGCTCTTAAACATAACATGAACGAAATATTGATGCAGTTGCCGTAATGCCATCTTAGTTTGAGTTACTCAAAAATCCGTGACGAGACCATAATGGAACGCAAAACTGAGCAGTTTTGCTTTGACAAGAATGTTCTGCAGCACAATGTCGTGGTTGTACACTATCATCTGATCACAATATCATTTGTTGAAAACATGTCAGGCAGGCTTAGTACTAAACGATCGTTTCCATGGAAGGTAAATAGACAAGTCTGCAATTTCACATATAGTAAACGGAACACCGAGCGTAGTTTCATGTACAGTAATCAGATCATCGGCTACAATTGGCCTCGTCCGGATAGCGAATCAATGGCACCACGACGTTGCTGGTTCTCGAATTCACGGAGTATTGACGAGTGTGCATATGCTGCCGATCTCCACTAAAATACGAGCCGTATAAATGAAAATACGCTTACCGACAAACTTGAATAGTTTGAAAAATTTTTAACTACACAGTAAATCAATAGATCTGCTAGGTTTTCTAACTATTGATTTTTTGTGTAGCCTCGTGGTTTTCTGTCCGAACGTGTCAGGTTGCGATGTATGGGTTTCATTTTGGCAGCACTTTTATTAAAGCTGAGAAGTGCGAAATCTTCTTCGGCAGTCTACATAGCCTCTATGCTACAGCAGCACTGCCCAATGATCTCTATCCATGGTCACCTTTCATCACGAACAATGGGAAAGGGTATCATGGAAAAGGAGGACAATGGCGTGATGATGTCCATGTCTATTGCATATCTCAATGGGCAACTGTGGTTTTCCACGAGCACGAATGAAGTTCGCCGATCCTTCGTTCAGTTATTTTACGATTAATGAGGTTTAGAATTGTTATACTGTCCCCTTTTTTTGATACATAACGATTCAGACGTTTTGATACTGGTTTTTTGACGATTGAGAAATTGAGTACTTGATTGCCGCAGAGAAAAGGCACTACGCTATCGCACTAAGCATATAAATGGTTTATTGAAATGTCGCTCCCACTTCATACCTATTCACCATTCGAGTCCATTGGAAGTTGGAACAGCAACTTATATTTTTAAATTTTCTAGGCTTAGCGCGGCAATCGCAAGCGTCAAAACACATTGGAGGGCAAGGGATATAACTCTCTCCTCTTCCATGAATTCTCGACGCGGTGTCCGAAATGGAACCCTCGACGAAGAGAAGGGGGAGTATATAGATTCCACCGATGCGGAGATTTCGAACGACGTCGTCATTGAACAGAAGGCTTAATTTTTATTGGCAAAGATTTGTAAATTTTAGTGACTGTCATCTCGATGAATAAAGTGCATCACGAGCTGTTTGTTTTGTTTTTGCTTAGAACTGAACAGTGTACAGTTCTCGCCCACATGTGATTAGATACAATGCACAATAACCGGTGTGCGTTAAATCCACATTGATTTCGAGAGGAACAGTTAGCAATGGATGTGCTAGATATTTACAGAATCATCGAAAACGCTATGACAGCTTTTTATTGGCTTTTTATTGGCTGGCTGTGACTGTCTCCCATCAAGCAACCCTAATAAGAGATAGGTAGCAGTACTAATAAGGCTAACTGATACTTCCTTTGGTTGCTCGTAGCCTTTGCAAAAATTAAAAATACTGACCGCAGTGGTGACTGACTCTCAGACATTCCACGGACGAGTTGCCGTCTTGGGTACCGTTGAACACTCACGGCACGGTCCTCATAAGCTGGATCGACCCGACTCCATTCACGGAACAAACTGTCACTATGCTCGTCCACGCTAAGCGATGAATGATGCTCTTTATAAAATATCTAAGTAATGCAGAAGCTTCAAATTTAAAATGGCGTAACAGTTTTCCTAAGTGATTGTGGAATCATCAGACTTAAGAAAAAAGTTGAAACGATAAAAATAAATAACGTGTATATAGTGCTGAAATCAAGGAGTTCCATAAAACGTCTAGGTAAAAGTGTATCCCTATGAATTAGTTGAGGTATGGCAGAGAATGAATCGTCAAAAAATCGATATTCATATCTTTTAGAGACTTCTGAGAGTTAGTCTACTGGAACAACCCTCTGGCCCTTAATTCACCCTGCTACGAGTATATTCTCGAAAACTGGACTGCGCTGCACAGCACTATGGACTGGTCCTCTTACAGGACTTATTAAAACAATGTAAAGCCATCTATCTGTAATTGAGTAAATTTTGAAAATACTTGTAAATGAAGCTAAAAAAGCCACCTTAGCATTTCTGGTATTGCGTATGACTTCTCAGAATATCGAAGGACAAATCGCTCAATAATTGAGCCTATCTATAAGGTCTGTCCGAATTTTTTAGAGCGCGTTTTGAAAAATGCTGGACTACCCACGAGAGTAATCGCTAGCCCCCGGAAAAGGTAAACGGAAAAGGTTCGATCTGGCCTGGGGTCCATGTTTTGCAAATATCTCAGCATCACGGTCGTTGGACTTTACATCATACCCTAATGGGAGAAATAATACTAGAAAAATAAAAAGCTAACATTGTGCTATCCACAACAGTCTTCAAAATGCAAGAGGCCAAGCGCAAGATCAATTCGAACTACGTTGTGCAAACCTTCGACACTTGTAATTCAGTTGTGTATAGATCCATAAGGACGAAAGTATGAGCAAGTCATGCAGTAAAAATGGTTGCACGGAAGATGTAGGAGAAAAGCTTCAAGTGTCGTATAAGGTGACTTCTAGGATAATTGTTTCTAGGCCGCTTAAACAGTCTTATGGATTATCAACAATTGAATGATACTAGTAGATGTGATCTTGCATGGCGCAAATCACATACGTGTGTAGCAGTAACGACATAAGGAAATTGTGCTGGCATCTGCACAATTTCAAAAAGGAGACTATAACAATTGGAAAAACGAAGTCGCTGGATTCGAAATGAATAGCCTTCTAAATTGAAAGAATCCATACAAGTTCTGGAGTATCATTAGTATAAGCGAACAGTTCAAAGCCACCATAACAACTTATTATAAAGACAGAACAATAAATAAATATATATGTATATGTGAATAAATAAAGAAAAATAGGTAAAAAAAGCTAATAACCGTAGTCACCTATAGTCCCGGTCATTACGTTGCCTCCGTTGTTGCAAACTCGTTGGTTCATTTATCCAGGGAAGTGGTCTCGACATGATTTGAGGCACACTGCCAGTAGAAATGCGATTCATCAGCGATAATCGACGGTGCTCTAAATTTTTCTATACAACCGGTTGAATAACAATGCCTTAACTTGGAACGTGAAACTTGAGTGGCCCGTCCTCAGTGGTTGTGCGGGCCCCAGCATAGCCTCCAATTTTTGGAGATTTGGTGGTTAAGCCATTGCTGTTTCCTAGAATCCCGAGGCCAGCCTTGTCAAAGTCTACCCCAGGTCTTCACCATCACAGGCAGTCGCAGCCCATGTGGATCAGAGAGAGAGATACCATGCGACTTTGATACTAGGACGGTGGTAAATTCAGGTATTGGTCTACTACATCGCATCCCGACACCCAAGAACACTTCCCATCCACGATGAGGCGGTAAACCGTTAGGTGGAATGACAGTGCTATCCTTAGAAAATAACATAAATAATTAAAACGACATTGTGAGCGTTGGATGCAAATAATCTAAAAGAAAACGGTTACTCTAACGTGCAAGGTACGTTCTACATGCATTTAACCATACTCACACAGGCATGTAGGAGACGGTTTACCGTCTAATCGTGCTTGAGATTGGTTTCGGACCACTATACATAGAAGAGGACTATTAATCGCCTTGAACAGTAATTCAAACTAAAAAGTAGGTTCCACATTGTCGTCTTTGAAACCAGCCACTAATGACAATTATCTCCGCGTTAGTGGAAAAAGCCAAGTCACAAAGCGCCCAGCCTCCCACTGATCGACAGCTGCTCGTTGGACACGTATGGTCTCTTTTTAAGCTGCATTTATTCATTATCGACCCAAATGAAGATGTGAGATGTACCACGTACCATGACAACTAGCCAACCTTCTCGTGTTCGTTCACATAAGAGAAAATCTTTAAAATAACAGAAAAAAAGACCAACTAAATAAGAAAGGCATGAAGGCTAGAAGTAGTCTCCATTGCTCATATTCACACGATCCTTGTTACAACCATGACTACAGTATTTGTTCGAAAGCAGTGAGCCACTGACTAACCAAGATCGCTTCCACCACTGTCAACACTGCTCACGAACATCGCATCTGGTGCACTCGATTCGGTTGAGTTCGTGCTGTCAAGGCTCGACACTGCAGCTGTTGATAAAAACTTCCGGCGCAGCAATAATGACCTAAAATTCTAAAATATTACTCTGAAAACATCAAATTTACTGAATTTTCGTGCTCGGTTTTTAGGGTTAAAAGTATTTCGAAAAAAGGGAAAATTTTCTTCTAAGGGAAATGCAATAAAGTTTGCCACTCACATTCCTATTTCAACGCAAGCAAAAAAAAACTATGTGGACCGTCAATAAGGTTAGAACTCTGCTAAAAGCAATAGCCGCTAAGGTCTTGAATTTCGACTGTTACCATGCTGGTGTTTAACAGCAAACTGAAAATTTTTATCACAACTACATGAACAGGTCAAAAATCTGTATGGTGAGGGATATTGTGTTGAACCGAGGATAGGCTTCAGTGGTGCTTACTCAAGTAACTTGATTAATAAACGGGGTTCTAAATGGTACGGATGGTAGTGCTGTTATCATTATATACCATATTCCTCCATGTCGATGACTAGTTCTTCTAGGAAATTGAACTGCTAAGGAACTGAATATTAGGTATCAATTACTAGAATCAGGAGAGGTGGTGGTGAAAAAGAAGAGAACAACCGACAATGCGAAAAGCTTGTGCTTAGTTTCGTCTTACCGATGTTACTAACCAATTCGCATACATCGGTTTACTGTTAATGCTGATCAAGGCATGCTATAAAGAGGTGAGCTCATGGCATACCATATGCGAAATTCATACCGACTTTTCCATAGATCAGGTGACCCGCTTCGAGGCCAGAAATCTGCATCATAAGCGGTTGTGGCATGTTGAACGCGACAACCAGGACGACGTTCATGTTTCTTGCGATTTTTGTTTTGCTCGTACGACAAGTTCTCGTCATGATGCAGACGACGCTCGTTGATAGCACAAGAATGTCCTCCAATAATGTCGTAGTTCTGTTCAAATATTGGCTGCATGGGCAGTTCATGCGGTAATCGGCGACTTAGTGTGCCATAGACAGCACCATGTGAGCTTCTTCGCGACTGTGGAAAGTCCGAATGGCTTGGCGGCTCAGTATGCCGACCATAGAAAAAGTCATGTGAGCGTCGTCTCCGGTCAGTGTTGAAATCACGGCTGTCGTACGATGTTCTTCTGGGTTGTCTGTCAAGCATCATATTGCAAGCATCCTTACGTGAACTTTTGTCGTACAGTGTACTTTGCGATGATTTCCGTGAATCCGACGAATGAGAAATACTGCGATCGAAGATTTTCTGCAGTTCACGTGAAATATCACTTTCATGCGGATTTTGATAAGTAAGCGTTTCGTCGTTTGAAATTACGGAGATTCGCCGGCGAAACTGTTTTGACGACCTAGACATTTTTAGGTTCGTTTCTTTTTTCCTAGGCATTTGTGATATTAAAATCTGTCTTAAAAGTGGGGCATGGTGCAACAAGTTGTCTCAAAATAGGATGACAAACACTATGATGTGATTAGTCTTTCAAGCCATAGATTATTTCATGTATAGCTCGACTAACAAGAAGAAAAGGATAAAAAAGGATAAAGCTCTCGGCGTTGATCAATCGCTGAGGGATGCGCCATCCATTCGACTTCATTAAGTACCACTGGAGGAGATTGAATGCATATCTGGCCTTTACAATGACTCGCGGTGGCCTGCCGATGTATCGAGCCAGTGCTGCTATCCTCCCAGACAAGTATGGTACCAATTTGCCGACCCCGGAGTGATGGAAAGCTTGGTGGGCGATGGGCGCATTTCACATGCGCGCCGCAGTGGCGCATCCAACCACTGCGCCACACGTGGTGCTCAGTCGGTAGAGCACCAGACACAGTGAAGTAAGGTTATAAAATTTTGATTAAGGACTGTGAGTTTTTTGAAAAACATTGAAGGCATGGGGAGATGAATGATCGGATTTCTGAATGATGCAGTAGAACTTCCGACGGCATTTGACATCCTATAGCTTATCATGGTCCCCATCCATGATCCAACCAGTAACGCCTATTCATCAGCGGCGTTTACAGTAACAGAAATTGATATCTACATAAGGAAGTTCTCAATACCGAAGAAAACAACTGATTTGATGGAAACAAAAATTCCCTTCGAGACGTAATGAATACCAGTTCACTCACATCACCGATTTTGTCACTCAACGATGAGTAAATTTCATGAACTCAGAAGTTTTTGAGCTACTACCTACTAGGTGCTGTGGAGTTCAAATTCATGAACAAGAAGCAACGTCATAAACTAGCCAAAGGCTACGATAGGATAAGCGGACACCTGCGGTCCAAAGTTTTGCAAATATCTCAGTAACGTTGTGGTTGCATATCGCTGCCAGCCGTAAAAAATGTTGTGGGCAGAAAATAAAAAGTAAAACATTGTGATTTCAGCTACAGCCTCAGCTTAACTGGGTTCAATGTCGATG
>MQTX01000053.1:1068644-1087075 GCA_009735665.1 Angiostrongylus cantonensis
TGTCAAACGTACTGCAGAAAGACCACCGACCCGATGGTCAGAGCTCTTCGCGAAAAGTCTAGAAGAGAGATATGATGCTAGACGAGTCCCTAAAGCGAGGAGAACCCACTGGGATACTCTTGCACGCGATAGGGAAAAATGGAGGATTTACTGGCGCCAGCTCGAGTCACTCGACGATCAACGGGACTACAGGTGATACAGGTGATGTGTCAAATAGTAACAACAGAACACGAAGTCCATCCCCTGACGGTCCGCGATTAACTCCTTGTCCGCGACCTAAAAACTTGCCACGTAGCCTCGCGACTAACCGACTATCGGGATCCCTCGTACGATGGAGATCGGTGGAATCACCTGTCACCTGTATCACCTGTAGTCCCGTTGATCGTCGAGTGAATCGAGGGATAAGAGATATAAATATATATAAAAAAGCTAAAACATAAAGCTCTCGGCGTTGATCAATCCCTGAGGGATGCGCCATGCATTTGACTTCATTAAGTATCGTCGGAGGTGAGTGAATGCATATCTGGCCTTTACAATGAGTCGCGGTGGTCTTCCGACGTATCGAGCAAGTGCTGCTATCCTCCCAGACAAGTCTGGTATCAATTTGCCTACCCCGGAGGGATGGAAGGCTTGGTAGGCCATGGTCGCATTTCACGTGCGCGCCGCAGTAGACGCCTCCGACCACTGCGCTACAAGCGTTTAATTACCATAGTTTGAGAACACTCTTTGTTTTAACTACGTCATCGTCGAAGGTAATATGTTGACTGAGTGGCGCCCTATAAATATATATATAAAATAAATATATATGAATATTACAGAAACTACATATACAAAATATATATATATATATCAGAAAAGTATCTACGTCCAACAGAGGTCTGCCAAGGCCACAGATCATAGTACTGGATGTGTCAACAGCAGCTACACAACGGTGCTATGAGGTCAGCATCTGCACAGCACCTTTTCGCGCTGAGCAATATAAAAGGATGGATGGTTAGTGAGGCGATCATCTCCGCGCTCTCGCCATTTATCTTCTAAGTTCTCTTATAATGGTTTATAGCAGAACTGAGCTTGACCTCACTATCAAAACTCTATTGCGTGTTAAGCATTCACAGTACCACCTATCATCAATGAAATCTCTACGGTACATCCCCACGTTTACTTTTCACATGTCGCTCTGATCTATGCAATGTAAATTAGAGTCTATGCCAAATTGCCAAATTTGTCAAGTTTTGCCAATTGCCAAATTTGAGGTCTGCCGTAAACACATACCTTTGTTACAATTCCTAAAGAAATAGCACTCATCACAATAAGTAATCCGTTCTCATGTCCGACTTTATGTTAACTTGGTATTGGATTATAAATGTGTCGTTTTCTTGTTCAGCAATCGCGAGGTGGTTGTACAGCAGTCATTTACTTCCGTGCAGAAGCACGTACAATGCAAAAGTAGCTAGAGTTTTGGCAGTATCGCCTTCTTCAGAGAAGTTTTAACGTGCCTTCCACTGAGGAATAGCCGCTGATTCATGTATTCTGTATAACAAGATCGCGATTGTTGAACATGGAAACGACACATTTATAATCAGTTAACCTGAACCGATGTCTTTGTATTCATGATAAGCAAACACGAGCGTTTTCGCAAATAAAGAATACGGCAACAACTTCAACTTGATTAGTGAGAAGATCCTACAACGAAGTCGGGCAAAGATCTTTTTTGCGCAAGATCAGAATGTCAATTTGATTAACATCCACATGCATGCGTTAGCGCGCAGATGCTATAGTTGCGTGCCATCAAAGCGTCAACTCTGATCTTTTTGACAGCCACGTTCACTCGCCCCTATACCACATTAAATTCACCAAACGTGTGACCGCAAAAGTTCACCAATGTGTCAGTCATATCAGAGAAAAACTAAGTTCAGCTTTGATATGTCAGTGTTATCGGTAAAGAACTATACAAGGCAAGAACAGAGTCGTACATCTGCAGAACGTGCCACGATTCCTTGCGATATGTAAACAAGAAGGCTTAACCTTTAACAAAATGACTGGCACTGAATCAATAAAAAACCACAGAGCGGCATTGCTGTCAAGGAAAGAAGACCCTTCTATCACCGATAAGGGCCGTCCAATCAACTTACTGTTAGTGACCAAAAAGCTTTTCGTTCTCGTCATCCTTAACAAAAATGACAGCATTAGGTGAACGGAGATGCGAATAAGAAGAAAACGATTCAGCGAGATGGATCACGTCCATATAATAGCCAAACAAAGTAGAGTAGCGAGAGCATAAGTTATTATTTCATGTTTTCCTCATCACTTAAAAAAAAACACTTCAGTTACAATTTTAGTTTGAGAGAAGCTGTCATGACAGCCTTCAACAATCAACTCGCTCCTAATCACTGTAGAGTGATCCTTTATATTCTATGTACATCAACCTCATAATCGAAACTTTACCACTTTTCAACGATATTATAGTTAGCGTAACAACAGGGATTCTACAAGACGGTGTCAGTTTAGCAAACTATACAACTTAGAAGGGTCGCTTCAAACGCAGTGGTCGGAGGCGACCTGCAACAGACATGGAGTAGATCCCTATACCCCTGGCCCACTAAGCCTTCCATCCCTCTGGGGTCAGCAAATTGGTACTAGAATTGTCTGCAAGGATAGGAGAACTGGCTCGGCATATCGATAGGCCACAGCGAGTCATTGTAAAACCCAGACAGATATGCATTCAATCACCTCCAGCGATACATAATGACGTGGAAGACATGGCGCATCCTTCAGGGATTGATCAACGCCGAAAACTTTATACTTTTTTATTTTTACCACCTTAGAAAACCCCATAAGAAAAACAGGAACGAAAAAATATGGGTGTGAATTTTAAAGACGGCAACAATATCGTCTTTTCATTGCTAGTGACATTTCTGGATGCTCCATATATGTGCATTTGGGTTCAGAAGAACATAATGGACGACTCCTTCTAGGCCGAGAAAAGGACATCATTAGTTTGAAGAGCTTATAGAAACGTAGATAATACGGTGAAAAGAACAAAAGACATCCAACTCTGCGTCCATCTTTTCGACTCTGCAATTTGTCCTTCCTCAACGTACACCTCGTATAAATGGAAGCTCATATATAGAATGGGAGATCTATCACCATTATTTCGTTGGTCTTGCAGTTAGCTGGGAGACGCTCTGTTACTTTTCTTTGTGCAACGCGATAACACCTGCCTACTCTAGACGGTATGAAAACATCACGGTTTACTTGTGAGAGCAGTATCTGGGAACAGCTCTGTAACATCTTTGTCCCGCACGGTAGTGGCAGCACTATCCAGATGCTGCAAAATTACTCTTGTTCATCTGTGAAAGCATTGCCTTCTGTTCCATTTTTGTTCCTCTAATTTAAGTCTACAATTCCTGTAATACAGTTGTGTTCTTGAATTCTCTGTTCCTTTGAACCGCTCATTAAGTTACATTCGTCACTACTAAACGATAATGACATTCCATGAGACTACCAACTAACTCGATTAATCTCAATTTTATGTTGCGTACTAACCGTCCCTCGATCACCTATGTATTGAGGCTGTCCTTCATTATCTGTTAAGCTCTGTACATTTATTAATCGCATTTTAAATGAACAACTCAACTGCAACTACTATGCAGCAGGACATAAAAAGGCTAAAACCCCACATTATTTCGTTATCACGGAACGTGTCTCTCGAGAACACTAAATCCATTGAGCAACTGTTGTACTTTGACGTGCGACAGGTACGAATGGGGGTGTTCCTGGCACCGCTAGTGTGAGAAGGAGAAGTGATATAAATGGGGGCTTGATATGGAAAACGGTAAACCACCATCGTAGCCACGAAAACGTTTTTTTTTTTGAAACGCAAATTTATCTTGAGCCTGTGTTTCATTTTATACGTTCGGTACTTGACAAAACTCTCAACAATAGAGTTCCTCATTTCAGCGGCAGAGTCTCCTTATCTAAGAGGACTTTTAATATAACTCAATTCGTTTCAATTCTATGTTTTCTCTTGCCTGTTTGCGTTCGACTTTTCTTTTAATCTATGGACAGATACTTTCAATTCAAAAAATTTTCTTTGCATTTCATTTACCAATACCAGGACAGACTTTCCTTCAACCTTGCCATTGATCAATAATATCCTGTCTTCTTTTATGAACAAACATGAAGTTGTTAGTAGCGATATTTATTCAATACAATGCTGACTCACATTTCGGGGCATTGTTTTGTCTTCTAAGATTATTATAGTGTTTGACTAAGTGGATTTCGTGTCAGTTTGACTCTTGCGGGCTCTGAAGAAGGCTAAGCCACCGAGACGTCAGCCAGCGTTCTATTGAATAAATCTTGGTGCTGACAACGTCGTATTTGCTTGTCAAGAAAATAGTGTTTTATTTCTTTGCACTTTTTGTATATGATTGCTTACTCCACAGTTGAACGAAGCGTTCTCATTATAAATCATGTGGGCCAAAACGCACTTTCCATTTCAGTGGTATGTTGCTGATTTTGTCAGGCTTTTTCCCACAGTATAAAAAGCACCCGTGACAGGCCGCTCCCAGCTCGTACTTATTACAAACAACCGTTCGATCAAAGAATAGTTCACCACTTTCAACCAAATTTAGTCCAGAGTGGTGACGATTCCTGACCTTACCCTACTAATAGACGGACTACTGAACTGAGGTATCCTTAGCATGCGATAATCAGCCGTAGGATGAGCCTGTTGATGCATTAGACAATAGAAGCAATTCCACTAACACAAAAGGATAAACGGATAACGCTCTCGGGGTTGATCAATCCCTGAGGATGCCCCATGCTTTCGACTTCATTAAGTATCGTTGGAGGTGATTGAATGCATATCTGGCCTTCACAATGACTCGCCGTGGCCTGCCGATGTATTGAGTCAGTGCTCCCATCCTCCCAGAGGAGTCTGGTACCAATTTGCCGACCCCGGAGAGATGAAAGGCTAGGTGAGGCCATGGGCGCATTTTACGTGCGCGCCGCAGTGGCGCCGCCAACCACTGCGCCACACGCGCTCTTCCCACTACCACAAGATACGGTAAACAATCGAGGGTGCTTCTTGTAAGCGAAAATTTAAAAAGAGCGACGAATATGTAGATTGAACTGCTAATATTTCAGTCAAAAAGTACATGAGAACAAAGCACTCAGATTTCGACAATGCTGCCGAGTTAATCGTTTTCACTTTCTCGACACCGCTGACGGTTGCATTTGCTGTCTATGAGACTTTACGTAGTTGGCAATGTAGAGATACCTGTCTCTGAAACTGCCTCACTCCTAAATGTACTTGCGGTTCGCTAATGGTCGGAATGTATTGCCGATCCATTGGATAGAATTCGTCCTGAAAACACGCTAACATCGTAAGATGGATTTACTAAACAACGAACAACATTCCAAATTCAAAGAAAACCTCCTCCATTGAAGACACTTTCTCGCTGTTTTATCTTTTATTACCTACGTATTCTTTTCGCATGGCAGGGTACTATGTGAAATTCTAGCACGCCGCTTACACTCAGGGAATCATTGCTGATTTCTAGTTATCGAAAAGCTTTTCAGCTTTCAGCTCATACTTTCTCGATAACTAAAAAATTTGAATACTTAGAAACTTCACAATATATAGAAGAGAAGAACCATCGACTCGGGTTATTGGCTCTGATGAAGACGAAGACGTCGAAACGTTAGCCAATAATAAATATTGTTATCAACCTCGTGTAAGCTAATCAAAGAAAGAATACATATAGAAGAGAATTTCCTCCACCAAATAACATCACCTATCGTTCATCAAAGCCGTTGTTTGAATTTTAGTGTTGTTTAGAATTAGTGCGTCCAGAAGGAATGAAAATGAAATTTAAAGTTTTAAAGATCCGAAAGATATCCCGGCGGCCATAAATATCAACAGCGCATTTAGGGACATCATCAAGTTCCAATCGATGAAATGGCACTATTTCAATTGTTTTATTGTTGAAATACGAACCTTGACGGAAAAATGTACACACAATAACTTCAGTAAGCTGCAGAAAATCAGAATCATGTACTGGTAAAACAAAGAGCCTTTACCCTTGGACAAGGATTTGTAGATTCTAACCCTCCTCATTTTAACTAACAAAATGTACTTTGAGCTGGAACGTATTGGTTTGGATTTGAAAACGTCTGTCATTTTTGCACCGTATGAGTAGAGATTAACTCACATCGGAAATTAAGTGTTAACGAACCACTTTAGATGTGACCTGCCAACCAAGTAGACCATCTAAGATGAAGCAAAATAATCTATATAGCAAACTAACTGCACAGCAACTATGGCCAATTCGAAACAACTTAATGGATTAGAAATTAGCAAAACAGGAGATAGGATGCTGTATCAGATGGGAGGCTGCATCATTGCCTTATCAAATGTAACATTAGAGACCGCACAAAAAGGCCGTTGTTTTCTGATAAAGCTAATAAATTCTATTTCCTACGGAAAGAAGAAAAGGCCACTAAATTCAAAAACCAAAGTCCCACAACCACCACAAACTGGGACTTATTCAATTCATTAGTCCGCTGTTGGGAAGATGTCGTTGTCGATAACATCGACGAGGAATACGATCGGCTCATTCAACATCTTCACGTTAGCGCTATGAAAGCTGAGAGCACGAAAGTCACCAAGAGACGCCTGTCTACAGAAACTCTCGAGCTGTTACGCCAGCGCGGAATCGCACCAGCTGCAGGAAACCACGAACTAGCGCCTTAACTTGCAAGACAATGCAGACAGGCGATAAAAGAAGTTCTTAAAGAAGGAAGAGCAGCAGTAATGCTCGAAGCTGCAGAGACTGGCAAAAGCATTCGCAAAGCCCACCGAAGCTTCTCCAATTACAAGACCAAGATGACTGCACTCCTACGCCTTGACGGAACAGTAACAGCGTCCAGAAAGACAATGGAGAAAATCATTCACGAATACTACTCAGATCTCTTCGATAGCCACGTCCAGCTCTCGTCATGTGAGATAAAAGAGAATGGATATGTTGCACCACCGGTTCTTCCTTCCGAAATCCGACATTTCATTTCGTCGGTGAAAAATCGAACAGCATGAGGTCCGGAGAGGATGAGACCAGCACACCTGAATAACCTTCCGCCAGTCCTCGTAAACACATTGGCTCGGCTTTTCACACGTTACCTGTCTGAATGCAAGGTCCCTACTCATTGGAAGACCAGCAAGACCGTGTTATTTATTCAGGAAGGGTAACCTACACGATATCAGCAACTAACGCTCAATCTGTCTGCTGTCTGTTGTCTACAAACTTTTCTATTGAGTCATCCTAAGCAGGATTGACAGAACATTAGGCGAAGCACACCCATTTGAACAAACAGGATTTCGAGAAGGATTTAGTACGATGGGCCACATCCATACGATAACAAGGCTCATTCAAGTATCGCGAGAATACAAAAGACCGCTGTGTCATACTTTCATCGATTTACAGAAGGCCTTTGATTCAACTGAGATAGAAGCAGTCACGGAAGCCCTTGGTGGTTAAGGAGTCCCTTCTCAGAACATAAAGATTCTTCGTGGTGTGTACAAAAATTTCATAACAAAGATTTCACCATTCTACAACGATATTAACGTTGACGTCAAGAGAGGAGTTAGGTAAGGAGATACAATCTCGCCAAAATTATTTACAGCCACCCTCCAGAACGTCATGCGAACATTGGAATGGGATAATACGGGAGTGAAAATCGATGGTCGGCAGTTACATCATTTTCGCTTTGCTGATGCCATCGTCCATGTAATACCAAACATTAACCAAGCGGAACGTACGCTTGCCGATTTTGATAGAGCCTGTGAAAAGGTTGGTCTTCCACTACATCTCACAAAAACGATGTTCATGAGAAGCGGATTGGTTTCGCATGTCCCACTCACGCTCAACGGAACGATTAACTTCGAATGCTCTAGTTATGTCTATTTATGTCGCTCGAGAGTTAAGCAAAAGGAAACGAGCGGCTTGGAGAACTTTCAAGAGCATAGAGGATGTAGTGAAGAGAACAAAGAACACCCGACTCCGTGCCCACCTTTTCGACTCAACGATTCTTCCTGCCCTAACGTATGCGTCAGAAACCTGGACGCTGCGTAAGAAGGATGAAAGATCACTCAGCGTTATCGAACGCGCATTCGAAAGAACCTTGCTAAGAGTATCCCGTTTCACGCAAGTGAGGAAAGAGATCCGAAGCTCCGACCTGCGCCAACGATGGAAAATCAAGGATGCTGCTCTGTACGCCAAACAGTCGAAGATAATGCGGGCCGAACACGCAATGCGTATGATGACAACCGATGGACAAGAGCCGTTATTGACAAGATTCTTCGAAATGGTAAACGTACTGAAGGAAGACCACTGAGCCAATGGTCAGAGTTCTTCACGAAGAGCATACAAGAAAGATATGATGCTCGACGAGTCCCTAGAACGAGCAGAACCCACTGGGCCGCTCTTGCACGCGACAGCGAAAAATGGAATATTTACTGGGGCCCGCTCGAGTCACTCGACGATCAACGAGACTACTGGTAACAGGTGATTATATACTGTGCAAAAAGAATTAGTTCCATATTTATGGGCGACAGTCGGCCCAACAGCATCACCATATGTGATAAGGTGTGCCCCTCCAAGTGATATAAAAGGACCGTTTGTTTTTGGTAAGGCAATTGCCTACTCCTCCTTACTCATTCACATCGACTCCCAACACCATATAGTGCAGTTAAATCTAAATGAACTGTTGTTACCAAATCCTATTGCCGATCTTACCATTAGGACTGCCGTAAAGCTAATTGACTCTGTTCTATGTTAAATTCTTACAATCTTCAATGAATCATCGATGCAGTAAAATTATTCTCAATATGTATGATACCACTGTCACCACAACCAATTGAGCAACCAGAATCAGAGAGATTCTGATGGCTAAACCACATCGAAGCCGTTACAATGTCGCGGGTCATGGAAGTCTGTCGTGAGTACCATCTGCCCTTGTACCTTTATCAATTACAAAAAAGCGTTTGACAGCGTTGAAACGAATAGAATCCTATCAGCACTCCTCGACCAAAGAGTGGACC
The DNA here is from genome assembly GCA_009735665.1 of Angiostrongylus cantonensis. Lineage (NCBI taxonomy): Eukaryota > Metazoa > Nematoda > Chromadorea > Rhabditida > Metastrongylidae > Angiostrongylus > Angiostrongylus cantonensis. The sequence goes on from MQTX01000053.1 coordinate 1,077,745, forward strand.
CGTGCTATATAAGGACTGTGGCTGACTGCTATCTTAACTCCAGCAAAAGAATGCATCTTTTTCACCGACCAGCGATTCCCATAGGACAAGAGCCGCCTCAACAAGGTGACAACAATATCCCCAAAGCTATCTACATCCACAATGCAGTGAATAATTAAGTAGATTGATTGAGAGCGAAACGGTATATGCATTGATACCAAATTCCCGTCAAACCTTCGTTTTTCTGGCGATATCGTCACCCTTCCAAGGAATAAGAGCAGGAAAGAGAAGATGCCCAAACAGGTCAACGAGAAGGGAAAAGGGTAGGAAAGCGCATAAATCGGAAAAGAACCTTGTCCACTAAATATTCATGGTGCACAAGTAACTAAATCGCACTTAACGATTTTCCGAGTGCAGACACTACATCCTTAGTGTATACATCACCACATGGTTATGGTAAACGACATGAAAGAGGAACTGTAGAGAAGAAGAACAGTGAACAGGGCCGCATCATAAAGAGATCACCTATCATCAGTGAAGTACAAGACCCTGCGCTCAATTTTTAAATCAGTGATCCTCACAGCGACCTTTTTTGCAAAAGAGAAGAAGATTGCAATTCAACTATGTCAAGAATGCTGAGCACCACTCATAGGGTGCTTGAAAAGCGTCTTCTGAAACATGACTGTCACAAACAACATATACTTCGCATATGTCGCAGTTCAGCCCTTCGATAGTTGTCCCATCTTCATGACCAATGAAGAGAATAAACGCTAGGAGTGAAATAAAGATGACTGCTAGTCATATAATAAGTAGTAAAGTCAACAAATGGACGAGGCGAACCGTAGAGTGGACTCCACGAAGATGCAAGAGTGACAACCCACAGGATAGGAAACCAATCAATCCGCTGCATTCTCAGCTGAAAACAATTTGCATAGTTAAAATCAGATCCGATTCATTAGATCGTTACTCAAGATTTGAAATTTAGACTTCAATCCTCTGCAGTTGATAGAATGAAATAATCGGATTCCGTATAATTTCAGTGAAAATTCCGTTGAAATCACTCCAGGGTTCAGATAGCTTCATATATTGGTTTAGAAACCTGGAGTCTATCAGAATGCAAACATCACAAGATTACTGTGGTTGCGTGTCCCGACATTGTTGACTGTTCGAAAAACCCACAGTGTTAGAAGATTAGTCGAACCTCTTCGATTACTTAAAAATTCCAACAACAACCGCCCGAAATCGTTCACATCGTAGAATTTTGTTGGCAATAAGTCAGCAGTGACTAGTACAAAGGAGAATTCACGTATCAAACGATTGTTAAAACATTTAACAATATGATTATTCGTACCGTGTTTTCTCTTTAACGTTCCCGACACAAAGAAAAAGTAGCTTTAGATGAAATCAAATCAATGAGATGAGATATCCTGAAAATTTTGAAATCAAACGAACCATTTGGTAGTATTCGTAGTCGTTTTGTTGCTGTTTTGATGGTGGTGCTTCCGATTCCACATTCCACGACCTTGAATGAACATGATTCCGTTCGTAAATTCGTGGATGTTCCGGCAAAGGATTGGAGTTCTAAAATTTTACATAGATATGTTAGTAAAAGCTCTGGTTTTAATGTACTAATAATGAATTAGTTTGATGTCTATCTTGGTAGCTTCGTCGGTAACGGAAGAGTTGCAAACCTCACTTTGATCAGCTCCCACACTTTCCAGAGCAATCATACGAATATACGAGTTGAACGATCACTTTTCTTTGACAATCATAAATGCTATTGCTGATTGGACTAGAACACTTTTTTATGTGGAGTTCAAAGAAAACTATGCCAGTATGCTTCCATGTTGTCCTCAGATGAAGTCATCAACTACTGTGCATGAGAACATGTTTTAGACGTTCGCAACAAGGTTCAACTACGAATCATAACAGCTGTTCACGTTGATCCTCCGAATAAAAATGTGAAACTCCTTTTCATCTTTGGTGATATTCTGGAAAAGGTGAACTTCCGATTCACATCGAAGTACGACGTTCAGAAACAACGCTAGGCAAGATGAGTATCGAAAAAGAATTGAGGGTGGATTCCGAATTACCCGAAAAAAAATGAAGTGGTTTCTTGATTCTTGTAAAATTGATGGAATGCGCTGCTAAAAGATGGTAGAACAACTGCAGCGGAAAAAACTGAGCGAATTGCAAGTTTTTTGCAGACCTTTCCAATAATTATAGGCAAAATATAGCACGTACATAGCCACAAATCCTTGATAACCTCAAGGTTTGACTCTTGTGCTAACAGGAAAGGTTCAAGCCGCTCTCTCCTGCTTTTGCCTAGTAAGGTCGTGTCGTGTTATCCTATGCACACGAAATTTTCCCCGTCAGTTTTGTAGCAGTTAGCCTTATTGCTGAAAAGATTACCATCTCATTGCACTGCGAGAAACATCAGAGAAATGGAGAATTACTTACTAAAGGAACATTGTACGACATAGAGACGATTAATTCTTATCTCTTATCGAGAATATAAGGGGCGCGTGTGGCGCAGTGGTTGGAGGCGCCACTGCGGCGCGCACGTGAAAATGCGCCCATGGCCCACCAAGCCTTCCATCCCTCCGGGGTCGGCAAATTGGTACCAGACTTGTCTGGGAGGATAGCAGCACTGGCTCGATACATCGGCCGGCCACCGCGAGTCATTGTAAAGGCCAGATATGTATTCAATCACCTCCAACGATGCTTAATGAAATCGAATGCATAGCGAATCCCTCAGGAATTGATCAACGCCGAGAGCTTTATCCTTAACCCTTATCCTTCCTTCCTATTTCAATAAATCCCAGAATAATTCTCTCTGAAACCGTTACACCAGCACTACTGTATAGTATCAATGTTTTTACGAAACATTTGGCTGCATCTGAGTAGGAACTGTGTAGGAACACGTGTGTGGTATTGCCCACGACGTCTCTGCAGTTCTGCAACCAATGGGAATCTGTTTCGTCATGTAAGTGAAAGATACGCCCATTTCGGACAGTACATAACTACCATTGTCTTCTACAGGAATTTCTTATCTTCTCGTCTTCTCTCTCGTCTTCTCCCTCTCTCTCTCTCTCTCTCTCTCTCTTTCTCTTCCGCGTCTTCTTAATAAAACACTCCTTATCGCCGATTACAAAGGTTAAATAAAGATAAAGCTCTCGGCGCTGATCACTTTCTGAGGAATGTGCCATGCTTTCGACCTCATTAAGCACCGTTATAAGGGAATGAATGCATATCTCGCCTATATAATGATTTGTGATGGCCTATCGATGCATTATTTCAGTGTTGCTCTTCACCCAACCTAAAGGTGGTACCGATATATCGACACCGAAGGGATGAAATACTTGGTGAGTCTGCGGGCAAAATCGAATTAACGGCCACTTGTGTATTACAAGGCACGTCCACCCATACCGCTACACACGCCCATCATAATCAATTTATTATTCATTAATCAACAACTACAACTACCGGTAGAAACAACTAGTCGGACTTCATCTTTATTTTTTTACAACACCCAACACCACATGTTGTGCAGATGCCAGAACTTCTTACGCTCTTCGTTCCTACTCCTATTTCGCTATTTCCTTGCATCTATATTCCACAAAAGTCCTCAAATTTGAATACGGTTTTGTGGCTACTTGAGAACCTTGTTTTTGTTCACGAATGTCTTTGAACGCTGATCGAATCCTCGCTGTACTCCCACGTTAGCCGTGTTACACCGTCTCAAAATTCTCCTCAGACGCAGTTTTTTTGATAGGTGGGGTCGGAACAAGCCTTTGAGTGTATTGAGCGGTATCATAACCATAGCACTATCTCAGAACCTAACTTTCCGCTTATACAGAGGTTTAATTACGTTAGATTAAGGCATTTGCTGCTAACGAATCAGCCACAGAGTTGGGTATAGTATAGAGACCATTCCTTCTATGAAAACCTTAGCATGAAGAAAGAATAGGCGAAAAATAACAGTTAGGACATTGTGATTTCAAGTGCAGCCCTAATGCCGATTTTTGCTCCCAATATAAATTCCATGATTGCTGATAGTACCGTTAGAAGAAAAAAACTGGCTGAGAGAAAGACAAAGGTAAGGGCTTGGGTGGTATGGTGTACAAGCACGTGAGTTCCCGGGGAGGGTAAACGCAAGTTGGAAGCCTACCCCTGATGTTCCGAGTTTTGTTTATGTCTCAGCATCCTTGTGATTGTATTTCCACAGTACTTGCCCCCACTCTCAAGAAGAAAGAATAGGCAGTGTATAAAAGTTAGTGTATATTCCTTCTATAACCTATCTTTTGATTTGACAAACAATATAAATAGTGGATAAGAATGACTCAATAATCATTTTTTTCAAAAAGAATGAAAAATTGCAGCATCCGATTGCCCTTTGTTCTTTGTGCTTTGTATTACGTTTAAACACCTGGATTTTGATGGATGATCATCGGAAGCATAGTGAAGCACTGATATTTCATTTAATTTTATAAGCATGGAGATCTAACAACTTCTGTTGCTATCGTTTCAGCTCACATGACTCAGTTACTTCACTTTGAGCCTTCCAGTTAATCAATCTTTCAGAAGACACACCTGTTTCACTGGCTGATAACCCTGGATTGCATCACTACGTGACAGTGTACTCACTCGTCGTGAACGATCCTCAAATTGCTTCTAGAACACGATTTTTCATTATTCGAAACACATAAAGGAAACCATCCTCAAGCGCTATTCTCTGTTTATGCAGTGTAATCGATATTAATTCAACTTCTTTTGAAAAATTATAGCCTGCATCACAAACACTAGAGACTCTGCAAATCACATCCCGTTTTGGTTAGATCACCCGGTGCACAAGGCTAATCAAGCAGCCATCAATTTGGATTCAGCATTCAGGATTCAGCAAATTGGTGCTAAACTTGTCTGAGAAGATAGAAGCATCAGTACATTGGTAGACTCTGGTTGTCATTGCATAGGTTAAAGATGCGTCCACTGAAATCTAGAATGCTAGGAGTGGGAACGAATGCCTGGTGAAACCCAAGGGATTGATATAGCCGAACGTATCCTTCTCTTTAATTCTTCTGTTTACGTGCTGTACTGTTGAGCATTCTATGAATTAGCAATAAACAGTTCTCAGGCACCCATCTCACATGTACTTAGCTTGCAACTAGCAGTGAGCACGAATTATTTTTCACAAACAGAAGACGATCCTTATAGGTGGTCTGACGATACAGAGAACGTTCTCTGGTCGTTGTTTTCAAGGATGAACAGCTACGATCTCTTTGCATTGCTGACAAATATGCAGATGTTATCTTAACAGATAAAGAACGTACAGCTGTAGTTCTACAGCCAACTGCAAGTAAACAAGCACAATACGATAGCTGCTTGAGAATCTTTGCGTAGAACTAATGCACGGTTGAAAACGTATACTATGTGGAAATAAGATAGATATCGGATAAAGGATAAAGAGTTTGGCGTTGATCAATCTCTTCGAAACACTCCATCCGTTCGACTCCATTCGTAGCATTCTGCAAGTTCAATGCAGTATATTAGGCGTATACAATAATTAGTGGTGACCTACCAATACAGGTATAGATATATCAAATCAGTGTTGTTATCCTTGCAAAAAAGTTTCACACCAATTTTCCATTCCCAGATTGATGGAAGGTTAGGTGAGCTCACGATACGAAGCAACAATGACGTGGGCATTGCAGAGTACCCCTAACCACCGCGCTACACATGCATTATTTACAAGTAGAGATTATTCTCACTGAGATATAAAATAGTCCCCGTAGTAAACGACTTCGACAGTGATTAATACAGATTTCGGCTGATAAAAAGAACTAATACTTATCAATGACGACTTTCTTTAATGACGGAAAATAATCCCTTCATTGAACAACTCCGACAGTGATTAATATAACTTCCGACTGATAAAAACAATCAGTGCTTATCGATGATGACATTCTTTCTGTGTACGGTCTCTAGTATTCGCTCTTTGCAAGCCGATAAACTATTCAGTTCATCGAGGTCTGGATCTGTTTACTTAGACAGAAATGGAAACCCTTTAAATATCAGTCAAGCATCTATCATCAGCATTCTGTTCAACTGCACAGCTATGTATCCCATCACCCCTCACATCCCGATATATCAGCATTTCTTTTTCAGAAAGAAAAAAGAAAAATAGGAAAGTTTCTCTTGAAGGAAAAGAACAGAACCTCGCAATTGCTGAACAAGAAAAGAACAGGCATGATTAAAAAAAAATGATTATGAGCCAATTCAACCACCGATAAGAAATCAACGAGTACATTCCACACAGAGACATCCTCTTACTTAGGCCATTATTAATGGGTAGTTTGTTGTTTTTCCACTTATAACACTAGTTGATAATAATGAAATATCAATGATAACAAATTAATTACAATGATAATGATGATAGTAATCTTCCACAGAAATCCTCTCTGAAGCAGTGGAGCTGATATCTCATATTCCACTACCGTAGCCAATGAAAAATTGTCACTATTCTTTGCGATTCAGCATGCGGCTATACTCGTCAGCATCACCGTACCAATGTGCACCTTTTTCTGTCTCATTTCTAAAGTTCATAGACGTTTCAAAGATATGAAAACGAATAATAGTTTTCTCTTCACCTTTGTTTTCTCATGGGTCTACAAAATTACCCGCATTCTTTGGAATGTTATCCTTATCTCCACATCAGCCTTTCCCTTTACTAGTGTTCCTATAAGCGTCATCATCACGTGCCAATGTCGCTCACACCGAAAAATCGCAGCCGAAAGTCAGTCGGCTCATAGCCAGCCCACGCAGGCCTGCAGCCAGGCCCACATCGGTGTGCTGTAGCCCTTTCGTATTGCTACAACCCCCGATCATACCGCTTTCACTTTCGCCGAGTTTAAGATTTTTGACATTAAATCGTTGCTGAATCATCCCATAAATAACATTCGCTGTATATTCTTAGTACTGTGTCTCTCATATGTGTGACGTCGTACAGCAGGAAAAAAAATCGCCTATGATTCATCGTCGATATTACTACTTGCAGAACTGTTGAAAAGCATTCTTTCCTATGCTGAGATAATAACACGTTTAAAAGGACTATTGATAGGTTATCAGTACCAACGTTATTGACACCCACGTCTTCTTCTTTCTAAATGGGGAATTTTTACTCAACAATGGTTTCAGTGGCTTAGAAGAGTATCAACAATGTATTCACGAAATGAAGGAACACTCGTCCTTGTCACTACTCTTGTCGACTCTGCGATCGTTCTCGGCTTTGAAGTACCTCTGTCGAACTTCCACTCTACGTAGGAATGATCAAAGGTCAATCACTGTTTTCTAACGCGCTATGAAGCGCACAAAGGCTGGAAATCACCCGTGCCATGTAGACAAGAGAGTGAACCCGAAGTTTCATCTACGCTTACTATTAAAGTTAAAGAATGCCATACTATATGCGTTAAGATGTCGAGGATCAGATGGAATAGACAGATAAAAGTAGTACTTCATTACAGCTACTGTTTTTCAAGAATCGTTATGGATTGGGTTTCACACGATTATATCATTTTCTAGATCGTCATATTTCCTTGTAAATCTCCTATAAGAATATTATTTATGTAGCTCATCATGTTACTCTAAATAGAAAAACATATTGCGTGACCCTGGCACCCGACAGCGACGAATAACGTAGGCTTTGCTTCCACCTGCTCGGGTCATTCCACGATCAACAGTCCTCTATCCTTCGTCCTTTTATCGATTTTCCGCTTTCCATTTACTTTTCACGTCCTCTCGCTTTCATCCTTGAACTTTTTATATCTTGTATATTTTTTTTGTAAAACCACTCAGGCATTTTTTGTTGGTGAACCCACATTTTTGACCGCATTTCATTACAAGTAAGATCTTTGAATACTTCGTTCAAAGTTGTCGATGAATGTAAAGCTTTGGGTGTGATATTAGATTCAGCTACAACTTCACTCCTTTGATCACCTGATAAGCAAGATTGCACTTTAGAGTTTGCATCTTACACCATTCTATTACCTCTACTACCTATGGAACCGTTAGTAAAAGGAAAATTCGAGTGGACAAGAACTGTTGAAGTTTACATTCGCCTCTGTTTCGCAACCACGTCATTAAACAGTCTCTGCTCGTTCGAGTGGCAATAAAAGCATCATAGATTCCACGCAATTTCCGTTATTTCTGCTGTGGTTGATAGCCAGAATGTGCTCACAGGTAGAGTTCATTTTGAACCACTCGAGTCCAGGCATATTCACGGCGTACATGTTAGTTTCGTTCAGAATCAGTCTGGAGCTTTCTTGTACGAGACGACTCTGATTCGTACGTTTTCTGCATCTTATTCGTTGGAATCCATACGCATAGAGTGCAATAGAGAATGAAAGTCACTTCTTTGAATCCACCTACATCTCAATGCATGCAAACAATTATTTTCGTTAGCTCTCTAAACCTACATGTTAACCACGTACGTCTTAAATTCTCTTCTGTCTAGGCCCATTGAGATTCTCTCAAGTAGGAGATTTTCAATTCGCTGAAATTCCCGAATATATGGGAATGTTTGGATAACGAGGGCGCGTGTGGCGCAGTGGTTGGAGGCGCCACTGCGGCGCGCATGTGAAATGCGCCCATGGCCCACCAAGCCTTCCATCCCTCCGGGGTCGGCAAATTGGTACCAGACTTGTCTGGGAGGATAGCAGCACTGGCTCGATACATCGGCCGGCCACCACGAGTCCTTGTAAAGGCCAGATATGCATTCAGTCACCTCCAACGATGCTTAATGAAGTCGAATGCATGGCGCATCCCTCAGGGATTGATCAACGCCGAGAGCTTTATCCTTTTTTATCCTTGGATAACGAGATTATCATTGTTCAGTCACAAGGATGACTCATCCTTCAATACTCGTTAAAAATTTTCCACTTCCACGCAAGCCGATTGTATTTTTCAAAATGAAAAATATAGCAAAAATTGATGAATAATGCGACATGACGGGTCGACTAAGTCTGTTTTCACTCATATATTCCAGAAAATTCCCACCATGTTGCAGAATTCCCACCGAAAATTCCCATCGAAAGCCACTATTATCTCCTCCGAATCACATTTGAGTTACCGCATGACTGTAATATATAAATACGACATTAATCACAACATATCTTCTTACTACACACCAAAAAACCCAAATATTAGTCGCAAATGTTGTTCTAGTGCCACGCGAATGAAAATGAAATTCAATGCTTGTCTCGAGTTCTTACTACCACCATCACCACACCCTTGTTCCTTGAATGTTCATCGCTTTCTGCAACTACGCTGCTTATCTTGAAGTATATATATATATATA
>MQTX01000053.1:1096530-1131471 GCA_009735665.1 Angiostrongylus cantonensis
AAACCAAAAAAAAAATCCGTAAACCGTTTTCACTCTATGGAGAGCAAAGCTGCCATCAGTCGATCCACATGTCCGTTATGTGTATTGATCGATTCGTCAGTCAACTCCAGAATAGGATAGGCACGCGATTACACGCTATTTTGCAGAAGAAATAACTGATCTTACTGTATATATCATTATCAGGTCTCTTGAAGAGTAGATTGAAACTGACTTACTTTTATGTTATTGGGAGGCGTAATTTTGTCAAATCATAAAAATGACGGTCGGCTAACTTATGTCAGTCCCCGTTGTGCATATGATGAATAATAGCGCCAATAAATAGATTAAAATTGCGTTATCTGTAAATTTATGATAAACTATACAAAAACAACGTGCAAAACATTACTATATTATTCATTGTTTAGTAGGAAAGTGAGTGTTCGTTGCTCGATTCGGCTCCTTAGGTAACTTAACGATTTAAAACCGAACTATGTTGTGCTTGAAACTTGATACTTGAACGGCCCGTCCTCACTAGTTGTGCGGACCCAAGCATAATCACCATTTTTTAGCGATTTACTGATTAAGCCATTGTGGTTCCCTGGAAATCCAAGGATAGCCTGGCCAAAGTCTACACCAGGTCGTCCACCACGACAAGCAGTCGCAGCCCTTGTGGATCAGAGGGAGATTTACCACCATGCAACTTTGACACCAAGATAGTGGTGGATCCTGGTATTGGTTTACTCTTAGCTAGGCTTCCTGATAGAAACGCCGAACTCCTTCTCAGCTTGGGAGACCCTGCCTGGAGGACGAATTCCACAGCTGTACATCCCAGTCCGACACCCAGGAACACCTCCTAGCCACGAGGCGGTAAACCGTTGGGAGGGAACTATGTTGTTTATAGAAAAACACAATACAATACAACAGTAGCTGACATTTCGGCAGTATCGCCTTCTTCAGAGCCGCTTTGTTCGTGACTTCCAATGAGGAAGATTAGTACAGCTGATTGTAGTCGCATATATTTGATGAGGGTACCATATGTTGTTTATCTTAAAACGGTGTCCTTATTGCAAATAACCTCTTTTTCTGCGCAGATTAACGCTAACGCTGCGATGAATGGAGGAGGCAACACAGGAAATCCAGTCAGTAGTCCATCTCACCTTGTTTTCCTTCACATTCTATCTCGATAGAGGAAAAAACAACAACAACAATCACGAATTCAGAATAAGCTTTACAACTACAAAGCCAACCAGATATCAGTTTCTAATTCAGCTTCTCCGACCTCTTAATACCCAAATGTGCAACAGTTATAGGCACTTCAGTAAATATAGATGGTGTGCATTTTTTCGATTCTTTCACTCTGTTTTCCTCCTCTTTCACTCACACGCAACCATCTTTTTCTCTGATATTTTCCATTCCCTCTCTCTCTCCTTCGCTATAAGTTGACCTTTATTTGGAATATTCTGCAGAGTGGTGTAAACGCAAATTCACATACTTTATAATTTTTGAAGAAATTACGAAATTCGCGTTATGGTATGAGAAAAGTTGTGGTGTGCCTTGCAAGAAACTATTGATTCCGACGAAACCGATACTTATTGCGCTGAAAAATGCAGTATCCATTAATAGTGAACAATATGGCATTCGAATTAGGATTTGAAACGACGCGTCCATGATATGGCTAGATCATGTCGTTTCTTATAGCTCACTTTCCGATCGATACGTAGTTGATTCATTACTACCACGTTTTTCTCACAAAAACCTTTTTTGCTGCACGGTATGCGTTAAAAGTGGACGTTTACATTTTGGAATACCGTATTCAACAACGGCTTCCTAGTTGTTAGTTTGTAGCTCTGAACTTTGAACGGTAACGGTTCAATTATGAACTGATCTGCTGTTTCATTCGCTTAAATTGAAAAAAGTAGGATATGATCGTCGTAGCGGTAGACGAAGGGCTTGTGTGGCGCAGTGGTTGGAGGCGCCACTGTGACACGCACGTGGAATCGATTCCTGCGCCCATGGCCCACCAAGCCTTCCATCCCTCCGGGGTCGGCAAACTGGTACCAGACTTGTCTGCGAGGGTAGCAGCACTGGCTCGATAGACCACCGCGAGTCGTTGTAAAGGCCAGATATGCATTCAATCACCTCCAACGATACTTAATGAAGTCGAAGGCATGGTGCATCCCTCAAGGATTGATCAACGCCGAGAGCTTTATCCTTTTTATCCTTTAGCGGCAGACCTTTATGTGATATCGGACAGAATGAATTTTACTGCTAAATCATAACAAACGAAAAATATCAACACTATCGTGATGATCAAAGAACGACGAAGCTGTGCAAATTTTTCGACGCTGAGATTTGTCTTCGCTTCAAAATCAATCCATACTCATTGTTTATACAGCTTTTACGAGAAATCTTTGTTTCATTGAAAGTTTATACCCGGGCTAAGCGAGCGAAACATGCAAAAAAAAATAGGCTATAAACAGACAGAAGCAGAGGTATGAGTGAAACAAGGAACAACGTTAGATGGCAACGAGAACATACCGCTATGGTTTTCGTTCAGTTTCGTCTTCTTCTACCTCATCTCCTACAATCTTCATGATCGCTCAAAATCATTTGCAGAGCATCTGGTTAGTGAAAAACTACTGTTGTTGCTGAACCACGAGACTTCCCCAAATCTGATCAATTTTCACCTTCTCAATTCCTCCTTTCTCTTCCTACTTCAACCTTCTCAATTCTCCTTTCTCTTCCTACTTCATATCGCGCGCTACAAAAAAAGTCGCTCGTTTTCGCTATAGCCCGCTTTTTTCCGTATCCTTCTTATAACCTAATAACCTATTCGGCATTGTCAAGTTGTTTTTCTAATATGAACAAAACTCTTCCATCGTAAATAAATCCCGTAGATTTATCAAATAAAGAAAAATGAATAATGGAATCATAGTGAAACACCATGGAACAATTTTCCACAATTCTCTGAACTTCATACCAAGGACTCCATTAGTCTGCGAAAAGCATAAAAAATTTGCAAAGTAACACTTTTCTCAAAGTGCCCGAAATAAGCCTGGTGTTTAGAGAAAGCCTCCCAACGGTTTATCGCCTCATCGTAGCTGCGAGGTGTTCCCTGGATGTCGGACTGCGATGTACAGCGGGGGATTCCCCCGGCAGGGTCTCCCAAACTGAGAAGGTGTCCGGCGTTTCCATCAGGGAACCTAGCTAAGAGTAAACCAATACCAAGATCCGCAACCGTCCTGCTATCAAAGTTGCATGGTGGCAAATCTTCCTCTGATTCACAAGAGCTGCGATTGCCTGTGGTGGTGAAGACCTGGGGCTGAGCTCAGGATTACAGGGAACCCCAATGGCTCAACCAGCAAATCTCCGATAAATGGTGATTGTGCTGGGGCCCGCACAACCAATGAGGACGGGCCAACGTTGCACATATTAGCACTTGACCGAACAACAATGATTACGTCTATCAAGGCGTCGACTATACTATTGGACGTAGCAACAATGAGACAACAGTGGCAAGAGGTCAACATCGGCACAACAGCTGCCCACACTGAGCAGTATAAAGGCCATGTGGCTGGCCGATGTGGCTGACACGTCGACGTTTCTGCCACTCGAATCCGTTCTCCCTTTATGTTACCGTAATTCATTGTTGTGGAGCTTTCTCGTACCTTGTCTCTCAACCATGCTTACCATCACAGCTCAATTGCATCTCTGTACTTGAACACTTGGAACACTACTGGTTGAGAGATCCACTGCAGTCTTTGCACGTTAACATGTCCATTCTCTTGAATACTGTCTTATTCTTCACCTACCTCGTCGCTTCATGAGAGATTCCCTCGCCGCTTCATGATTCGCAGTAATAGAAAAACTGCATCGGAATTTTTAAAGATGCTCAAAATTTATATTGAGGGAATAAAACTTACTTACAATACATAGTTAATCGTCAGCAGGAAAAAAATGATCTGTTTCTTGACCATTTCTTTTTTCCTTAATGTGTAAATCGCGCTCTAATCGAACTTTACTGCGGCTCATCGAACAATTATTGATCGAATTTTCGCACGTTGGAACGTACGTCGTTCATCTTGTAACCAACTTCTTTCGCACCACAACAGAAATATCCTATTCGTTTCATGATTTGTCGTATTCGTCTTCAAAATTTTTATGGTGCAGCAGACATCAAAGCAAAAATGCTTGCTGGTCAGTCAGTCTTCACAGAAAAATGCTAAAGAACTCCAAAAAAATAGGTGTTTTATGAAATACTGAAATGCATACGGGATCGATCCCCGCGCCGCTGGCCCACCAAGCCTTCTATCCCCTGGGGGCCAACAAATTGGTACCAGACTTGTCTGGGAGGATAGCAGCACTAGCTAAATACGTAGGTAGGCCACCGTGAGTCATTGTGAAGGCCAGATTTGCATTTATTCACCTCCAAACGATGCTTAATGATGTCGAATGCATGGCGCATTCCTCAGGGATTGATCAGCGCCGAGAGCTTTATACAACACATCTAATCACTGATGAGGACGGGCCGTTCAAGTGTCAAGTGTCAAGTTTAGAAGAAGCACTATTGAAAATTCTGAGAAATCGCGATGAAAGGCGTCCAGGTTCGCATTTCATTTGAACAGCATAAGCGAACGGTACTAAAAGAAAGGAACACCAAGGATAACTGGGTTATTGTGGATAGAACGGTGAAGATTTTCGTTGCATTCTAATGCAATGACGTCTTCGAATGATGGATACACTCCAAGTTATAACAAACAGGTTTTCGTTCCAAGTGTGCTGCCGTGTTCCTTATTATGACCTCCTACCTGTCAAATTCGTAATCAATGATTTTGCATCATCGCTTGGTGACATACACCGAATTGCCCACCATCATTCGACTAGGTGTCCGTCTAATGGACATGTGAACTCGACCTTTTTGCGGCATTTTCTGGTTTTGCGTTCGAAATCACAATCGCCGGCGCCGTCGGCTCCTCGACAGGGCACGACACTGCGCGACATTCGGAGAGCATAAACGACACGACGACGAAGCATCGGCGACGGTGTGGAGTGCGCACACTGAGTGCAAACGGAAGGAACACTCGTGCGTTTAGAGATGACAACACGCCGCAACCGGTTCACCTGCCATCGCCGAGAATATAAATAGCGAATTCGATGGGGCCTCGAAATACGGCCAACAGGTGTCGGCCACCGCTATCGTATTGTCGTCATGTAAGCTCAACATCATCTGTCGGTCGTCTTCACCCAGATGTTGTCGTTGTTGTCGTAGTTGTCGTAGGTGATGAAGAAAAGCAAGGAAACGGTGACGTTGGCGTCTCATGTTCGCCCCAAATCGCTGTCTGTTCATATGAATACATTGATCGTACTGCACTAATGTCGTGCATAAGTACAAACCAATGCACTTTTTTTAAAATTGCCACTATTGTACTGAATAAACATAGCCTATTGTCATTTTGAAACTGATCATTATGTCCTCATTCGATTTCAACAATCTTCAGCGCGCCATTTGTCGAATCGTTCGTTCTTTCTTCCTCCTCTTTTCACCATCCCAGCATCCGAACATCCACGACAACATCCGTCTTATCTTGGACAATCCCAGCAAGACCCAGGAGACAGCAGATAAGAACTGCTTTCTTTTGAATTATTGAAGAGAAATTATTACCAGACATAGCACTAGTGCACTACGATCCCCTCCCCCCACCCCATACACGTTAGCTAAACAGTGCTCACTTGTAGCAGTGACGTCATTCGATAGCGAACATTATTTCCATGTTCAGCTGTAATAATAATATTTTTAGTACAATTTCAATGTAGCAATAGAGTCATGTGATTCACATCGGTGTAGTGTCTGTCAACGAATCGGTCTATAAGTATCTTTTAATGAAGAACAGCATTGTCTTCTATAAGAACTTTATTTCACGTGACCCCCGACGATAACTCTAGCCAGACTTATGTGGACCAACATGCATCCAGGTATTTAGGAAGGGAATATCTATTTTTTTCTACTTTTTTTTAACCCGTGATCGGATGTACCGTACGGGTCCCAGCACTTATTGAATTCGATTCGTTTCCTCGCTTCCAACATCCACAATGGCATTGGAACACTTCGCGTGTTGTTTCTGCTACTGCTTCAGGACTTCGTTTTCTTCATAAATATTATAGAATGCTAGTCGAGTAGATTCTTTTTCGAAAGCGTTCAGTTAGGGGTCTCAGCCAGAACCTTAATTCTTGATCTACGGCATCAATAACAACTGCGCTACCCCGCTCCGCCTCCGCCACATATGCATTAGCGTTCTATATGCAGCACTAGCTAAATACGTAGGTAGGCCACCGTGAGTCATTGTGAAGGCCAGATTTGCATTTATTCACCTCCAAACGATGCTTAATGATGTCGAATGCATGGCGCATTCCTCAGGGATTGATCAGCGCCGAGAGCTTTATACAACACATCTAATCACTGTTGCAATGATTATAGTGCCCTCTTTAGGATCTTCTTGCTCCGTCCGAACAGGATCCTCAGAACTGGGAATGGACTCCACATCTTTGTAGACAGATCCTGTTCAAAAAGCAGAGTAAATAGTATTCGCTTGAAAATCACCTGGCACCGCAATTTTTCCGTGAGTACGGACCATGTAAACAATAGATGGCAAATAAGAACAGCTGTGTAATGTTCATTCATTGATTTTGTTCCTATCAGGAGCCTGTTTACATGTGGATACATGCGAAAATAAGCATTCCAACATCAACTTCCAAAGGAAACATTGAAGTCAGCGCTCTTGTTTCTTTCGTTCCATCGTTTAGCTGTGTTTTTTTGCTTTTCCTTTTTTGTGGGACAATGCTTATCTGCGTAAGACACCAGTTTTATCTACGAAAAAATCTCCCATGGTGTTTCTTTTCGAAGGTCAAATAATCCGAGAACGATGTACGTTCTTTCATTAGTGGAGGTTGATAAATTGGCTCTGTTCGGATGTTTCGACGTGTTCGTCTTCCTCAGAGCTGTATCGATCCGAGTCGATGTCCACAGTGGTTGTTCATCTTCTCGACGTCGTTGTCTTCGTCTTTGAATAGAGTCGGATCTTCTTCAGTAGAACATTGCACGAATGAAGAATCCGAGAGCAGTCCTAATCGAGGATGGTATCACTTATATCACTTGTAATTCATCAAACACCGAAGAAATCTGTATTTGACCCAGACCATACAGCAACGTGGCTAGTAGGTTATTTTTCTTGGAGAGATCTATTCACTATTCATCCTAGGTCATTGATTTCCATGACGAGATCCATAGGACCCATGTGTAGGTTTTCAAGTTCTGGCGTTGAAGACTGGCCTTGGTACGGCTTAATTCTCGAAGTCGAATCATATTTCCCAGCCATTTTTTGCAGGGCTTTCACCGAATCGATATGAAGTGAGTGTACGATCCGCATTAATGCAACAGGAACCACATATGTGCAATATTTATATGTTATTTGTGGGTTCACGGAAGGAGTAAGTCTTGCCGGAACGTAGGAGACGGGGACCACATCCTCCGAATTCACCCAAGTTGAGTCGGTTTTTAAACATCAGATGCAGCTTTCTGGGTTGATAGTTTCGATATAGATAATTAGAAATGATTAAACGGCATGAAATAAATAGCATTTTCAACGTTCCTTTGTACTATCGCAGTACTCGTCCTATTCGTTTCTATAGCTTAGGAATTCTCTGAAGGTTGATCTCCAAAACTCGTTGAGTATATTGGATAAGGCCACACTATGTTTTGAGCAAACCCAACAATATTCGTGAAGATGATTTCTCTGCTATTCCCTTAATTTATGCAATATCCATCATTAGTTATTTTTAGACCTCTGCTTCAGTTAACCTGTTCATGTCGCTATTGTCAGGTTGTTCTTCATCTTCAACATCCATCTCTGTCACGAGATTTTTGGAGTGCATCGTACTAGTGCTAACGGTCCCTTGACAACGTTACTAGCCACTACCGAGGTTATACGTGTAAATTTGAGTCATACAGAAAATTGCTGCAGGGAGATGTATCATGCTTGACGACGTTACATACATCTTCCGTCACCGCTTGGTCAGCCGACTCACAGAACTAGGTCATCACAGGATTATTACTACTAAAGAAATGGCTGGTGTTTCCCTTTGAATAATTCAAGTCGGAAAACAAATCTCTCTTGTATCGACAATAATGGCCGTCTGCGTGGAAACCTGGCACGGCTTTCTAGGGATTTCAGCGAAAACCACGCTCAACCACGCTCAGTACGTTATTGAGAAGAAGAAAATACTGGAGTCCATATGATAACTGGAGCATTGTAGAGAGGATTGAATGCATATCTGGCCTGTAGAGTGACTTTATAGGCTCATCAGTGTATTAAATCAGTGAGTTTTCCTTCTATCCTTCCGTACCTACCTGCTGGTAATTTACCAATCCTGGAACGATGGGTGCTTGGTAGGCGCAGGAACGAATATAGGACCATATGACCATGTATGTTTTGTAGGGTACGCGCGAGCAATCCATTTCGTACTAGATACTATATGCGAGTGATCAACGAACTATGGAAATCGTAATGACAAAAAAGCAGATGAAAAAAGCCGTCACATTTGTATCGATGAGACCCAAATTGTGACTGTTTCTGGCGTAACGTCAGCGTATGTTACCCGTCACTTACTCGTCACCATGAGAGATTTAGCAAAGAAGAGGGATAGTAGGTGATCTTATTGTCATTTAGGTCAGTCAGCTACGATACTTCAACCAGCAAAATGAAAGAAGATTACAGTGATAAACCATAGGTATCAGTAGCTACTCCTTCGTGTTAAGACAAGAAGAGATAGTTAGCTTGATAAGTCAGTTTGTCACTAAAGTAAATTAGACCACATCAATTCCGTTGACGTCAATGTTGACGACGCTGATTGTACTAGAAAGAAATGATGTTCTCATTTCTTCATAGTTGTCACACTCTATATTATTTGTCGTCTTGAATTAAATCTTCTCAAACAGCAATATTAAGAGTACAAGGGCATCATCTTACAAATACAGTTGCGAGATGGTGGGAATGTTAACGAAAGGAGAAAGGAAAGAAAAATATGCCGACTAGATATTCCCACTGCATTGTTCACCGGTTCTCCTCATTCTTCAAATAGATTACCCTCAAGGTGATGCTGGGTGTCGAACCCTCGGTTGATTGAGTTTGTCACCAGGTAGCGTAATCCAAAGTGGGAAGGATTCCGAAATTTCCATTCAAAAGACTATCACCTAAGAATGAATCAATGCGACGGCAGCACTTCGTGACCAAATCCTTGCCATGAACGGAATGAAGTATACCAAAAGTGCAATGTGATCGGTGTCCTTTAAACGATTGATGACCAATGAGCAGTTGTGGCACATTAAGTGGGTGAATGTGGATTCTCATAACAGTAGTGTAATCGTTGATGGTATTACATGGGACACAGGTTGTTGAGGTTCTGTGACTCAGTGTTCGCAATAGATTAAAATTTGACAAAACCACCGTACTTTTTCATGAAAAAAATCAGCAATTCGATTAGTTTGCAGGCTTATTGATCCGTTAAGGAATTGCTTTATCTGTCTTAAACGAATCGCATTAGCCGTAGCACAGATCCGAATCGGTTCATCCACCACAGAAAACCATGTGTTATAAGCGCTGGATCCTCCGAATGAATGTTTCGAAAAATATATCAACGAACTGTGTGTGTGTGTGTGTGTGTGTGTGTGTGTGTGTGTGTGTGTGTGTGTGTGTGTGTGTGTGTGTGTGTGTGTGTGTGTGTGTGTGTGTGTGTGTGTGTGTGTGTGTGTGTGTGTGTGTGTGTGTGTGTGTGTGTGTGTGTGTGTGTGTGTGTGTGTGTGTGTGTGTGTGTGTGTGTGTGTGTGTGTGTGTGTGTGTGTGTGTGTGTGTGTGTGTGTGTGTGTGTGTGTGTGTGTGTGTGTGTGTGTGTGTGTGTGTGTGTGTACAAAGCAGTTCGTTTACTATACTCTACTCTTCGTCAGAAGTTGGTTCGCTTTTTTCGAGACGATTCAAACAGAGCCATGGTTAGCGGAAAGTGATTTTATAATGCAACGCTTGATGACCGCATGTGAATTGGCTACTTGAATAATTCAGCTCTTAATACCACGAAAGAAGTGAGTAGTTCAGTAGTATTGATGCCCTTCATCATCACAAGCAAGATACAGTCTCGATACCGTACCGTGTTCACCAAATCTCTTATCTCTCTGGTGGTCTGGAATTCGGTAGCAGAGTCGTCTGGGACCAGCTTAACTCTTCGAATCCACGTGTGAACGCTATAGAACAACTATCGCAGTGTTCCAAGGACTGTCTACTTGGCCAGCATTCAGCGACATTTATAGCCAAGACAAAATTTTTTTAGCAGAAGCCAAACCCCTTACGCATGAAGCTCTAGAATTTCCGTGCACAATAGATACGAGGAAACTAATGGAATTCAAAAAAAAATCTTTCAGTTACAACAAACAATAAATCTATTCTTCCCTTATCTTCGAGTCGAATCCAAATATCGGGGTTTTCCATTTTATAGCTCGCAGATAACGCGTAGTAATACCAGCGCTCTTGGTTTTCATGGTACTGCACTTTTTGTCGTTTGTTTAATTAATCGTTTAATTCTTAATCATTTAATGAACTAATTAATGTTCAATCAAATCATCTATAGATTTAGTTGAGGTAGTTTACAACAACTGGGAAAGCTGTCTGCTCTGTCTCTGCAACAGCAGTACTGAGCTGAATGTGAAAACTGGCCGAACGCTAAGTATGCCCACGCGATGCTATGCGATGCGGCTAATATGTGCCGTCTAAAACGGACGATGTGAAGATGAAACGAATTCATACATCCGCGTATATTCAGAACACAAATCACATCACACATCAGACGCCTAGAGGAAGCGCTGGCCGCGAACTATTAAAATTCTTGACTTGTTAGCTTACATACGCCGTTGTTGTTTGTAATGCCGAAATATGTTGAACATTTGACAGTATGACATCGAATGGCCATTGTATCGTGATTTGAACAGATTTAAAAATAAAGTGTTATGAAGCGCACCGCACGTGGCCCATACTTTACATAATCACCAACACCTGTCGGAACATTGTTCACAGTTGTCAGTGATTTCATATGGACGTAGATTAGGAACTGCTTTCCGGTATTCTTTTCGAAGCTCATCTCCTATGTGATTTGTATCGTTGTGGGAAATGGAGAATGTTTATGTAAGTCTTACTGCGTTGTTATGGCGAGGTGGTTCATCGTCATGCGCGACCACCCAAATTTAAATATAGTTTACTTCCATGTAAAAGTATTGCTAGAAGTCTGTAGTTTTACCTATAAAAACTTCAAAGCCAAAAAACAAATATTTCGTGAGTAACTCCTATCATTGGTGCTGTCATCTGTAATCCGTTAAACATCGGCTTATCTAAGCGACCGTCAGTGAATGTTCCTTTCTTCCTCATTGCGTTACAAAGGTTTCTCGTCGCTCAATTGGACTTCTTTTTGCTTGAGGAACATAAACAGCATTTCATTTTCGTGCTAGGCCCTTTGTTTGTTGTCTTTTTTTTTCCTGCGAAAGCGTACCTGTCCATGGGTGCTCGCCGTATGAACTAGGGTATGCTCACAACCAGTTTGCCGATATTGAGGTGGTCAGTGTTTTATTCTTGAGCACTTGTCAATAACGTTACTGTTACAATTTTAACTTATTATTTACTGCCTACTCTTTTTAATGGCAGGTTATATATTGCGAAATATAACTTTAGTGATGCTGAGATATTTGCGAAACTCCGGACGGCAGGCGTTTGCGGTGGGGAACGAACGCGCTATTGTCCTTTCCGGCGAGTAACGCGTTCACCACCACACCATGCGGCTCCTTCGTTCCGCCTGTCTCTCAACTAGTTCTATCGATCTTTTGCCATCAGCAATCACCCGTCAGTAGCATTGATCTGGTGAGCCCAAATCGGCAACGAACCCAGTTAAGCTGAGGCTGCAGCTATAATCACAACTTTAATTTAATATTTACTGCCTACTCTTTTTAATGGCAGGTTATATATTGCGAAATATAACTTTAGTGATGCTGAGATATTTGCAAACCTCCGGACCATAATTAAAGTTACTGTTACAATAGTCAAATACTGACGTTGCGGCAGGTTCGCCTTCCTCAGAACCGTTTTGTGTTTTATATGTCTTTCAGTTATTGTTGAAGACGAGCCATACAGTTTTACATAAATGAGGGAATCTGTGTGGCTGATGTCCAACAAGAACGGGAAGACTTATGAATAACAAAACACCTCTGAAGAAGGCGAAACCGCTGAAACGTAGGCCAGTGTTTAATGAAACGTGTAATTTGTAACCTCGTGACCGCTCAAGAATAAAACATTAACTTATTGAACATTGCTAAAGTTAATAGAATATCGGTCCTGGGATATTTAAACAAAGGTGGGACTGACTTACTGAAGGTGATCTTTACTGGCCTCCTCTCTAGATCCTTCACATGTAAAGTTTCGTAAATAAGTAGCATAGACGTGAAATCGTAGGAATTTATAGATAATGAGATCTTTAGGGTAGATATATACGGGTTAAAACATGGTTGAGAGAAAGACGAAACGAAGAATCCATGTGGTGTGGTGGTGAACAGCTTAGCCTCCGGAAATGGTAATAACGGGTTCGATCCCCACTGCAGACACCTACAGTCCAGAGTTTTGCAAACGTTTCGCATCATTGCGGTTATAATCAGATCTTTCTCGAAGACACTGATAGTTCTTAGTGACTGTCTTCAATAGGAATTTTGACGTTATACTGGGATAGTGAAGAGAGAAATGCAGGGGAATTTTTGTGCTGATTTTCTGCAAGAAATTGATATGACTAAGAAATATGTAAGACAAGTATATGATGCGCATTGTAATGTCTCGGAGAGGAAGAAGGCGCGAACAGAACCATTGATAACGATTTTCTTGGACTTTCCACTTAACCCTTTTGACAGTCGCTATTTTTTATTCACATTTATTCACTTGACATCGACCTCCGCTATAGTTGTTCAATAGCTCATTACATATTCACTTCATTTAATAGACAAAGCCCTACTTGTCCAGTCGTATACATCGAATACTGAAGAGTTAAACGACAACAGTTGATACGCGTATTCTCAATTATGCAGCGATCAGCGTTAGCGCGTTACTAATCTCTACGACAGCACCACATATGTAATGTCTACAACGTCACAGTCGAGATTGCGATTCAGTTCAGGTGAATGGCTATTTGTTTACGCTTAATGCAGATCATTTAACCCAGAGGGAAAAGTCGACACATTGTGCGCATAGTGAGATGGCTAGTGGTGTTATGCAATAATATGCACATGTGGTCTTTGGTTCGATTACGCACCCAGAGCTGGCCAAGCAACTTATCGCCCCGGAGTCGTCAAATTGGTGCTGGTCTTGTCTGGGAGGGTAGACGTCACCTTCTTGATGCATTCATCATCAGAGTATCACAACTCAATGAGTAGGTCAGATATGCATTCAATGACCTGTGACGTTGTTCGATTATGCTTCATGTTCTTCATCACCATTATGTCCTCTTCAGCATTACATCTTACTGGTGCTTCTTTCCACGGGTAATGTTGATGGATTTGATGTGATGTTCATCTAGCCCTTTAGCAGTCGTGTTGTGATCTTGACATAATTCGAAAGATCGATGATATGATCTTGACACAGTTCACAGCACAGTTCGCAGGGCACTAAGCGACTTTGGCACGTGTCCGGGGCTACCGTGGCCCAACGAGGGTGACCAGTGACTGGAGCTAACCGACTGCACTGCACTCATCGTGCGCTTGCCAACGACGAGACGACGAATGCATGAATTACGACGAAATGACACGTTCTAAAGGTCATCTCTGTGCACTCATCACGGCGCACATTATTTTCGTGCTCGATATCTGCGATCTCGGTGACGTCCGGCGTATTTCATCACCACCGTGCCTGTTTGTTATGTTTCGTCTCTGACCTCGTTTACGCCTATATAAATCGAAAACTTAGAGACATGATGATTTAGAATGGTTGTCAGTCTCATTATTCAACCATATATCATCCATTCATCATCATTCATTCATATGTACTGACTTATTTACTTGGAAGACAATGACATCGATTAAAGACGTAGATGGTGTAGTGGCCGAAATCATCGCTTACTCATCCATTCATTCATCCTTTCTTACCATTCATAATTGAATTAGGAACTCTGCTTCCATATGCTCATCCCTATTTCGTCATATTCCATAACATTATTTCCTCTTCATCAATAGATTTGTTTTCGTAAAAACTCATATTCATTTCATCTACAGTATGTATTTTGACTTATAGCCAGATAATTCTAACTTGTTATTTACTGGCTATTCTTTTTTCTGACGTTAGGGTATATTGCGAAATATAACTATCAATGATTCTGAGATATTTGCAAAACTCCAGACCACAGGTGTCTGCAGTGGGGAATGAACGCGTTATTGCCTTTTCCAGGAGCTAACGCGTTCACCACCACACCATGCTGGTCCTTCGTTTCGCCTGTTGCGAATATCTCAGCATCACTGAAAGTTATAGCTAGATATTTGATTATTACTGTAATTATTCATCATTATATTGAATTCCTGCATTGCTTTTTCGTAAGTTTTAATTGCCTCCGTTTGCTTATAAACGAACGATTTCCGAACATTCCTATTCACTTACAGTCATTGTTTTTGTGACTACCGCTGTACATTTCATTATTGCTCATATCTATACAGTATATATCATTTCTCAAGGCGTGTGTAGCGCACTAATCGGAGTTACCCTGCAATACGCATGGGATTGATCCGCGCGCCCCAGGGTCATCAAGCCTTCCATCACTCCGGGTTCGGCAAACTGATGCCCTAGTTGTCTGGGAAGATAGCGGCACCGGTTCGATACATCGGCAGGCCACCGCGAGTCATTCTATAGGACATATATGCACTCAATCACCTCCACCGATGCTTAATGAAGTCGAATGCATGGCGCATCCCT
The DNA here is from genome assembly GCA_009735665.1 of Angiostrongylus cantonensis. NCBI lineage: Eukaryota > Metazoa > Nematoda > Chromadorea > Rhabditida > Metastrongylidae > Angiostrongylus > Angiostrongylus cantonensis. Next base: position 1,111,536 of record MQTX01000053.1, read on the forward strand.
CAGGGATTGATCAACACCGAGAGCTTTAGAGACTTTATATCATACCTTGTATTATATTAGGTGTTTTAACTTTTTTCTAGAGCATAATACTAACGTATATATAGTTCAGTTTTCGCTAAAAAAAAAATGTGTTTTGTGTTTTCTTAGTGCCTTTTGAAGAACAGCATGTGGTATGTGAAAGTTGTTAGAGCGTAGCTGAGATTGATGATTGATTTCAGATGCAAATAGCTTAAAAGTAACAATGGATGAGAGTTACATTCAGCTTTTGGCAGCCGCTGCTGCCGCTGTACCGACGTCTCCTTTCATTTCGAACACCACGGACTCCATTGCACAACAGGTGACGCGGTTTTTTTTTTCTTTCTTTTTTTCATTAACCATTGCGTTATAGTCATTAATTTAGAACTAGTAAGACCAGAGATATTGTAATTTATTTTGAAAAATCAGCAAGGTCCTAAGAATGTATTTTCCGTATAAGATCAACTTCAAGGTGAGCACTTATCATGACCTGTTTAAGTTCTTGAGAAACTGAAACTGTATGGTTTGAAGGAAGGAGAACGGAAATAAAACGCTAGTTTTTCGCTCATTTACTTTCGTGTTCATTACGTAATACAACTATTAGAGGCTTACATGCAGTAGTACTAATACACAGTGTTGATCATATGTCAGTAGTGTTGAGTGCAGCCTAAGAGTTGTGCAGATTGCATAACACGTGTGGGACATTTCATTTTAAAAGTCTGTATTCATTTAGTCGATGACGAAATTTTTGTTATGAAAAAAGTTTAAGCTTGGAAGAGAGGGAGAGTGATACAGACACAGAGGAGGATATATGGAAGGTCGTCGAAATATTAAGGACGGTGTGAAGTTCTCGCTAGATTTGTGTTGTGGTGTTTAGCAGAAGAAATGTTAGAAATTAATGAAATAGAAGGATCTAGACTTGAGTAAGGGAAGGTCGCCTTCAAATGGTAAAGAGTGGTTAGTCTTGTTTTTGCGGTTACGTCGTCTTGGCATAGCTAAAATTGTATTAGAAGAGATGAGATACGTGAAGAGCTTGTTATGACTACGCTACCTAGCTTGCTAGCTGTACCTAGGTTTCACTCGTTTTATTCTCTCAGCAAATCTTTTTTCTTGTAATCCATAAAACTTTTGTTCTTCCGGTATGAATTTACTATATGTCCGGGAATTGAAGTCTAAACAGTTGATGTTATGTATCAAGAACAGTGAATCATAAGGAAATATGTCAGAAATAAGGACTGCTTCCTGATGGTGCATTGGTTAGTGATGCAGTACATTAGGAAGCAAGGTTCTGGTTGGACATCCCAGAGCTCCCCTCCAATAAACGTGGGGATGCCTTTGGCCTGCTACTCCAAGCTTACAAGGAAAATCGCCGGCCTCGACCAGCAATCTACGACGTTCGAAAATAAGATGCAATCTTCAAGCAGCAGCTGAAACAACACGTGAAATGTTCGAAGACCTCAGTGGACGACGAATGCGAAGAAAACGAATCGAATTTAAAAAGTGCTGGGATACTCACAGTAGATGTGGTGACGAGTCATATAAAATATAAAGGTGCTAGTGGACAACTAGAAACACTGTTGTACACGTTCGCTGAACAGAAGTTGTTGGCGCCTTGAACGTCGGCATTGCCAGATGATCAAGATGCGACAAGCGAAACTGATTGAGCAGTGCAGTTATGATTGTTCCGTTTACGACGATTCAGAGGCAATCTTAGACGGGAATATTAGACCGGTTATAACGCAGCAGGCCCAACTGTTACGCCATAGAAATAGAAGTGTCCATTCTTTGCCGGTATTCAGGATTATAATTTGTAGATATTAGATTTTTTTTTCGTGAAGAGCTATATGTGCTCTCTACTTATTCCATTCGACTTACAGGCATTGGCCCTAAATCCGTCTTCTCTGTTGCAAAATCATTGGTTGCAACAACAATACTACCAGCAGTTAGCATTGCAATACCTGGAAAATATCCGGACAAGTAAGTACAAGAAATTTAGCTTGAAGATAACGTAGTAGGTTACGTATCTCCCATACTGCTGAGACAACATTAAGTTGTTGTATTTATTTGGTCATCGATTGTCTGTTGACCAGATTTCTCCTTAAAGTGGGTGATTTTTGAACGGGTATCCGAAAAGTATCGGTGGTTTAGTCACATATTAATGTTCCGCTCGGAAGTGGGCGTCTTTCTGTTCAAAACTGATTTCAAAAATATTTAGTTATGACTCAGCTTGCAGTGCAAATGATTGTTGCTAGTTTTCTTTTTCTGCGGAAATAGTCATTGGAAGTGAGAGAATGAGAGTCATATATGTCTATAATAATTTTTTTTTAGGTACTGCGCCAATTTCACCTTTCTCTGGAATCGCAGTTGCTGCACAGCCGTTATCGTCAAGCACATCAAAGGTTGATGACTGCTCCATTTTTTCCCTTTTAGGGCCAAGAGTTAGTTAAGCTACTTGTTTTCTCATTCAGCTTTACTACTGACCGCATAATTCAGCCAGATACGACTACATCGTCTTACATTGCTACGATGAACGTAAGTGGTATAGCGGCTCCGATTCCGAAACGTCCTCGCCTTATGCTTCCGGTTGTTAATGAAGAACGACAACTAAGTGTGCTGCAATCGCGGGCTGACGATGAACCAAGCTGTGTTGTAAACAGCGATTTGCCACAGCCTAATATTGCCTTGATGCCAGCTGCCTTTACAGCATTTAGAACATCTGCAGTGTCACCTGCAACTGGTAGGTTCTCATAGAACTTTTGCTTATCTGATCACTTGGGAATTTGATGTGTGGAAAAGATTGGTGCCGAAGAATAGAAAGTAACTAAAAAAAGATGACAGCAAAACGAAACTGCTGAGTTGATGTGTTCCTGTTCAGACACGCTATATTCTAAAAAGAGATGTAGATGAATAATGTAGCAATCATTTTAAGATGAAAAAGATGGGGAACTTGACACTCAACAATTCATGATATGTTAAGCGCAACTAATAATTTTTCTTTCGTTTGATCGAGCTAGTTTTCTTTTTATCCACTTAGCACTGTGGCGCTGTTGTTGGAGGCGCCACTGTGACACGCACGTGGAATCGATTCTTGCGCCCATGGCCCACCAAGCCTTCCATCCCTACGGGGTCGGCAAATTGGTGCCATCAGACTTGCCTGGGAGGATAACAGCACTGGCTCGGTACATCGGCAGGCCACCGCGAGTCATTGTAAAGGCCAGATATGCATTCAATCACCTCCAACGATACCTAATGAATTTGAATGCATGACGCATCCGTCAGGGATTGATCAACGCCGAGAGCTTTATTTAGAGCTTTATCCACTTAGCACTGGAAAACGTGTTTGGAAGCTTCTTCGGGTTTAGTAATCGGTTTCTGATGTCTAGTAATTAGATGTGAAATGAAGGTGTTTGGTCTAAATTTTATAGCGGATGAATCAAATGCTATTGAAAAAGATGCAGAACTCTATACATGATGATCAACTATATTCATCATTCATCTATATTCCTGATTTATTTCTAGTAATCTATAGCCGTCTTTTACAGAAACACCAGTAGAACCGAGATGCTCATCTAGCACTTCAGTGGATACGTTATCAAATTCTAAAGAAGAAGAAGAACCTGAACTATTCATCGATATCGAATCCGTCGACAATCGTCCCGAAGGTCGTGATCGTCGTCGGGCATACATCGAATTTTACAGAAAAGTAAAGAGTGCTCGACAGAGGTTGGTTTTTTTCAGTAGTCGATCACCGCTTTTCGATAATTGAAGAGCGTGGGGCGTTGAGAACTTGACAGACTGATAAAGGAGCCTTTACCGTATCGCTAGATACTTACTTACTTAGATACTTAGACGGCCCGTCCACTGGTTGTGCAGGCCCCAGAATGCTCTCTTTTTTTTCGCAGTTTTGCTGGTTTAGCCATTGTGTATCTCTGGAATGCCGAGGTCAGCCTGGCGAAAGTGTGCCCCAGGTTTTCACCACCACAAGCAGTCGCAGCCCTTGTGGATCAGAGAGAGATTTACTACCATGCGACTTTGATACCATGACGGCGGTGGATCCTGGTATTGGTTTACAGTTAGCTACGCTTCCTGATGGAAACGCCGAACTCCTTCTCAGCTTGGGAGACCCTGCCAGGGGAACGAATCCTCCGCTGGACGTCGCAGTTCGACAACCAGGAACACCTTCTAGCTACGATGAGGCGGTAAACCGTTGGGAGGTATCGCTAGGTAAGTGGATGAAATTGACTAGTATTATTTGAGTTCTTGATCTGTTGAAATGTAGAACTCTGAGAAACGTGAAAACAAAATTTGTGAAATAAAACTACAGTGTTACTGAGATAATTGCAAAATTTATATCTTAGGTCTGATTCGAACTCACGATTACCCTTTCACACGTGACCCCAGGAAAGGGTAATAGCAGGTTCGGCTGTGATCTAGGATCTAAGTTTTGCAAATGTGTGAGCATCGCTGTGGTTGTACTTCACACAATAGCTTACCGTGAAAAAATAATGAGCAATAGGTAAAAGGCTGAACAAAATTCGTGTAATAACAATCTTAACGGTTTTTTATTTACTGCTTACTGTTTTTAATGGCAGAGTGTATTGCGAAATATAACGTCATTGATACTGAGATATTTGCAAAACTCTGCACCGCAGGTGTCTGCGGTGGGGAACGAACGCGCTATTGTCCTTTCCGGGGAGTAACGCGTTCTCTTAGCTAATTCTATTTTTTCCGTCTAGTTCCCGTCAACGGTATTGACCTCGGAAAGGGGAAGAGCGTGTTCGTTCCCCACCGCAGATCTACCTGCGGTCCGGAGTTTTGCAAATATCTCAGCATCATTGACGTTAAATGATTTGTTAAGGTTTTTTACGCGACCGCGGTAGCCATGAAGAGCACCGGTAAATCAGAGGATGCTGTTGACAAAATCTCTTATGTTCAATCGTGTTGATATACGAAATACTAGCTACTACAAAAAAGAGATGAAAAACAAGGTTTTGTAAACCCATTGGAACCAGTGCTTCTTACTGGCAAAATAAGAAAATTACTATCGCCTAAATGGATTAGAAAGGCGTTTGACGCAATAAGAGGTCAGAGTGCATCGTATGCATTGATTTCCATGCATTTTGTTTCTGCTTTAAATCTTGCCATTGTCTGGCATTTCTTTTCGTTTAAAATCAACAGTTTATTTAACGCAAATGTCTTTCCTAATGTGTTCCTTCAAAACGTTTCCCCTACATTTAATTATTTATAGTAAGCGTTTCTCGGGAGAATTTACTGATGCTCTGACGGCTCTGAATTTGGTGTAATAGCGTACATGTTAAGATGTGATTGTTATAGAGTGGTTGTATTTGTGTTTTCAATCAGAAAAGCGAACAGCGTTACAAAAACACAAACTCTTTTACGTTTTACTTAGGTTGTCTTTTTATTGACTCTCTGTTCCCGTCATTTTTCAAGAGAATAGTCAGAGAAGTCAAGAGATAATTTGAAAAAACAAAAGTTATATTGCACCGTATAAGTGATTTTTTATTGAAGCATGTTTAGTATTCGTTTTCCAGAGAACCCGGTCCGTTGCTGAGTTGCGCCCTTTGCGATTGTCAAATACTAAGCAACGATAACTCAATCCACACGCATGTGAACCATCATGCGGATGCCGGTGGATTTTGGTGCAAGTTGTGTGGAGTGAATGAAGTCGATAAATACCGGATATACGAACATATGCGAGTTAACCATCCAAACAATGTATGTGAATACATAAACATATAGTTCCTAGGATCGACTTTGTATTAACTTCGGCATTGGAATATGAATGCGTCGTTTTTTTGTTCAGCAATCGCGGGGTTGTTAAACAGCATACATTTACTTCCATAGGAAAACACACAATACAGTACAACAGTAGCTGACGTTTCGGGAGAATCGCCTCCTTCAGAGTTGTTTTTTTTGTGACTTCCAACGAGGAAGATCAGATCAGCTGATTGTAGTCGCATATGGTTGATGACTCGATGACTGGAAGTCACGAAAAAAGCGACTTTGAAGAAGGCGATTCTGCCGAAACGTCAGCTACTGTTGTATTGTATTGTGTGTTTTCTATGGAAGTAAATGTATGCTGTATAACAACCTCGTGATTGCTGAACAAGAAAACGACACATTCTTAAACATATATTTTTTCATTCGACTTTTTTTTAAAATGGTTTTTCTACGTAGATGAAATTTGATGCAGTAGTGGCGACATAACTGGTGTGCGCGAATCGCTCTAATCACTATGCGAATGTAATTTAAGATGGAACTGTTCGAAGACCGTCGGGATATAATCAAGCTATGCGCTGTAATTCAAGAGTGCTTCCCACGAACATTTCCCCGATCCAAAAAGGATGTCGCACGAGGATTCGACATTATAATCAAGTTGGTGGAATTTCATAACAACGTTTTTTTTGTTCATTCGCAGTTTAGTGATAAATAAGAAGAAAACCAAGTGTCTTAGACAACCGTTGATGGTTTAGGAATCATTTGTTAAGAATTGCCATGGATATTAGTGACGTGACAACCGTGATAATCAAGATTTTAGGCATTTGGAAGATAATCACATCACAGAACTAAAGTGCGACGTTTGCGATACGGTTGTGAAAGCAACAAAAGCGACCATGACGAAGCATGCACATCAACATCCAATGTACAGGTACCGATTGATGTGCCATGTTTTTTCTATCAGCGCATTCTGTTTGTTATCTTGCACTATAATTCATGGCACTGTCTGGACTGCTACTTGAAGATATTGCCTTAATGAAAGTCTTGAATGTTGGTCGAGCTTATTTCTCTCAGTACCACGGACTAGCTGTGATAGAGCGTCCCAGTATGTTCACTAGAGGAAGTCGCTGCCTTTTCCGGACCAGACGTAGCCCTTTACAGATAAACCTGGTGCGAATTTTTCGATACCAGGGGTGTGGAAGAACCAGTGACTGCTTTTACTGTAGCCTGTATCTAAGCACTGAGCTATACGGGTACCGTGTTTTGTCTTTGTTTTTAAAAGTACAGTTCTGGTGTTCCATTAGAACGCTGTTAAAAGGCTTCATCTTTGATGCATTCCTCAAAGTTGATTATCTATTCCAAAATAAGGGGTTGATCTGTATCGTTGATTGCGTTGACGATTTGGCTTGAGTTCAGTGCAGTGTTTTTCTTTAAATTCTGTGATAATTTGGAAGTCAATTTATATTGGGGAGGGATAGGGACGCAGGTTAGCTTTACTGTGATATGTGAACATATGAGCAGGTGCGATCACATTCCCTGCGCTTCGTCATTTGACAACTGAGAGCGAGCTTTTCCTGATTCATACATATGAAATTTAGATGCAAAGTGTGCAAATTCGTATCAGAAAACCAGAAAGCGCAAGAGGATCATCAAGTGGAAGTGCACAGCGTGGCTGATCCGAAGAATATGGTGAACTATAACGTGTGTGGTACAGCTGATATTTTGGCAAAAATTGTTCAGCGATGTTTCGCGTATGTCGTTCGACCGAATGATTCTACAAACTCTATGAAAGACACTAATCAGAAGAATTGACGTTGCCACCACTTACTGCTCAGCTAGTCGATCAAATCGTCATTTGGTTGGATTGTAGACTATCTTACCGAAGTGGAAAATATATTGTTCTTTGTTGTTATGTGAAGTCAGGGAACGTATTCGTAAGCCACAACACTACGGGATACGTCTCAGGATGTTCCTATTCCTAAAGTACCATGTAAGCGTGTATTTATTTCTTAGCGCTTTATATACTTTATTTATGCAGTTTACGGGTACGGGATTTGTAGCATGTCACGAAAATGCAGCTATTTGTAGAAGCGACTCAAATCGATGGGCTTGAGACTCTATCATGACCCTAGTTCGCATATTGTTGCTTTTGCAAATAGCTGTATCTTGGGCACAGAACATACTTCGTTAACTTTATGGAACCCTTGACTACTTTGGCCGCCATCGTTCTTCATATGGCTGTCTGGGTGGTGATTAGTTATCTCGCCATAACTATTAAACATGGGTCGAATAAACGGAGTTGTGTGTTTTTCTTTTTATTTTTCGCATTGGAATTTCGTTCTCATAGAAACATTAATGTTACTTCATCGTGTTCCTGTTAATATTTTCACTTGTATTCATGTTGTTGTGGTTTACAATCCACAAAGTTGCTTTCGTGACTATGTGCTCATTCAATTTCGATGATCTTTAGTGTTTTCCTTAATATGTTTTCATCTTTTATTTTGGCTTATTTTTGATGTTTTTGTGTTTTTTTTTGTGACAGTTGACTTAATAATAATAATAATAACAATAATTTTTAAGGAGCACTTAAATCGTCCTTTGAGTCAAGTCTTATTGTGAGTAAATTATGGGGATCAAGTAGCGAAGCAACATAGGGAGTTTGATCAAGTGACTGATGTGACGGCTTAATGGCGTACTGAATGTGATTTGTCGTAAAATTAGTACAAATTAGATAACTAGACAGAGTAACAGATTGCCGAGGAAAGAGATTGAAGTCTCATTTGAAAAGATAGGAAGTACTAGGCAGCTGACGAAAACATACAGGCCGATCACATCAGTGATAATAAAGATAGAGGTAGATTTTTGCAAAACTCCAGATCGCAAGTGTACGCGGTGAGGATCGAACACGCAGTTGTTCTTTCCGGGAAGTAACGTGTTCACCACCACACCACGCAGGTACGTCGTTTCGTCTTTCTGTCAGCTAGTTTCCTAGCTACCACTGCCATCAGTAATCACCCATCAACGAGATTGATCTGTGGAGCACAAATCGTTATTGGATTGTCGATTGAAACTTCTGGATCTTGTCTTTTTCTTGGTGTTAGCACTGGATGACCAACCAGTTTCTATGGCCAGTATAAAAGTCATAGGCTTATCTAATCTTAGTTTTTTGTGGTTTCACTAAATTTGATATTTGAATGGGATTTGTGTTGAAAGTGTTGAAACAGAGATCTAACACATTTGCGACGATACCTGCTTCTCTAAATTTCTGGTACGAGACTAAACAAGGGGTCACCTTAGAACTAACGTAGACAAACAAACTCCTCTCAATAATGGCCCTTTTTTGTAAACTTTAAAGTGTATAAAGTGCATTTTTTTAGATGGTCATAGCGATGTACAACAGTTGTGCGCTATTGTCTCGCTTTGACACCAAAGCATCATAGAAGAACAATGTACGGCAAGAGAAACAGTGGAGAAGAAAATGCATTGAGATCAATGCCTAAGGTTGTGAATATCTTGCAAAATTCTCCACATAAATAGGGGAGGCTTAAGGCGTCTTTTCTAAGGCGAACTGGTTTTCAATTTCATATCTCTGAGACCAGGAGTGGTAATCAAAATCCTTCAAATCGGATTGGATACAAGTGACCACACTTTCTATAACCTGTAAGCAGAAGTGAAAGCGAATAGAGAATTTCAGAGATTTCTCTTTTGGTCACCACTATCGAAAATACTTTAGTTTAGAAATATGTTTGAATATTGAATAATCAAGGTGTATACACCAAGAGCAAGAGAGCAAGAGCAAAAAACAGAAGGAATACGCAGTGAAGAAGAGGAGAATGCTATGAAAGTCACTGAAACACAATAAGCGGATGTGCTTAGCTATTTGTTGGGATCAATTATTAAATTCTCACTTAAATTTGGCATTGAATTATGCAAGTGAATCTTAAGTTTAACGACAGCGTGAGAAAGGAAATAGGAAAAAAGTTCATACCTCCAGTCCTTCCGTGCTCGGTAACTGTCTTCCAGTTCCTCGTTGAACATCGAACGACGCACGTCGAGTTTCTGAGTTAGGGTCGGTTTCGAGTACATCCACTGAACGAGCCCGAAGAGGTCCACCAGAAACTGATAGAAATGCTGAAACGAAAATGGATACGGATAAGAGTGAATGTATTTATATTTAACTGGATACTTGGATGGCCCGTCTTCACTGGTTGTGCGGATCCCAGCGTAAATTCCAATTTTTTTTTTTGGGATTTTGTTGGGTTAGCCATTGTGATTCGCTGGAGTCCCGAAATCAGCGAGGCCAGCTAGATGGCCACCATCACAGGCAGTCGCTGCCGTTATGAATCAGAAAGAGATTTGCCATCATGCCATTTAGTTTGATACCAGGACGGTGGTGGATCGTGGTAATGGTTAGGACTCCTCAGTTTGGGAAACTCTGCCGGGGGAATGAATCTCCACAGCTTAACACCCAGGAACACCTCCCGGCCAAGATGAGGCGGTAATCTGTTGGGAGGGAATGGATTTGTGAAGACAACAATTTATAAAGCATTTCATAACCCTCTAGTACATTCATAGGAATCGAAAAAACAAAAAAAGCAATAAGAAGTCTGTCATTTTTTGAACTATGGATCGATTGATCGCTGAGGAATGAGGAAGTAGTCGATTTACAATGGCTATGGATCTTTAGTGAGTCAGATTAGTTGTGAAATCAAAAGGCGAACGAAGAACGAAGTAGACTACTCTGCTCGCATTGACAAAACCTCTTTCAGTCTGTTCCTAGTTGCCGACAAATCGTGTTACACTCAGCAACTTCTATAGAGTCTAGATTGACTCTAGTCTTCAGTCCAGATTATTTATGGAAATCGGTAAAGATGGTCGATCCTCTACGATGTTAAATTATTTTTAACGGCGTTCAAACTCTAAAGAATGGCCACCATCCTAGGAGAATGTTCGTCCCACATGTGAAACATTTCTCCTATCATACGTAAATTTCATGATGGGGACTTTGGAACACTATAGCACTGCGATTTTATGATTCCAGGGAAAGTGCACTTATCATGCCAGTGAAGAGAGGAGACGATAGATGACGAAGCTGCAGAACCAACAAAAGAACTTTGTTGATTTTTTTGCTGTTTTTTGACCTACTGATTATATTTTTATCAATACCAAGATCCACCACCGTCCTGGTATCAAGGTCGCATGGTGGCAAATCTCCCTCTGATCCACAAGGGCTGCAGCTGCCTGTAATAGTGAAGACTTGGAGCAGACTTTGACCAGGCTGACCTCGGGATTCCAGAGAACCACAATGGCTTAACAGCAAATCTCCGAAAAATGGAGATTATGCTGGGGCAGGCAAAATTACTGAGGATGCACCATTCAAGGATAAAGTAAGTAAGATTATATTTTTAAGGCTATGAAACGATGGGAGGAAGTGCTGGGGTCTTCGCAAGATGTCAGGACGGGCCATTAATGATTTATATTAGTATCAACGTATACACGGATCTCCCTCATATGAGGGATCTTGAGCCGTTCAGTCGCGAAATTATGTGGCGCGTCCCCAGGGGGCGGATAGAGGGTTAGTCGCGGACCAAAGGTGACCTTTGCTTCCCTGAGACGCCGCTGGATCCAGGGGATAGACTCCTTGTTTCTTCTTCCTGTATTTAACAGGCGCATTCATGCATGCCTGTGTGGGAGCGTTCTCACTTATGTGGATTGTATCCTACGAGTTAATTCGGCCAAAAGCCTGCAATCAATTGACAGTGAAGTATATGAGAGGCGGTTAGGAGTCGCCTCCAGAAAACAAGCTCCATGTCCACTCTGGGAGAGCCTGGCAAGCTACCCGTGGGTATACCCAGCCCCCACGTTCAGAGCCCACCAAACTATACGTGGGTATCAAAATGCTAAACACAGTAAAAAAAAAACGGGCCTCATTCCCCTGACCCCGAAACAGCCCCCAATTTCGCTGCGTTGGGTAGAACGAGTACAAAGAGGCTGCTAAAATCTAAAGGCCAATGGAAGCTGCGTGGATCACGAAGAACTATGGTGACAATCTGTACATACAATGCACGTACACTTGCATCCGAGTTCTCGATCGAAGACTTGTTCATGCAAGCAAGATTGATAAGGTCTGACGTCATCGGCCTGGCCGAGACGAGACGACACCACCCAATGCTGTCTATGACACCGGAGAAGAACTGTTCTTCGGAACATGCGACAGTAAAGGAGTCGGTGGTGTCGGCGTTCTCGTCAACACGAGTTTGTCCATGAACAATCAACTCATTCGAACAACTGACAATCCGAATCGGATGTATACGATTAAAAAAATGTGGATCAATACCGGCTTTGATAATCTTCGTCGTTTATGCGCCGACATCAAACTACGGCGAAGAAGAAGTCGAGTAGTCTTATATGGACTTGGAAATGTTCTAGATAGAAGACCATACATTCTCCAAGGTCTTTATCAGAAATTAAAACGTCATGATCGGACCAAGAAGAACGTCTGAACAACGTCACATTGAAACCCATGGACTAGAATGGAACACGAAAACGGTGAGCGGCTGTCTGAGTTTAACATGACGACCAAGACCATCGATGTTTACTCGCAATTCCAGAAACCCCACCCTCAAGGCTGGATGTAGGAGCCTTCCAATGGAGAGTACCATAACGAAATTGACCACATAGCAGTAAATAGAAGGTTCTGCTAACCGATGTCGCTGTTATCCTAAAATTCTACACGGGATCAGACCACCGTCTCCGCGCGAGATTCTATTTCCCGCGGAAAGGAGAAAAAATCGCTAAATTCAAAAATCGAAGTCGCAGAACCACCCTAAACTGGGACTTATTCAGTTCATTAGTCTGCTGTGAGGAAGATGCCTTTGTCGATAACATCGATGAGGTATACGATCGGCTCATTAAACCATTTCACGTTTGCGCTATGGAAGCTGAGAGTTCGAAAGTCACCAAGAGACGTCTGTCTCCAAAAACACTCGAGCTGATACTCCAGCGTAGAATCTCACGAGCTGCAGACATCCGCGAACTAACATCCGAACTTGCAAAACAATGCAGACAGGCGATAAAAGAAGTTCTTAAAGAAAGAAGAGCAGCAGTAATGATCGAAGCTGCAGAGACTGGCAAAAGCATTCGCAAAACCCACCAAAGTTTCGCCAATTACAAGATCAAGACGCCCAAAGGAGATAGTTACAGCGTCCAGAAAGGCAATGGGGGAAATCGTTAACGAATACTACTCAGACCTCTTCGATAGCCGCGTCTAACTGTCGTCATATGAAATAAAGGAGGATGGGTATGTTGCACCTCCGGTTCTCCCTTCTGAAATCCGACATGTCATTTCGTCGGTGAAAAATTGAACAGCACCAGGTCCGCACAGGATGAGACCATAACACCTGAACAACCTCCAGCCAGTACTCGTAAACACACTGGCTCAGCTCTTAACACGTTACCTGTCGTAATCCAAGGTTCTTACTCAATGGGAGACCAGCATTGCTCAAGAAGGGTGACCTCCACTAGGTCTGCAACTATGGCACAATCTGCTTGCTATCTGTCGTCTACAAACTTTTCAATCAAGTCATCGTAAGCAGGATTGATAGAACACTTGGCAGAGGGCAATCATTTTAGCAAGCAGAGTTTCGAAAAGGATTCGATACGAGTAACCACATCCACACGATAACAAGGCTCATTGAAGTATAGCGAGAGTACAAAAGACCGCTCTGTCCCACTTTCATCGATTTACAGAAAGCCTTTGATTCAACTGAGATAGAAGCAGTCACGGAAGCCCTTGGTAGTTAAGGAGTCCCTACTCAGTACATAAAGATTCCTCGTGAGCTGTACAAAAATTTCACAACTAAAATTTCTCCATTCTACAACGATATTAACGTTGACGTCAAGAGAGGAGTTAGGTAAGGCGATACAATCTCGCCAAAATTATTTACAGCCACCCTCCAGAACGTCATGGGAACATTGGAATGGGATAATATGGGAGTGAAAATCGATGGTCGGCAGATACATCACCTTCACTTTGCTGATGATATCGTTCTTATAACACCAGACATTAGCCAAGCGGAACGCATGCTTGCGGACTTTGATAAAGCGTGTGGAAAGATTGGTCTTCGACTAAATCTTACAAAACGATGTTCACGAGGAACGGATTGGTTTCGTATGCCCCATTCACCCTCAAAGGAATGAATAACTCCGAACGCTCCAGTTATGTCTATCTAGGTCGGAAAATCAATATGATGAACGACTTAGCTCCAGAGCTGAACAGAAGGAAACGAGCGGCTTGGGAAGCTTTTAAGAGCATGGAGGATGTAGTGAAGAGAACAAAGAACACCCAACTCCGTGCCCACCTTTTCGACTCAACGGTTCTTCCTGCCCTAACACATGCGTCAGAAACCTGGTCGCTATGTAAGCAGGATGAAAGATCACTCTGCCTTATTGAACGCGCAATCGATGGGACGATGCTAGGAGTATCCCGTGTCACGCAAGTAAGCTAAGGGATCTGAAGCTCCGACCTACGTCAACGATCAAAAATCAAAGATGCCGTTCAATACGCCAAACAGTCGAAGATAAGGTGGGCCGGACACGTAATGCGTATGAATGATAACCGATGGACAAGGGTTGTTAGTGACTGGATTCCTCGGGATGTCAAACGTACCGCAGGAAGACCACCGTCCCGATGGTCAGAGCTCTTCACAAAGTTCTTAGAAGAAAGATATGACGCCCGACGAGTCCCTAGAGCGAGTAGAACGCACTGGGCTACTCTTGCGCGCGACAGGGAAAATTGAAAGATTTACTGGCTCCCGCTCGAGTCACTCGACGATCAACGAGACTACAGATGGTACAGATGATCAGCGGATAGTCTAGCAAACTAAAATGATTGACTGAGCTGAGCAGAAATGACTTTACTATCAAATTAATAAAAGGATAAAAGGATGAACCTCTCGGCGTTGATCCCTCCCTGAGGGATGCGCCGTGCATTCGACTTCATTATGTATCGTTGGAGGTGATTGAATGCATATCTGACCTTTACAATGACGCGCGGTGGCCTGCCGATGTATCGAGCCAGTGCTGCTATCCTCCCAGACAAGTCTGGCACTAATTTGCCGACCTCGGAGGGATGGAAGGCTTGGTGGGCCATGGGCGCAAGGATCGATTCCACGTGCGTATCGCAGTGGCGCCCCCAACCACTGCGCCACACGTGCCCTTTATCGAATTAATACAGCCTTAAAAAACCTAGGCTATCTATATGAAAAATGCACATGTGAGCACAAAATGTGTTTTTTCTAATGGGATCAAGAAATATCATTATAATGATAGACATAGAATAAGCTTTATGCGATGCGTGTAGTGTGGTGCTCAGAAATCTCCTTCAATATATGCGAGATTCATTGATTCTGCACAGCTTCGCAGTCAAATAAGCTTTCCATTCCTATGAGGTCCGAAAACTATTACCAAATTTGTCCGAAGGGATAAAAAAAACATTGTTTAGAAGATCGGCAGCCCCAGAAAGTCATTCAAGATCAAAATATGGATTCAACAATGGCTCTGATACTTAGTGAACTCGAATTCCTAAAGCACGAAGCTGAAGATGAACTGTTCTCCATCTTCTATTTATGTTTTCCGAACGCTTCTATGAATCAGCTATGAATAATTGTCAAACAGCTATTTCTCATGCGCTTGTTTTGCATCTAGGAGTGAAACAAGCAGGAACTTCTTTCACAAATAACACAAAGAACATACGGGGGCACTTCTACAGCTAACTGTGCGACCAAGCCCATATTAACCAAGCTCCTATCCTTCACGCTTGAAAAATTTTTACCCCACTCCTCTGGGGGGATCAAAACACTGACTTGATACATCAATGGGGCACCGGTTCATATCGATTTTCCTCATCAGATATTGGCTTCAGTAGGTTATAAGTAGTGTATTATTAATAGAGGATAAAGGATAAAGCTCTCGGCGTTGATCAATCCCTGAGGGATGCGCCATGCATTCGACTTCATTAAGTATCGTTGGAGGTGATTGAATGCATATCTGGCCTTTACAATGACTCGCTGTGGCCTGTCGCAGTGCTGCTATCCTCCCAGACAAGTCTGGTACCAATTTGCCGACCCCGAAGGGATGGAAGGCTTGGTGGGCTATGGACGCATTTCACGTGTGCGCCGCAGTGGCGCCTCCAACCACTGCACCACACGCGCCCTTGTGTATTATTAATAATCTTACATAATTATTCGATAGCACAGTGGCTAGAGGGCACCTAGAGTAGAGTAAAGCTGTCTCTGGTTCACGCTAACTGACCAAGCTCGTTCTCCCACCGGGGTCGGTAAGTCGATGCCAGACACTCGTCTGGGAGGAAAAAAGACACTGATTTGCTACATCAATGGGCACCGCAAGCCATAGTCTAATCGGATATTTATTAAACCAGCTTTACGATTCCTAGTAAGGTTGAATGCTGCTGTTTATGAAATAGATCGGATCTTCACGTTTCATCCTTCTGCCTTTTAGAAGCCTTATGGAAAACGCGAGAATGCCTCGACGAGGGAAGATCTCCATGCTGTTAAACTTGACCGAAGATTTCTTTTAACTCATGTGCCTGATTATAATTGATCTGTTGCTGAAGCAACCGAATAAGTTAGTGTTTTAAAAATATCCACTAGCTTTGCTTTTCCAATACGGCTAAGTTCAACAACTTTGAAAGAAGACGCGTCTTTGAAACATTTCATGCACGGAGATTTTCGAAAATAATAATACTTAAGGAGCACGCCCACAAGTGGACTAACTTTCTCCACAGACTCTCAACACTTACATTTGTTCTGCGATAAATCTTGAGCCGATCGTTGAATATAAGGTACTGCTTGCTCCTTCCTTATCAGTGGAAATACCTTTGCGATTCGTGTTGGCGATCCTAGCACCGACTCTTCTTCAACTGCTCTCTCTTTCCTAGACAACAGAAAATATGTTATTTAACAGCACTCCAGCCAATCTAGATGTTTTCAATGAAACCTGAGAAAATGGACACTAGCTTGATTGAAATAGGAAAAACAAATGGGCTAAGCATACCAATACTTCATAAGGGCATATACTAGAATAGAACAACGCTTATTGAATATTGAGAAAATAAAGAAAATAAACAGTATTTTGCATAAACAAAAGCTCTCCCCAATTTTCGACCACTCCTTTTGATCCCTAGGTCGTTTCATATGATGTAATAGGCTACTTTTTTCTAATAATACACAATGCCAAAGGTATAGCGAAAAAGTTACACTGAATGGAAATAGAAATTTTAGAGTCTTAACTAGGATTTGCTAAGCACTGCCACATCAATTGTCTCTTTGAAGACTGACCCGACGTTTGCACCGAGTACCATGCGTTTCTGGTTCTTGTGATTTGACGATGCTAATAGGAGCTAGGAAGATTTGTCTCAATTTGAATGACCTCTTGCCTCTGAAGAAGACGCTCTACACGGCAAACTCGTAGATGCGTCTGAATTTTTACTCGACATGAAGAGGGCGTTGCAATCCCGTGATACCGCAACTGTTCGGTAGCTCAACACAATAGGCTGTCGCAAACGGAGGTCTCGTTAGTTGCTTCATTACCTTAGCATCTACTATTGGTTCATGTGAGTAAGAATCCTGAATTCACTGCTACTTCATCGTACAGACAAGACTTTTTAAGGGAGACTGTCACTGAATATGAGAGGTGAGCCGTCCACAAAAAGAGCATATTTCACTCGTTTTGGCTCGTTAGCTGCAATAACGCGACATTTCAGGCGACACCTGATCTGTTTTGTCATAAACTGATACACACCTTCTGGGACCAGCATATCACCATGCAAGTGTTTCTATAACAAATCCAGATGATCAACACCAACCGCTACATAGCTAGGCTGAAACATAATAGAACTCCAGCTGCCAATCCTTGGAGACTATCCGATAGCAATTAGGGTTCTAAATCATCACTTTCATATGATTTATCCTCGCCGATTTCTTCCAAATGAAATCCTCGTTTTCACAAGAGAAAAGGATCGAGCATATCCCTAAGAAATGGTACATTTGGCATGGGACTTTTTTTTAAATACGGTGAACATAGTTGTCTAAGATTGCACAAATCTCATCAATGAAAGACAGAACTAGAGCAGTTGGAAGCAATAGTAAGGAAAGTAATAGTTAGATAGACACAAAGGTTCCACAATGGAACAGTGAAATACTAGAAATTTTATGAAATGATCTAGCCTCCATTCTGTAGCCGACTAAAAGTAAAGAATTACAATTCGTTTTGATTTGATAAAATTAGCCGAATGAAAAAAGAAGATAAGGGACACGTACTTAAAAACTTAGATTCTCAGACGACCCATCTTCACATGCTCTGCAGATTGTAGCACTTCTTCCATTCATTTCGTTCTATTGCAGCCTTCATCCAGGAGGTTGTCGAGCGCATTGGCTTCATCTTTCGTCATATTTCGGCTTCAACTTATGGCTGTATTATCTCCTCTCATTAACATGTTGGATGCTGGTCTGTGCGGCTTTTCCCTGGAAATCCGAGATAAACGGACCAGAGTTCTCGCCGTTGAGTGCTGGTATAGCGTGTTTTACCCTGCAGCGCGAGACAACAGGGCTATACTTCCCAGATCTTCACCACATCCAGTTAATGGCTTTTACGTATTGGAAGTTTGTTATCTTACGAATCGGATTCTCCCATTCCTGTGAAAGTAGCGACTCCTATGATGGCACTGAATCCTATGAATACTTCACCGACGATTCGAGGAGGATATAATAGGTCCAATCCATATTGATGCTGTCACATGGTACATGAAACAGAACTGGCTGTGAACTTAGTACATCTTTTGTATTTTAGAACCCGACTTTGCTTTAACTCAACATAACTAATCAATATTTGCTTAGATGACCAAGCTAATGAGAGGGTTTTAGAAAGCTTTTTCCAGTTTACGTTTCTACTCCTTCGTCTTCGTCAAAACCTGAATGTTTCGTAACAGCTTCACGTTAGCCTAATCATCTAAGAAGGTATTAAGTATGTCATCACACACAGAACTGAATTGCGTGGTTTTGCGCAAAACATGTAGTACGTTAAAACTTTTATGCCTTAGCCTCCAAAATTTCACGAATTATTGAAGGGTTTCCGCATCAAAAAAAAGCGTAAAACAATGAAAGAGCGAAGGTACTTAAGTTAGAATGAGAATGAACGAAGAAGAGAGGATACGGAATTGAAAACTCGTATTTATCGAAAGAGCATTTTTTATCCGAAATCCTCTCCTTTTGTACAACTCACTTGTTTCGTCATAATCTCGATACCTCTGTATGTTTCATTTGTTGTAGAAGAAAAAAAAACAACGACCAGCACACTTACATGTATTCCTTTGTAGAGCTATGCGAAATAAGTGGAGTGTTTGTATCCGCGTATAGTGGTAAAGGGAGGGGTCGGCTCTGGCTGATCGCATTGCTTCGAATCTGTTCACGCTTCGCTTCCGGTAACACAGTACTAAAAAAGAACAAGTGCTTTCATCAGTCGCTCCTGACATCGCCCTTAAAAGACCATCGTGTTTTCTAGAACTCTGTATTCAAAATATTTGTCCTTTATTAAATTAATAATGTGATTCCTGATGCCATCAAAGCAAAAGCTTCACTTGAATCTTTTTAATGAAGAAAAACCACTAGAAGTAACTTCCACGACCGACTTTCTATTAACCTCGGCATTGATCAAGTAATTCTTTGTATTCTTGTTGAGCAAACGCGAGGTGTTATTATTATTCTTTATTCACAAGACTGCAGTGATAAAATACTGATTTTTTGATTATTACAAAACTTATTTTTGGGCTTAATTTCGCTAAACATTTCCACTCAACCAACAGAGCAATTTAGCAAGAGGAATTTCATACAGTAAGATCGTTACAGGACATACGGCATGGCACTAGTGATTTGTCAATACCGAATAATAGGATGGTTGTTAGACCGCCATGCGAGGTGGAAGCAACAATACTGTGCATTATAGGGCACCCTACACAACGGCACTGTATTCACCCTCACTATCCATTACTAAATAGTGCAATCACTGTTTTGAAAAACACATGAAGGTTCTCTACAGTTCCACCACGCCGCCACTGTAAGGAGTTTTGCACGGGCATCGACCTGTAACGAATTCTCTCATACATCAA
>MQTX01000053.1:1131494-1156583 GCA_009735665.1 Angiostrongylus cantonensis
AGTTGCGAGGCTACGTGGCGTGTCCCCAGATGGCGGATAGGTGGTTAATCGCAGACCAAAAAGTACCATTTCTTCCCTGAGACACAAGTGGATCCGGGGGTTGGATCCCTGTTTCTGCTGCTTGGAATATACTTTCTGTACTTACGAGGCGTATTCATGCATACGTGTGGGTGCGTTCTAGTTTATGCGGATTGTATCTTATTGTATTGATTCTAAGAATCAATTTGGCCAGAAACCTACAATCAAGTGACAGGGAAATATAAGGGAGGAGTGAACATGTATAAGGGAGGAAGTTAGGAGTCGCCTCCAACAAATAAGCTCCATGTCCACTCTGGTAGAGCCTGGCAAGCTAACCATGAGTACACCCAGCCCATGTTCAGAGCCCAGCAAGCTATAAGTGGGCATTAAAAAGCTTAAAACAGTAAAAGATACGGGCCTCACACCCGTGACCCCGAAAGAGCCCCTAGTTCGGCAGCATAGGGTAGGACTAGTGCGGAGAGGCTGCTGAAATCTCAGCGCCAATGGAAGCTGCCTGGATCACAAAGAACTAAGGTGGCGATCTGTACTTCAATGCGCGTACACTTGTATACGAGTCCACGATAGAAGACTTGATCATGAAAGCGAAAAGGATAAGGTACGACGTCATCGGCGCGGCCGAGACGAGACGACGCCACCCTTAATGGGTCTATGACGCTGTCTATGACACCGGAGAAGAACTGCTCCTCGGAACGTGCGACAGTAAAGGAGTCGGTAGTGTCGGCGTTCTCGTTAACACGAGTTTGTCCATAAACATCGATTCATTCGAGCAACTAACAACCCGAATCGGATGTTTACTATTAAAAAGATGTGGATCAATACCGGCTTTGATAATCTTCGTCGTTTATGCGCCGACATCAAACTACGGCGAAGAAGAAGTCCATGCATTCTATATGGGCTTGGAGAAGTTCTACAGAAAAAACCATACATTTTTCAAGGTCATCAGTGGAGATTTCAATGCCAAAATTGGACCAAGGAGGTCGTCTGAAGAACGTCACATTGGCACCCACAGACTAGAATGGAACGAACAGAATGAGCGGCTCTCTGAGTTTATCATGACGACCAAGACCATCCATGTTAACTCGCAATTCCAGAAGCACCATCCCCAACGCCTTGAAGGCTAAGAGTACGAAAGTCACCAAATGACGTCCGTCTTCAGAACCCTAGAGATGATACAGAAGCGTGAAATCACACTAGCTGCAGGCAACAGCGAACTAAGGCCCCAACTTGTGAAACAATGCAGAGAGGCGACAAAAGAATATCCTAAAGAGAGAAAGCAGCAGTAATGGTCGAAGCTACAGAGGCTGGGAAAAGCATTCGCAAAGCCCATCGAAAGTTCGCCAATTACAAGACCAAGATGATTGCAGTCCTATGCCCAGACGAAACAATAACAGCGTCCAGAAAGACAATGGAGAAAATCATTCAAGGGTACTACTCAGACCTCTTTGATAGCCACGCCCACCTCATGTCATATGAAATAAAGGAGGATGAATATGTTGCACTACTGGTTTTCCCTTCCGAAATCCGACATGCCATTTCGTCGGTGAAAAATCGAACAGCACCAGGTCCGGACAGGATAAGATCAGAACACTTGAAGAACCAGCAGCCAGCCGTCGTAAACAGACATGCTCCGCTCTTCACACGTTACCTGTCTTAACGCAGGGTTCCTATTCAATGGAAGACCAGCAAGACCATGCTAATGTTCAAGGAGGGTGACCTCCACGATGTCGGCAACTATCACACAATCTGCTTGCTGTTAGTCGTCTACGAACTTCTCTCTCAAATCATCTTAAACTGCACTGAAAGAACACTGGGCGAAGGGTAGCTATGTGGGCAAGCAGGATTTCGAAAACGATTTAGTACGGTGGACCACATCCAGACGATAGCAATGCTCTTTAAGTATCGCGAAAGTAGAAAAGCTCGTTCTGTCTCACTTTCATCTATTTAAACAAAGTGTTTGACTCAAATGAGATAGAAGCAGTCATGGAAGCCCTTGATAGTCAAGGAGTCTTTACTCAGAACATAAAGCTGTACAAAAATTTCATAACCAGGATATCACCATTCTACAACGCTATTAACATTGACGTCAAAAAGGAGTTAGGCAAGAGGATATCATCTTGCCAAAACTATTTACCGCCGCCGTCGAGAACGTCATTGGAATGGGATAATACGGGAGTGAAAATAGATGGTCGGCAATTACACCATCTTCTCATTACTGATGACATCATCCTTATAACGCCGAAGATTATTCAAGCGGCACAAATGCTGGCCGACTTTGATAAAGCCTGTGGAAAGGTTGGTCTTCGATTAAGCCTCACAAAAACAATGTTCATGAAAAGCGGACTGGTGTTGTATGCCCTCTTCACGTTCAACGGAACGAATATCTCCGAGTGCTCCAGTTGTGTCTATCTAGGTCAGGATATCAACATGATAAACGATTTAGCTCCACAGCTGAGCAGAAAGAAACGAGCGGTTTGGGGAGCTTTCAAAAGCATCGAAGATGTAGTGAGGAGGACAAAGAGCATCCGACTCCATGCCCACTTTTCGACTTAACGGTACTTCCTGCGTTAACGTACGCGTCAGAAACCTATTCGCTGCGTATACATGATGAAAAATCACTCAGCCCTAATGAACGCGTAATCGAAGGGACGATGCTAGGAGTATCCCGTATCACGCAAGTAAGCTAAGGGATCTGAAACTTCGAGCTATATCAAAGATCAAAAATCATAGATGCTGTTCTGTACGCCAAACAATCGAAGATAAGGTCGACGGACACGTAATGCGTATGAATGACAACCGATGGACAAGAGTCGTTAGTGACTGGATTCCTTGAGATATTAAAACGCACTATAGAAAGCCCACCAATCCGATGCTCAGAGTTCTTCACGAAAAGTCTAGAAGAAAGGTACGATGCCCAACGAGTCTCTAGAGCGTGTAGAGCGTCCGCTGGGCTACTCTTGCACACGACAGGCAAAATGGAAGATTTACTGGCGCTCTGTCTAGTCGCTCGACGATCATTGGGACTACTGGTGGCACAGGCAATCAAGGCTACCTAAGCTGATGATTACGAGATTTCCACTCGGCAACCCGAATAAAAGTAGAACGATATCAGGAAATACCCCTGTCCCGGAAGAAATCTAGTTGCAAGAAGTCAAACCTTCGCCCAATCTATAATAGCTGATGTCAGCTTGGGTTGGTTACTTTGAAAAAGAACGCTCTAAAACAGCTATCTCGAAACCTTGAAAAAAAAGCCGCCCTACTATTTAAATTGCATTAAAAAAGAAATTGTGCTAGGGCTCACGCTAATTGCAAGGCACAGTATTTTAAGTATGCCATATATAAGGCTTTTCGGAAAATAATGTACAACTTCACACCTGTATCTTTGTAGTGACATCTCAGCTCAAAACAAACTTTGTTGACCGAAATAAAAACTATTGCAATACATGCACTTTATTTATTTCTGTTCCTTAAAGATGTGGACCTGCAGACTCGGTGAAGTTGTGAAAGGCAGTTTTGGCCTCGGCTTAGTTTCTAAAGCTTTTCGTGCTCAGAAACTTATATATTATAGATTTTTGAGGAAGTGCTAGTTAGTGGGCGCGGGATTTGGCACATATGGTGCACTAGAGTTTCGCTTCTCATTTCGTTGAGTCTGCGAAGCCGGTTGTGCGACGTGTTGCTGATTCCTAAGTTATCCGTCTGTCGAGGTTTTTCGACTTTCAACTCTCCTATCGATTGCTGGAGAGATGGGCTAGAGTTTCGTATCCCAGTCATAGTATCGAATGGGCTGCGTCTTCTCCTCTTACCCAGACCGATGACATCATATCTTATCCTTCTTACCTAGATGATCAAGTTTTCCATCGAGGCCTCAGATGCAAGTGGCCGTGCACTGTAGGTACACATCGTCACCTTAGTCCTTTGCATTTAGGCAACATGAAATAGCCCTGAAATTTTTGCAGCCTTTCCATACTTGCCCTCTACAAAGCTGACGTGTCAATATGTCAAGAGCTCTTTCGGGGTCAGGGTAATGAGGCTCGTTTATTTTACTGTCTATACCTTTTCCATATTCACGTATAGCTTTGCTTTGAATGTGAAGGCTGGGCATACTCATAACTAACTCCCAAGTCTTTCCCAGAATATACATTGAGTTGATTTGTTGAAGGAGACTCATAACCGCTTCCCATATAGTTCGCTGTCACTTGATTGCAGGCTTTTAGCCGAATTGACTCGTAGTGCACAATTTCGTAGAAACGAAAACACACCCACACATATGCATGGAAAAGCACAGGTCGCCTTAGGTCAGCGAGTAAACCCGATATCCGCAACTTGTGGACGCACCACATTGCCTTACGACTAACACGCGTGAGATCGCTCTATAAAGGATATACGTGCTTCTAAAAACACATACAAGAGAGTTAAACTGTAAATCGTGAGTTAATTCCCGATCAACACAACAGTAAACGTAATCAAAGCGTGTAATCAATCTTCCGTGAATATGTCCTTCCGAATTGCGACAACTAATGAGTGCTCTATTTATTTACTTGTTTACTTATTTACTTCTTCATTTATAAGTCTCAACATTAAGCACTGTACAGATATCAGTACTTTTTCACTCGTTTCGTTGCATCGCATCCATCATCTACGAAGTTCCCCGGATTTTCGCATGTGGAACTTCGTCTTATTCACTAATGTCATTGGATGGTAGTCGGGTAGATCTTCTCTGACAGGTTGCCGCCACCCCTTGTGCATCGGATAGAGCTTCACCGAGATAAATATACTCTCAATTTTACGACCGTGGAAGGATGGTGGGCTTCGTTGGCTCGACTTGGGTCAGAACATTGTGCACAGTGCATTGTATTGTACGATATCCCTAATCACTGCACTTACCACACCTTATTTATTGATACACTCACATTTGATACCTGCCACATTCACAATTGGTCGGTTGACTAATTGCAGAAGTAAGTGCAGTCGTAGAGGAATTCAAGTTGTAGTAGCAAAGTTCCCAGTTGCTGTCAAGGATTGTGATCGACTGTGGCAGAGCAGAAGGCGGCTTTGAGTAGCTTTCTTGTGATTCAGGAAGAAAGGCCAACACGCTCTATAGGCACTCATTCATGTCAATGAATGAAAAAGACAGTATATTCTCAACCCGCAAAGAAACTTACACAAAACTCGACCCATAGCTTCGTAAATAACGATTGGAAAAAAACAAAACGAAAAGAACTGGTGAGGTCCCCTGTGAAATTAAAGGCGGACTCACTAGGTATGCAAGTATTGGATTTATTGGTGGGTTTTCCACAATACTTTCTGCATAGCCAAAACAATTCACTTTTTTTTTCTTTACTACAGCAGCAAAATCCTTAACATTTTATGGCGTTCTTCTAAAGTCCAACTACAGGTTTTTTTTTAGCTTATTAGTCGTAAATGGATTTCTCCAATGAACCGATGGTAAATCTGCTGTCATAACTACACTAACAAGAAGCTACCCAGCTAAAGAGAAAAGCTGATGTCACTTTTTGAGCTGTGCAAAGCGTAAGAATCCAAAAGATGTTAATCATATTGAGCACCAGAATTTCTCCTTAGTGGTTCTTCACATTCATTACATTTTTTTAGGCGTTTCGTTTAGAAGAAGAGTACCTTAAAAATTCCTTTATGTTGTAGAACGTTATCTTTCAAGAAAAGTTACGAATCACTGGCTGAAAAATTTGAGCCCCTTGTTGATTTTGCAACACATTCACGACTACATGAGTGATAAGTGACTCATACGAGATCAAAAAGAACGTGGTCGTTCAAATTTAGAGAGATAACCACAAGGATACTGAGATATTTGCAAAACTCGGTACCATAGATGTCTGCAGTGGGAAACGTACCCTTTCGGGGGTCTAACGCGTTCATCATCACACCATTTAAAGAGATATACCCGAGTACATGATGAACACTATTAAATAGAGTAAATGTCATTGGAATAATCACAACCTTACCAGTTTCGTATAGTATACCAAGATGGAAAGAATTATGTTTTTTCCTTGTGTTTAAAAACTTCCTTTATCCCATTTTTTAAAACTTTAGTCTATTAACTGTCAAACTGCGAAATAGGACAAAGAGAATTCCGTCTAGAGGAAACTGATAGTGTCTCAGTCATTTTTGTTATCTGCAGATCTTGGGATTGCATTAGACGTTTCAAAAGATTTTGAATACTAAGCAGACTCGAAACAGAAATAATGTTTCACAAAAACTACACGCCTAAAGGTTCGAGCAAAATCTCTTCCACGTGACTGTGATGTCGTTCGAAGGCCAAGCTAGCCTAATTATTAAAAAAAAATATCTACATTCGTCGAAGAACTAACTTCGTCGCGAGTCGCTTTACATAAATGAAATGTTCTTTTGAATTTATAACTATAATTTCACTGAATAACACGAAAGTGCGAATATGATTTTCTTTAGTTGATGCAATCTCGTCTTTAAAATGACAACGTCTCCCGTATTTGTTAGTGGTTTTAAAATAATAAATACAAAAAAAAATCGCTTACGTTGTGACCGGTGGTCGTTTCTTGAGACAGAAGCGATAGAGATAGACGACAGCAATGACGACGGCCAGTCCGCCGACCACCCCTGACACCAATACAGCGATCGTAAACAGTGGTCGATGCTCTTCCTGCAACGATACGCCGCGTGATTCGTCGGACCATGAAAACTCGTCCGCGCCAACAAAAAAAAAACGGCCGGATATGAATTTGAATGCATATTAAATTATAATATGTAGATGAAATTATCAATATTGTCTAGCCCTTTATTTACTGCCTCTCATTTCCTCATGTGAGGGCAATACACAGAGTATTAACAGGTACTTTGCAAATATGTCAGCATCACTATCACAGTATTGCATTTATATTTAATCGTGTTCATTCCTTTTTTTGAACCAACTAAAGGGCGCGTGTGGTGCAGTGGTTGGAGGCGCCACTGCAACACGCACGTGGAATCGATCCTTGCGCCCATGGCCCACCAAGCCTTCCATCCCTCCGAGGTCGGCAAATTGGTACCAGACTTGCCTGGGAGGATAACAGCACTGGCTCAATACATCGGCAGGCCACCGCGAGTCATTGTAAAGGCCAGATATGCATTCAATCACCTCCAACGATACTTAATGAAGTCGAATGCATGGCGCATCCCTCAGGGATTGATCAAAGCCGAGAGCTTTATCCTTTTATTATTCATCCTTTTCAACCAACTATGCGAGGGTCACTCGTTGGCATTAATATATTTCTGTGCTTTCCTCAATGTTATCATGCTCTTCAATTTGATGTTAGTCAACAGACTAAGATATTTTTGAAACAAAGCTAAGGAAAAAAACACCTCTATAGAAGGGGAGAATCATGTCAGTATATCGTTTAACATTAACGACACCATGCGGCTTTGGTAAATCACCACGCGATGCAAGTTCTTTCTTCAACTCAGTGTCGTATAGATCGTAGACATAGCCCATAAAAAAAAGCTCTCGGCGTTGATCAATCCCTGAGGGATGCGCCATGCATTCGACTTCATTAAGTATCGTTGGAGGTGATTGAATGCATATCTGGCCTTTACAATGACTCGCGGTGGCCTGCCGATGTATCGAGCCAGTGCTGCTATCCTCCCAGATGAATGTGGCACCAATTTTGTTTTTTCCGACCTCGGAGGGATGGAATGTTTGGTGGGCTATGAGCGCAAGAATCGATTCCACGTGCGTGTCGCAGTGGCGCCTCCAACCACTGCGCCACACGCGCCCATATTGTGCCAAATTTGAACGTGTCGGCGTGAGTCACATATTATTCATTTGATGATGAATGTTTTATATTCACTTCATATGACATTCCACAGCATCGCAACCACTGAAAAATCATGTCTCTTAGACGCTCTAAAGTGACAGGCTATCAATGCTACCGTAGTTGATATCTTGCTGCTTAGTTATAGAATTAAATCTTGAAAAGGATTAATGAAGCGCAAATGTGGACATCAATCAAAGTATTTGCATAATCACTAGAGCGATTACTGTGTATTTTACAGTGGCTTATGTAAATAACCTCATTTTGTCACTACATTGAAGGTTCCAGCCCAACTAGTCTACATCTAATGATAGTAGAGTATCCACTAAATCGTAGTCAAATCGAGGAAACGTCTATTTTCTGTCAGTCGGACGGATGGCATGACCGGAGACCACACAGTTTTTGATAGCAATGACGTTTCAGTTCATCCACCTCATCGTTCGACAAGTGATTTAAAACGAAGATAGAGATTTACACAGATCACAAAATCAACCAGTGAGAGAACAACGTCCTCTATGTGTGATGACGGCTTGAAACATTTTGTGCTAAATAAACGTCCAGTTTTTTTCTATCAATCCAATCAATTTTTCAATCCCGCTGTTGGGTGATTGCTGATGGCAAAAGATCGATAGAACTAGCTGAGAGACAGGCGAAACAAAGGACCCGCATGGTGTGGTGGTGAGCTCGTTACTCCCCGGAAAGGACAATAGCGCGTTCATTCCCCACCATAGACACCTGCGGTCCAGAGTTTTGCAAATATCTTAGCTTCATTAAAGTTATATTTCGCAATATACCCTGCCATCAAAAAGAGTAGACAGTAGACAAAAACGGTTAAGATTGTGATTACCACTTAGCAACGTTCATAATCTCTATGGACCAGATATCTTCTTGATGATTTTGAGGGAATGAAACACGGATTAATGGATGAAGGATGAAGATTAAAGAGTGGAATAGAAAAGTTTTTGTTGTTCATAAATCACCAGTATATTACTCCTCTTTTAATACCTCTACCATTTAACAATTTCGCCGGTTCATTAACATATGTGTAACTAGACAAGCGGTAAGTGACCTCACCAAACGACTACTTTGAAGGAACTTGTGAAGGAACTTAAACCAACTTGTGAAGCTCAGATCATCAAATACGAAATCTTTAAAAATTAAATACCATATTCAAGTTTATGTAATCCTAATATTTATAAAGGGGGCCTTTAGCTCAGTGACAAGTGTTTCCTTATAACAGAAACGTGGTCTTTAGTTCGATTCTCCTCCCGGGCTAAACAAGCCTGCCATTCCACGTAGGTCGACTGACTCGATACTTCAATAAGCTTTCTTAAGGTTTTGTATGTGTCAGTAATGTATTCGGTTAACTTTATGATACTGACAGTAAAGTGAAGTGTACAGCGAATCTTTATGAGGAAGGATCAAGGCCGAATGATTTATTCCTTATTCTTTTAATAATCACAAATTATAGTTGAGTGATCATTATGTGAGTGAAGTTCTAAGAAATTGCGCACTTTTCAGGGCGAAACAGATGACATCTGATTAGTTGTCAAAAAGTTAATTAATTGGTTTTAATATCTCAGTGATTCCCTTCTAAGCAACTACGATACAAAAGAAATGGTTCGACCAACAACTGATGCATCCGACTTTTATTAAATGAGAAAACCTTGCAGGCCTAGCATACACCTTTTCGATGATGTCAGTAGCACGTCAAAAAGTAAGGATGGGTTTCGTGGTATACAGAATTGCTCCACTGTCTCAATGCGCTAATGGATGAAGCGTAGGTGATAGGGAGCTATATATATGTGCGTGCGATCCATAAAATGTCTTCACTGAGAAATGTTCTGCCTTTTTTTCTGTTTCTTCTTGTACCGCTCATTTTTCCCACGCCAGTAAATGAAAGAATTCAATGGCTTTCGACATTTTCGAACAATTCACATCCGTTCCAAATGATTAGAATAAAAACTATTGATTGGCGAGTACAGTGAAGATTGAAAGCGAGACGGAGAAACATGTTTCGTATTGATTCGTTCGAACGAAGCATTTCTGAGTGGTCACCAATCTATTCGCTTGGATGGCTCGTCTTCGAAGGCTCTGCGAGCGTTACCATAATTTCCATTCTCCAAAAATTCGCTAGTTTCACCTGTCACCTGTCATCTGCAGCCCCGTTGATCGTCGACTAACTGGAGCGGGCGCCAATAAATCCTCCATTTTTCCTCGCCGCGTGCAAGAGTAGCCCAGTGGGTTCTGCTCGCTCTTGGGACTCGTCGAGCATCATAACCCTCTTCCAGGCTCTTCGTGAAGAACTCTGACCATCGGGACAGTGGTCTTCCTGCGGTACGTTTGACATCCCAAGGAATCCAGTCACTAACGGCTCTTATCCACCGGTTATCATTCATACGCATTACGTGTCCGGCCCACCTTATCTTCGACTGTTTGGCGTATAGAACGGCATCTTTGATTTTTGATCGCTGACGCAGGTCGGAGCATCGGATCCCATTACTTGTGTGAAATGGGATACTCTTAGCATCGTCCTTTCGATTGCGCATTCGATAACGCTGAGTGATCTTTCATCCTACTTACGCAGCAACCAGGGTTTTCACATATACGTTAAGGCAGGAATTACCGCTGAGTCGAAAAACTAAGCACGAAGTCGGTTGCTCTTTGTTCTCTTCACAACATCCTTGATGCTCTTGAAAGCACGCCAAGCCGCTCGTTTCCTTCTGCTTAGCTCTGGTGCTAAGTCGTTCATCATATTGATTTCCCAACCTAGATAGACATGACTCGTGCATCTGGAGATATTCATTTCGATGAGCGTGAATGAGGCAAACGAAACCAATCCGTTCTTCATGAACATCGTTTTCTTCAGATTTAGTAGAAGACCAATCTTTCCACGCGCTTTATCAAAGTCCGCAAACATACGTTTCGCTTTTTCTGGTGTTGTAAGGACGACGTCATCAACAAAACGAAGGTGATGTAACTGCCGACCATCGATTTTCACTCCCGTATTATCCCAATCCAATGTTCGCATGACGTTCTGGAGAGTGGCGGCAAATGATTTTGGCGAGATTGTATCTCCTTGCCTAACTTCTCTTTTCACGTCAACGTTAATATGGTTGTAGAATGCTGAAATAAATTTTGGTTTTAAAATTTTTGTACAGCTCACGAAAAATCTTTATATACTGAGTAGAAACTCTTTGACTAGGGACCTTGCATTCAGACAGGTAACGTATAAAGAGCCGAGCCAGTGTGTTTACGAGGAATGGCGGAAGTTTCTTCAGATGTTCTGATCTTATTCTGTCCGGAACTGGTGCTGTTCGATTTTTCACAGACAACATGGCATGTCGGATTTCAGAAGGGGGTTCCGGTGGAACAACATATCCATCCTCATTTATTTCATATGACGGGAGGTGGACGTGGCTATCGAAGAGATCTGAGTAGTATTCGTGAATAATTTTCTCCATTACCTTTCTGGACATTGTTATTGTTCCGTCTAGGCATCGGAGTGCAATCATCTTGGTCTTGTAACTGATGAAGCTTCGGCGGGCTTTTCGAATGCTTTTCCCAGCCTCTGCAGCTTCGACCATTACTGCTGCTCTTCTTCCTTTAAGATCTTCTTCTATCGCTTGTGTGCACTGTTTCGCAAGCTCGGACGTTAGTTCGCGGTTGCCTGCAGCTCGTGCGATTCCACGCTGGCGTATTAGCTCTAGAGTTTCTGGAGGTAGACGTCTCAAGGTGACCTTCGAGCTCTCAGCTTTCATGGCGCTAACGTGAAGATGTTCAATGAGCCGATCGTATTCCTTGTCGATGTTATCGACAACGGCATCTTCCCAACAGCCGACTAATGAATTGAATAAGTCCCAATTTGTGGTGGTTCTGAGACTTCGGTTTTTGAATTTAGCGGCTTTTTCTCCTTTCCGCGAGAAGTAGAATCTTTCAGGACGGAGACGGTTGTCTGATCCCGTGTAAAATTTTGAGACAACAGCGACATCGGTTAGGCAAAACTTCCTATTTACTATGACGTTGTCTATTTGGTTACGGTACTCTCCATTGGGAGATTCCTATGTCCGTCGTTGACTGTGAGGTTTCTGGAATTGCTAGTTACCATGGATGGTCTTGGTCGCCATGATAAACTCAGAGAGCCGCTCACCCTTTTCGGTCCATTCTAATCCGTGGGTCCCAATGTGACGTGCCTCAGACAATCTTCTTGGTCCGATCTTGGAATTGAAATCTCCAATGATGACCTGGAAGAATGTATGGTCTTCTCTGTAAAACCTATCCAAGTCCATGTAGAACGCTTCGACTTCTTCTTCGTCATAGTTTGATGTCGACGCGTAAACGACGAAAATTGTCAAAGCCTGTATTGGTCCCCATCTCTTGAATCGCAAACGTCCGATTCGGGTTGTCAGTTGTTCGAATGAGTCGATTGTTCATGGACAAACTCGTATTGACGAGAACGCCGACACCGCGTACTCCTCTACTGTCGCATGCTCCGAGGAACAGTTCTTCTCCAGTGTCATAGACAGCGTTGAATGGGTGGCGTCGTCTCGTCTCGGCCAGGCCGATGACGTCGTATCTTATCATTCTTGTCTGCATGAGCAAGTCCTCTATCGAGGACTCGGATGCAAGTGTACGTGCGTTGTAGGTACAGATCGTCACCATAGTTCTTGATCGAGGCAGCTTCCATTGGCCCTGAGATTTTAGCAGCCTCTTCGTACTTATCCTATCCAACGCTGCCGAATTGGGGTCTCTTTCGGGGTCAGGGAATAAGGCCTGTTTCTTTTACTGTTTTTAGCATATTTGATACCCACGTATAGCTTGCTGGGCTCTGAACGTGAGGGCTGGGTAAACTCACGGGTAGCTTGCCCGGCTCTCTCAGAATGGACATGAAGCTTATTTGTTGGAGGCGACTCCTAACCGCCTCCCATATACTTCGCTGTAACTTGATTGCAGGCTTTTGGCCTAATTGACACGTAGAATACAATCCGCAAAAAGCGATAACACACTCACGCACGCAGGCATGAATATGCCTAGCAAATACAGAAAGTATGCGCCAAATCGGTGCAGCAGAAACAGGGAGTCCATCCCCTGGATCCACTTGCGTCTCAGGGAAGCAAAGGTCGCCTTTAGTCCGCGACTAACCCTCTATGCGCCACCTGGGGACGCGCCACGTAGCCTCGCGCGACTAACCTGCTCGAGATCCCTCATATGAGGGAGATCCGTGGATTCGCTGGTTTAGCCACTGCTAAGCTTCGCCTAGTGTTGACAAAGATCTGCAGATTTATGTTTCAATCGATGCATATGAGTGTTAGCTAAGACATATTAGCTTAAGACTAAAGTGTGCAATGGTTTCATGGCAGATATCATTGAAAGAAAGGCATGAATGTGTTAAATAAAATAAAAGGCCTTTACACCACAAACTAAAAGTAGGAAAACATAAGCGCTCTGTAGTGATACTTCAGCGAATTCCGTTCAAATCTAGTTTTATGTCATGCACTTCCAAAAACTAAAAGCTTAGGCGCATGGCGTTCATCAATTCTCTACGGATGCACCATGCGTCCAACTTCATTCGTAGCATCTTAAAAGTGAACGTATACATATCTTGTTTACATAATAAATATAGGAATCGTCCTGATATGATTATATGCCAAATCATTGCTTCAATCCTCTCAGACTATTTCCATTTTGCCGACCTTAGAAGGAGGAGGGCCTAGTTAGCTAAAGGCGCGAGTTGAACCAAACACTACATTTGTGATTGCATGGCACGTCTAGCCGCTGCGTTACACGCATCTTATCGTAGTATTAAGTAGGAAAGAAAGCTATAGAAATCAGGATCGTGAACGGTTTACTGAACTGACAAATACCTCGGGAAGGATTGCGAAAAGATCGGATCGATATAATTCGTACAGGAACGCGACAGTGGACTGGATTCTAATACGCGGCATTTCTTTTTGGTTATCGGGCTTAATTTTACGAGACTTGAATAAGTAAATATAAAATCCTATATTGCTTGATTAAGCGAATAGAAAGGGAGATTCGAGTTATTTGCGAAAAAAGTGGAAAAACGATCAAATGGGGCAATTATACAATGTGAACTATGCCTCTAATGGAAGTCGGTTATCATTGCTAGCCGGACAATGAAAAAGTTAAAGGCCTAGAGAAGATATAAGAAATAAAATAACTTCGTCTAAAATCAAAATCAGTGGTTGCAATAGAACATAAACAAGCTTGAAGAGTTTAAATTCTCCAATGGAAGAAAAAGGCGATCGTCAACATTACATTTTACTACGAATCGTCGTTCGCGATTGCTAAGAGAGAAAACGACGAATTCATAATACAATGCCGAGGCTAACAGAAAGTCGATCCTAGGTACTATTATATTTTACCTTGTTCATTAGTATCAGCTCTACGAAATTCGCAGTCCTAGTAGGGAACTGCAACAAAACGCGATTGCTTAGAGCACTAGGCTCGCACTGCGGACACAGAAGCAGTCAACCTTTTAATGCCTGCATCATTCTGGTGGTTAAAAGGATAACAGGATAAAGTTCTCGGCGTTGATCAATCCCTGAGGGATGCGCCATGCATTCGATTTCATTAAGTATCGTTGGAGGTGATTGAATACATATCTGGCCTTTACAATGACTCGCGGTGGCCTGCCGATGTATCGAGCCAGTGCTTCTATCCTCCCAGAAGACAAGTCTGGTACCAATTCACCGACCCCGGAGGGATGGAAGGCTCGGTGGGCCATGGGCGCATTTCACGTGCGCGCCGCAGTGGCGCCTCCAATCACCGCGTCGCATCTTATCACCCTATCTTCTAGTGGTTATAGATAATCTAGTCATGGGTCGCTGTTCAAATCCGCACTACTTTCTGGTCACTTCTCAGGTCATTTCGTCGCAAATAGCTAGCTTATTTGGAATTCCAACAGTTATGCTATGTGGACGTATGCATAAACGAATCACTTGAAAGCAATTGCGTATTAGGGAAAACAAACGTCCCTTCTGGTTCGCTGTTAATCTTGTGTTCACCATCCAAAGATGTGCCCCGTGGCCTTGTGAATAGCTGACTTATTCTCTATGGAAAATATTCGAAAGATAAATCGATCTTTTATTTTTCATCGATCAATCCCTTGAGGTTATGCATCCGATCTGTTTCGTACAATCGCAAAGATGAATGAGTGAAATTTCCGTCCATACAATAAATTGCAATGGCCTACTGATATATTAAGTCAGAATTTTTATCCTTTCAGACAACTTTGGTACCAATTTGCTGAACCTGGAAGGATGACGAGTTTTGTTAGCTCGGAGCGCAAGACTGAAGCTAGAACCACGTGCATCAAAAGGCACCTATAAGCACTAGACGGACTCCACACTAAAATAGTGTGTGTGGTCTGTTCTAATATTTCACTTAAAAGCTATTAAATTCTTATTAATTGACAAATACCTAGTAAGTTTTCTTCCAGTGAACACAACTTATGAAGTTTTCTACCAGTGAACACAATTTATGAAGTTCTCTTCCAGTGAACACAATTTCTGCCACCAGTTCATAAAATGACGTCATTATCCTAGGTTAAGGTAGAGAAGAATTTGATCTGTATGTATTCATTTTTTCTGCCTAGGATAATGAAAATCCTAGCATGATGTCACACGAATGAAGACTTGAAAAAAATAATGGACAATAATCTTATAGGAAAAACTGAGTACTGAATCTGCGTATTTGTATACATATATAGAATAGTAACGTTTCTATCCATAAAATAATGTGATAGGACCGCAGAAAGTGTAGTGGGTAAAGATTCCGTGCAACACATGCATCGACCCTGATTCAAGCCGCTATCCAAAATTGGAATCACTTCTGGATCAGCAGATTGCTACCAGACTTGCTTGAGGAAACACTCTGTCGGTCTACAAAGGCCGAGTATTTGTGGTGAATATCCGAGAAGAAACAAGCACAGCTAGCTGTCCCAGGAATCCGAACAGAATCAACTCATCCAACATTTCATGACATTCATGAAGAAGACCAAGTTCTCTCCGATGACCTTCGTGGATAATAGACGAATGACAACGGACCGAATGAACGAATCTATCCTGTTATCAAACTAGTCGCATGGCGGCAAATCTCTCTCTGAACCACAAGGGTGGCGACTGCCTGTGGTGGTGAGACCTCAGAAAGACTTTAGGTAGATTCACCTCAGGATTCCAGGAAACTGCAATGGCTAAACGAGAAGTGCGGAAAAATGGAAACTATGCTGGGAACCGCAAAACCAATGAAGACGGGTCTTCCAAATATCCAATTAAGTATCGCTGCATTTAGACATTCTCTTTTGTTCTTTAATCAATGAATAAGTGTTTTTTAAAACAATAATCTCCTGTTGGCGATTGACTTGAATTTAACTTGGCTCCGAGGAGAACGAAGAAGTCTACCGTATAAGCTCACGAGTGCAAGAAATATTGGCGAGAAACTGCTAGTGCGAATAAAAAAAAAAACGAAGAAAAAGTTAAAGAACTGGTAGACAATTCGAACCTATTCCTTTCTCGACCAAGTAAGATTCAAGCTAAGATTTCAAGCTAACTTGATATGATAAGGAACTATCGAAGAAGAATTTATATTATTAGCTTTTACAATGTTATCACGGGCGCAGTGGTTGGAGGTGCAACTGCGACACGCACGTGGAATCAACTCCTGCGCCCATGCCCCACCAAGCCTTCCATCCCTTCGGGGTCGGCAAATTGGTACCAGACTTGTCTGGGAGGATAGCAGCACTGCGATACATCGGCAGGCCACTGCGAATCATTGTAATGGCCAGATATGCATTCAATCACCTCCAAACGATGCTTAATGAAGTCGAATGCATGGCGCATCTCTCAGGGATTGATCAACGCCGAGAGCTTTATCCTTTTATCCTTTCACAACGTTATCAATATGCTCATAAGTGTTAATTGAATCTTATGAAGGTACACACAAAGAAAATTATGTTAAATAGACGCAGAATTGAATTAGGTGGCTAAACAAAGAGACTACGATGACAACGAAGACGATGAAATTACACCCGATTTTGGGCCAATTCGCATTTTTCAAGCAAAATATTCATTTCAATCGGTTTTGAGTAATTTATTATAACAATTCTATGTAAAGATTCAATACAGCACATGAAGCATGGTGGCTAGAAGTCCCACACACAGCACCAGTACTATGCCGCCCCCCGGCAGACCAAGACCTCTTTTCTTTTCTTGTTCAGCAGTGTATTATACTATAATGACTATAATCAGCTGTTCTAACCTTCCTCATTGGAAGTCATGTAAAAAAGCGGTGAGTTTTTCGAGAAGCTGTTGATCATGTAATTGCCATGAAGTTTTTCGTCTTTTGGTAAGTGTTACTGAAGTGTTTGGCGTAATAAATTGCATATCAGTACATCCTACCAGGTTCTGAAGAAGGCGATTCTGCCGAAACGTCAGCTACTGTTGTGTTGTATTGTATTGTGTTTTTCTATGGAAGTAAATGTATACTGTATGACAACCTCGCAATTGCTGAACAAGAAAACTACGTATGCCACTCAAGATTGTGCGGCCACAATAAGAAGTAGTAAGGCTAAGTGAAAACATAGAAACTTCTAGATTGTTCTTAACGTTGAGGTTAAACATTGAACGAAACAGATGACAGCATCGTAATGGATGGTAAATGAGTGTTGGAAATTGGAGGCATATCATTACTTAACCGTTTTATTTACTTCCTACTCTTTCATGGCATCATGGCAGTGATCGACAGAACTAGCGGAGAGACAGGCGAAACGATGGACCCGTATAGTGTGCTGGTGAACGCATTACTCCCCGGAAAGGACAATAGTACGCTCGTTCCCCACCGCAGACACCTGCGACCCGGAGTTTTGCAAATATCTCAGCATCACTAAGTTATACCATTACTATTTGTTTTTTTAAACTGCTTGGCTGAGGGAATAATATTTTTACAGTAGTTATAATTCAGATGAGACGTTTCTTATGTCAATTTATGGTAAAATAAACATATAATAAAAATATATAAAACATTTACATATAATAAAAACAACGGGGTTTTATACAATAGCACAAAGAACAAAATGAATAGGAGAAATAATAAGAAAAAATGGACGAAAAGAAAAAGAAGAAGGAAAGGAAGAAAAAGAATAAGAAGAGAAGAAGAGCAAAAGGAAAGAAAGAAGAAGAAGTGGCGAAGGAAAAGAAGAATGAAAAAAAGAAAAGGAAGAAGAAGAATGAAAATATTGAAGTCTCTCAGCGAAAGGATGTTTCCTTTTCTACAAAAATTTGATGTTTTAAAAGCATTATGAAAACGATGTGAAGAATGTTAAGAGCGTCTCGTCGTTTTCGATATTGATTACACTTATATTCATCAACGAATGCCATCTGAGTCCACTGAACTTATACTTTTAACAGAATACGATGCTATACAGCCTCTGCTCATCGTTAAGCATCAATGAAGAATATCGTCGAAAATATGAATGAGTGGGAAAATAATAAGAGTCAGTATCTTTCTGCCTGTCTCAATCTTTTCAAGCGCTAAACTTAACCTGAAACTCAAAATTGTGGACTAACTATTAATGAAGATAAGTGAGCACAAACAATCAATATGTCTTGCATAAACGTGTGAATTGTTCTCATTGGTATTCTTATGAACTAACTATAATATGACCTCAAAAACGAGAATCATCTAATAAAATGCTATGTTTTTAGAATCGGCAACGATTCCATCGGACAGAATCAGTGTAAAAAAGAACATTATCGTTCTTCTTTTAGCGCGTGTGGCGTAGTGGTTGGAGGCACCACTGCGACACACACGTGGAATTGATCCCCGTGCACATGGCCCATCAAGCCCTCCATCCCTCTGAGGTCGACAAGTTGGTGCCAGACTTGTCTGGGAGGATAGCAGCACTGGCTCGATACATCGGCGGACCACCGCGAGTTATTGTAAAGGCCGGATATGCATTCAATCACCTCCAACGATACTTAATGAGTCGAATGCATGCATCCTTTTCATATTTTTATGGTTCTTTTCGTAGAGAATAAGTTGGTAAATGGTAAGAATTCAACAAACTAAGTTCTTTTCCCTATTTAGTAATGATGTCGCCTATTCTGAGTTCTTAACGAAGGATGATGTAGGCTCTGATTGCAGCTGATGCTGTATAGCCATGAAAACTGGCTTTCCTGACGACAATATGAAAAGTACATAATATATGCCTAACGCTATCAAAAAATTGAGGAAATCATTTTAACGGCATCCGGTTTTAGTGAAGCAAACCGGCGGTTGCCAACGAAACGTAGTAAGTTGTGTAAGAATATGACCGCTACTAATGCAGTAGAAAGAAGCAACAGGTGTCGAAGCTCATGAAATAAGGGTAGCCGATTTGATGAGTACTGGACGACTGGACGTATGTGGTCCCTTCACAGAATGGTTGACGCATTCAAGCTATAGTGAAGAAATAATAACAGTCTGACATGAACTTGTTGGCTCCAGAGGGATGGAGTAGGGCAAGGCTTGGTTTGTTTTGGGTGCGGAATCGAACCAACGACCATGCATGCTTTACAGCCCACTTCTAACCACTGCCTACATGCGATCTCGTTGTATACGGTAATAAGTGAATTTATATGTATATATAATACTGAATACAGCAATTACCATTCAACATATAAAGCCGAAAATTCGATCCAGAATTCTCAAAGAATGAGTGAATTGCCAGAAATCACTTCGGGCACAAGGATAGCTGCAGTGCTGAGTGGATCGAATTTGCATAGCAGTAAACCTCTCACCAATCCCCAGAGGATAGGGAACAGCCAATGATGATAATCTCCTGGGGAACGCCGAGTAACGTGATTCCTGGGAAAAAAACCTCGACGAACAACTAGAAACTATTAGAACAGCAGTTAAAGGGAGATGTGTCATGAGCTAGCAGAACGTTTTTTTGAAGAGAAGGTACTACGTTTTCTGTTTGTAACTATTTCTCCTTTTTATGGGAAAAAGAGAAGTCAATAGCACATGATGACGTCAAAATCTTCATCCCTTTAACTCAGCTTTCCTCTTCGAATATATACAAATTGCCTTCGCTCAAAAGTTAGCATTTCATAGAACACTTTCAAAATGCAACAAAAAAGGAAACATGAAGCAGAAGGACCGATAAAAAATCAAGAATCGATGGAAACCGACAAAGGATACGGTAATACGCGACTCATTTGACGCAATCAACACCAACGCAACCAATTTCCATAGAGATAAATTACGACGATTAGAAAGGGAAAATGTATAAATAGCGTAAATCAACTATGTCACATGAATTATACCTTGTATCTCTAATTTCACACCAAGGACGAGATATCGACCGTGGTAGGATTTCTATCTAAGAATGAACGAAAGAAGAAACCGGAACGGAAAAAGGGCACGTATTTCATGAAAAATTTAAAATCCGCAAAGTTCAACGCCATTGAATCGTTACCGAGTTAGATGGTAGATTTAACTGCATACGAATTAGGATCATGTACGTCATATAAAAATGGGGATTGTAACAAAAGATACACTAAATTAGGATTAAGTACAGAGTAAGTACTTCTCTTCTTAAATGCTGAGATATTACGCAAATGAAGTGGAAAACATCGAAAGATTTACGAGCCAACACGCGACAAGAATAGACAGTGGAACAAATGTTGCCTGATGCAGAACGACGCCAATGGCCAATGTTGCGTGTCCCGAAAGTTTTGCATGAAGGCTTTTCCTTCGGCTAACCGTTTCACTTTTCCTGGATTGAATAAACAAATTCCAGATAAACCAGCATGGTGCAGTGGTAAACGCGTTACGCCCCGGAAAGGACCATAGCGCGTTCGTTCCCCACCGCAGACACCTGTGGTCCGGAGTTTTACAATTATCTCAGCATTATAGAAATTCCAAATAGTTGCATAGTTTTAGAATCAATTAGGCCAGTTCAAATTTGACTTCTAAGGGAAATCTATGAGAAACGTACTGGAGATTTAAAAAAGTGCAATTGACTTAATATTCTTAATAAGTCATAGAATTTCAGAGCCTTGAAAAAAGGATTAGGAAATCTCAAAAGTTGGAATACATGAGTATCATTAAAATAAGTGCAAAAGGACATTGATCGCACATGGCTAACGATTCACATCATCAGTGATAATGAAAGGAAAGAAGAAAAGAGCTAACGATTCACATCAACATGTATCGATATCGGTGAAGCAAATATGGTTGTAGAAAGAGAACTTGAAAGGAGATTGAGGTAATGTAGAACGCCTTAGTCGAAGAAGAAGCTAGACCTCAAAAATCGTGATTCTTTATGAAGCATACGTTGATGCGTATAGAAAAGACTTCTACAGGCTCTGAATTCGGCAAGCATTTAAAGCGTTACAATGTGATACGTAGTGATAACTGAGCGGTTGTGATTGTTGTTGAATGAAAATCTGTTCTGTAAGTTTAGTAACGCGTTATTTGTTATGCAGTCCTGAGTTTTACAAGAAGAATTTTCATCAAAGTCCTACAAAATGATGAAAGAATGATCAAGAGGAATACTGTTAACGAATTGTTTGTTGAAACAGCTTCAACTTGAACAGGTTCCCAGTTGACTTGCTTCGATTGTTTCAGGTTCGACCAATAATAGAGGACTGACTATCCAAGTTGTTTTAGTTTCTTAATCTCTTAGGAGAAACGGTAAAGCATTCATAGTCGATAACTCCCTCAGGGATGTGCCATGGATTCAACTCAATTCATTGCATCGCCGAAAGTATATTTGACCTATAGAATCGTTTGATGGGATCATCTGTGTAGCGAGTTAATATTTTTGACGATCCCGTACAGATATGGAACTCTTTTACCAAGTCATAAAGGTCTGGGTGAACTTGGTTAGCCCATAGGATCGGACTAATTATCGACTGTACATCACTGTTCTATACAACCGGTTATCTGTAAGCCCTTAACTTTCGACATCTAGCAGCTCAAAAACTCATTTTTTTGAGGTCCGTTATTCCCCAGAAAGGACAATAGCACGCTCGATACTGCTTTATAAACAGAGAATATGATTAATACCACTGTCACGAACGCCTGGATTTTTCAAGCAATCGATTATTGATTTTTCGAAATCGATTGTTTGGAAGCAAAACCAGCACTAGTAACTGTTTAATGCAAAACACATTCTCTATGATTCATAGGAAACTGATCAGAAATTCATATTTGACCCATGGTTATCATTTTAAAACCGGTAGTAATATCGGATTAGCGTCTGAGATAACAAATGGGACAATGCTACGCTCTTAGAGGATTAACCACATACTTAGGATTTGCATTAGACAGACAGTAGTACAGACATTCACTTGTCTATAAAAACGTAGTCTGATGAAAGACTCTCAATCATTAGATTAGAGAAGGTTAACTTGGAAATGAAACAACATAAAGAAAAACATTTACAATAGAACCACGGAGTCATCCTACCTACGTTGCACAGTCATTCACAAAATTTTATCTCTTAATAAATTTAAAGTAAAGTAATTTAAATAAATCTGAACAGTTTCAGCACAAAATGAAATCTCAGGCTTCAAAAAACTGATCCACATCGCTACAGTACGCATCTAAATCTCTTGTGAAGATAGGAAGTTACTTTAGCAAGCATTGATCAATCACATTAATGAACTTCATCAGGCTGATTGAAAAGACGTCAAAATGTCTAAGGGGTTTTGATGAAGAA
This sequence comes from Angiostrongylus cantonensis, assembly GCA_009735665.1. Taxonomy (NCBI): domain Eukaryota; kingdom Metazoa; phylum Nematoda; class Chromadorea; order Rhabditida; family Metastrongylidae; genus Angiostrongylus; species Angiostrongylus cantonensis. Next base: position 1,154,058 of record MQTX01000053.1, read on the forward strand.
TGAACTCATACGAGAGTACAAAGCTTCTAAATAAGCATAAAGAAAATTTAATATGAAAAAGACAATATTCTACGGGCGCGTATGGCACAGTGGTCGGAAGCGCCCTGTAAAATACACACAACGAATCGATCCCCGCCCCCGTGGCTCAGCAAGCCTTCCATCCCTCCGGGGTGGCTAAATTAGTACCAGACTTATCTTGGAGAATAATAGCACTGCCTCGATACATCGGCAGGCCACCGCGAGTCATTGTAAAGGCCAGATATGCATTCAATCACCTCCAACGATACTTAATGAAGTCGAATGCATGGCGCATCCCTCAGGGATTGATCAACGCCGAAACCTTCATCCTTTTTATCCTCTATAACATTCTAACAAAACATAATGAGAAAACAATTCAGTGGTGAATCTCATTTCGCTATAGCATTATATTCAAGCACGTTGTATCCAAATACGAGGCAATGAAGTAAGGATCGATGTACGATCTCTTTCCTGCTGGGGACCTCCAACTCACAACTACGAATATTGACTGACGGTACAGGTAGTGGGAAAATTGTCACCTACATTGAGAGCTAAGGAAATCGCTTCACAAAATGAGTAGGTATGTGCAGCTAAGCTAGGAAATTAAAAGAAGTTACATAGAAGGTAATGATCCAAATAGAAAGCTACAGAGTATGAAATGATGGAACACGACAAACATTTAGCTTCCAGTCGATGTCGCACCGAATGGAACACTGTGAATTGGAGCACAGATCAAATTACGGGTCTCATTCGACGGTGCCTTTTAATAAATGACGAATTTTGTTCGATTCACGCCATCCAATATGATCTGATGTTTGGCGGACAATGTGTCCTGTAGCAGTTTAAGTGGTTTACTAGCTGGCACATATCACTGCAATACTTGGATATCTGGATTTTTTGGAATTTTGCTTTTTGAAGTGGTTCCCTGGTGTCTCGGGGTCAGCCAGTTCAAAGTCTGCACCGAGCGCTGTAAATACATTTGCAAAAACCGACATGGAGGTTAAGAAGCAATGTCACTATGGTTACTTGGTTTCCACAAATCAGTTATCCATGTGGTAACTTTTCTGACACTTTTTACCAAAGCCATTTGGATTAAAAGGATCGATAGCCCACGCTTTCGTGGTCTGTACTTGTACTGAAAGTCAGGATCAAGCGTTTCACTTTTTGCTCTACGACAGGTTTGCGCCCTCTCTGAAAACCGACTTAGAAATCTACGCTATGTGGCAACCAGTATACCGTGCCGTCTGTTAAATGACGCATTGCCCGCCAAACAGTAGACCATACTGAATTATACACATCCGTCCTGTATACAAAAATACAGCCGAGTGAGATTCTTCATTTCACTCTGTGCAAGAGAGAACGGCCACAGCGCAAGGCCGACCAACTGTAGACCGTACTAATCCGGTTCTGAAGAAGTGGAATAAGTCGAAAGCTGAGCCCATCAAATATTTGATACCAACCTCACATCTGCTCAGCAACAGAGCTATTGATTATTTATTTGTGGCGAAGCCAAATAAAAGTCGATTTTTAGAGATTGAAGGGCAGTACCAGAAGTATAGCTTTTCTAACTAGATACTTCTCATGCCATTTTTTCACACATGATGTGAGCCCTTGTACTTCTTCCATTCGTTTCGCTATCATGCAACCACCATCAGCGAAAGCGATCGAGCACATATGCGGTTTCGGCTTCAACTTATAGCTCTGGCATATTTCCTCTCTAAGACGTTAAATGCTGATCAAGCATGATTTTTCCTAGAATCTCGAGATAAAAGCTCTAAGGACTACTCAAGCTGTCATCACAGGATCAAACATAAATATACTGCCTCGCAGCTAGGATTCTCTCAGGATGATAGCGATTTCTGCGATTAGACACCCGACCTCACGAGGAGAATTTAATAAGCCGAATCCCTAGGAGTATAACATTTCGCGTAAATAAAGAAGCAAATGCCCGTTATCCATAAATTCCTTAGAGATGTGCCTTGTATTCGACTCCTTTGAGCACCATAGCTGAATGCATTTTGGGCTTAGATAATGGCTTACAGGTTACTATCGATGTATAAAGTCAGTGTTTTTATTCCCCTAAAAGTTTGGTACCAACTGGCTGACTCTGGAATGATGAGAGGCTCAATTAGAGCTGAGCTTGTGATTAAACCAACAAACAGGTGTATTTCAAAAACCACCTTTCTCATAACCTCTATGTGACTAAACAATGTGTATTTTTTCTTTGATGAGCTTACACGAAATTGATAATAATATTTATTATCGGCTAACGTTTCGACGTCTTCGTCTTCATCAGAGCCGATGATCCGAGTCGATGGTCCACGCTTGTCTTTCGTCTCGATGGGGCGGTTTCGCCTTCGTGTCGAGTCAGGTCTTCTTCAGCGGTCCGTCTCCTCGAATGAGGCACACTCATTCAGTGGTGCCCTTTTATACACGATGCTGATGGTGAATATAATGATAATGTCCGTTGATAACTACTTGTTTTTCTTCCGGACATATATCATCGCA